>CM021103.1:198070964-198670964 GCA_007115665.2 Sequoiadendron giganteum
AAAAGTAGGTGGTGACTCTGTAAAAAATAAATTTGATGAAGAATGCAAAAGACATTTCGAACTGCAACATTTCTGATAAGAAATAGAAGATCATAGACTGAAGTATGTATAGCAATTACCAAACATCATATCAAAATATGCAGCACCATTTTTGCCCTCTTGGAAAAATTAATCAAGACTCTGAATCAAAATGTTACATATCTCCCTTGGATGCCTTCTTTAATTTTAGGAGAAAGAAAGGGGAATCTAGAAACTCTCTAATCGACAGATTTATTATTATTCTCACACAAATACCTCTCAGTTATGAGATTGATGAGTTCATGTATATTCATCAGTTTATGAGGGCATATGAGTCTGATTCAATTTACTCGTCTGAATCTTTAAAACCAATTACTTTTGAACAGGTAGGAAAACTGATGAATGTTATAGAAAAGAGAAGGTATGGGGATAGGGAGATCACTGATGAGTATGGAGAAACTAATCAAGCAATACAACTATAACATGAGACAGGTGCAAGTGAAAACAATTCCTATGATAGTAGACTACATAATGAGGATGATTATACAAGAGATCTCTCTTGCATAACAAATTGTGACCATAAGAGCAATGCATGTTATGAGGGATCCATTGAATACTCAAATTGTGAAGATGAACCTGTGGATTTTGATATACAACAAGGTGATTCATGCAATTCTTATGGAGATCAGGAAGAAGAAGCAATGGAAAATGCAATTCCATTTGAGAGTGAACAAATAACACTTCCAGCTACAGATGAGAACCATGAAGATGCATTTGATGTAGAAGAGGTTTGTACATCTGAAAATGGTTTTCATTTTTTTAAAATCCATTGTATGATGAGAATGTAGGTGAAGATCAGATGATAATTTTCCAAGGTGTGCTAGAGCATGAATTTCATTTGTTCTCAAATCCATTTTATGATAAGAATGAAGTATCTTCTGATAATCATAGTAATATACCAGTTTGTGAAACAAATGGGTATGAGACTGATTCTTTTAAATTGTCATTCTTTGATTGTGAGAGAATAAAAGAAAACAATATTAGTTAAATGGATATAGAGGCAAGTTCACTCAGTAGTGAGAAAATTTCAGATTTGCTGGCAATGGCGTATCAGAAATGCATATATAAGAAAGACTCAAAAAATTTGTCCCCAGCCTTAATTGGTTAAAATGTGCATAATGATTATTACATGAGTCAGAATTTTGTATTGAAATCAATTAGTGATCTTGGAGAAGTGGAAAACATTTCAAATCAAGTTATTCCAAAAGATGTTGATATGGAAGACTTTTCAGACTTTCAAGGATGGCATTCTAATGGTGAATTCTCAATACATTTGGGAGATCATTTTACAATACATGATAGTGAACTGAACAATGGAAGAAGTTGCATTGAGAGTGAATACACTTGGTATGGTAAGGATCATAGGGATTTATCCCGTGATGATGGAAAATATGAATTGCGAAGTGGTGAAAAGAACATGAGTCAAGCTGAACATAATGATCTTCTGAAAGTTTTCAATGACAGTGGCAGGGCTGATTGCTTGAGTGTTCTTAAAAAGGATTTAATGAAAACAAAACAGAACAAGGTGTTTGACAAGGGCAAATGGGGGATTTTTCTAAAGAATTTCTTCTCTTAGGGAGTATCAGAGGATTAAGGATTGCCAATGCATTGAAAATTCTTAACAAACCTCTTAAAACATTCTTTTGCATGCACAGTAGTCTAGGAATTCAAAAGGGGCTGGGACTTGCTAGGAAATGGACATTCCAAAAATTACCTCATCGAAAAACAAAATTTTCTTTCCATGTACAATAGTATAGGATCATTTCCATCTCCTCCATTTTTTGCCTCCTTTCATTTTCATATCCTTTATGGTCTTAGTTTGCTCTCCCAGAGACCTAGATTCTTTCTATGCCCATGGGGGGCATACATCCCCAATCGGAGCCACTATTGGAGCCTTTACAATTTTTCCATACTTGCTCATTCTGGTGTCTGTTATGCTTGCCACCCTTGGGTAGGTCTTGGGGTTTTGGGTTTTAGCCACAAATTTTGGCTTTTGGTCTTTTGGTTTCTTTGGTTGTCTATTCTTGCCTTGACTTATTATTATAGGTTATCAGTTGCATAAGTTGTGATATGACCCCTTTTGGTCATTGAGCTACCGGTCCCTTTTAACCTACCCTGTCGGTTGTATTTCGCTCAAGCTGTATTTTAATTTTTCCCTTAGTGTCAGGTTGATAAACGTTATAATTTTAGGCCAATGTCTAAAATTTTTTGCCTCGAGGTTCATTTTCTCATCCGCCTAGTAAGTCCCCCTTTTATGAATTACTTCGCTTCATGTGCAAGTTAATCATTTTCCATATTGTGGGAGTTCATCTAAACCATTCCCTGCTAGCCCACCCATCTGAAATAAATGTAGGCTAAATGTTGAGAGACTGGTGAGATATCACCATGTGTGAGGGGGCCCACCTTCTCTGTCCCATATTCACACTTAGTACTTTGACATTAATGCTGCCAACCAGGTGATGAAATGCAATCACCACCATTCCCCTCCATCTCGCGAGATTAAGATGCAAGCTCTTTAAGAACAATGAGACTCGTGAGAAGATACCACGTACACTCTGCAGCTCTAGGTGAGTGGAGCCCACAAGTATATGGAGAAGCTCCACACACTTATTTCCATCAAGCCAATGAAATGTGTTCATCATTCAAATTTGAGACTAAAGGAGATGGAACAAGATCAACGACTCAGAAGTAAAGATGAAAATACAACTCGATCTCCACCCTTGCTCGCACCTCCAAAATGCTCACCAGTTAAAACCCACAAGGTGTGTGATATAGTGCCAGGAAGAAAGAAGACAGAGCCCAAACAAAAGGAAAAGGAGTGTCCCAAAAATAAACCTCGATAAGACACCATGCGGTAATGCCCAGAAAACTGTGGGTAGTATCGAGCATGACCAAGTGGAGATATCATGACCAGTGGCCATGTTTGCAATGATGAAGCTACCATGAGAAGGCTTGAACCATGGAGTAAGGTATGAAAAATCATCAAAGCATTGAAGAACTCTGTCTGCACCAGGGATGGTGGGGAAACAACTTGCACTTGCAGTGGACATGTTTTCAAAATTGTTTGAGGAAATTCTATTTTAAATGAGTTGTTGAAAAGCCTTATAGATTTCAAGAAAATTCTTATGGATGGTGATGGAAATCCAGGAGGCCACCATGGTCAAAGATCAAAAAGAGCACAATCATGGAGAATGAATGCCAAATGAAAATTATGCTAAATTAAGGAAGCACACGAGAATCAATGGTCAACCAAGATAGCAGATCTAATCTTGACCCTTCCTCGCAATCTTTTTGATCTAAAATGCTCACTAGTTAAAACCCACAAGGTGTGCGATATGGCGTCACGTGGCAAGCATCTGGAGCTTGGAAAAATGGAAGGAAATCATCTCGAAGCGAATCCCTAATGGGATGCCACATGGAAATCTCTCAGCAAGCTACGAGTGACATTAGAACGAAAGGAGAAACCATGAATTAATAGAACGACGAATTTTTTCTCAGAGATTAATGATTATTTATTATTATCATCTTTTAGTTGTATCTTTATTTAATCTTTGCTTTGTTATCAAACAATGCGACTTTTGGTCTAAAACTGGTTGCCTCTCATGAGAATACAAGAAGACCAAGACCAAAAGGCGCGAGGGATTTTTGGGAAAGATATCAAGGGAGGAGATAGATAGAAAAAAAGGAATGGGGAGAGAGAATTTTTAGAATGTTGGTTTACTCAGTGAAGACCATGATGCATGTATAAACTCTGAAGAAGTCAATGAAGATATTTGATTTTGTGTCCTAATGTTGGAATCAACTGTTTGTTGGAATTATTCAATTATTTGGTTGTCTTCGCTTTAATGATTCTTTGTTATTTAAATTGATATATCAAGTATATATTTAGTTTATCAATGCACATTTGTTTTACTTGTGTGATATGATTACTTGGTTCTTTCAAGTAAAGATTAAATCCTTCTAGTCAATCACAAAACTTTGGAAGTGTTAATTAGATTAATAAGAAGAGCCATATAATTAGGGTTGTCAATCTATCTCAAGTAGAGTTTGTCAACTAATTACCGACATGTTTATACAAGGTATAAACCTATAATAGTGTGTCGAACATTTTGATTTATTGCCATTACATGTCAAATTTTCTAGGTCTTCATTAGACTTCATTTACCCACAAGGAATTGGTCATATGCATTTCATTATTTAGTTTCATCCATTTTTTACATCTGTTAAATGAACATATTAGATTTTACCTTGATAGTGCACATACAAGTCATACCAAATAAGATTGTATCTTTCGACTTCCAAATTTCCATTGTGGATAGATTGGCTAAGGTAGAAACACATAGTTCAAATCTACTTCATTTGCATAGGTGCACCCGCCTAGGTTTAGCAGAGCCTAAAGAGTAGAAGGTTCAAAACCATCATTTGGCCTTGTACATTGGCCAAAACTTTTGTGAGAGATTGGAAACCTCTCATGGTTCAAACCTGCATTTTTGAGACCTAATAGGGCCCATGATAGAGTTTGAGGATCTATTCCACCATGTAGTTGCAATGATAGTGCCGCCCCTTCCTGCAAATGAGGCTACAACCATAGAGTTCATGCCCCCACCATTCGTAAGAGAGGGCATGGAACTGTTCAAGCCTTATGTGAGGCTTAGGGGAGCATATGTTGGCATATCCCGATGTGCTAAGCACACTAAGGGTCAAGTATTAGCACTAGCAGTGGAGTTAGAGGAGGCTCAAGCAGCTCAGAGATTTGACGAAGAGGCTATCTTATAGTTAGAAGTCAAGTGGCTTTAGAGAGAAGTTGTGATATTATGTATGCTCCATTCCCATAGCTTTCTTGAACTATATAGGGTCCTATCAGTTAGGGATAAACTTTCCTTTTTTTATCGGGTTGGCATTGACATTTGATTGATTTTCGTATAGCACCAAATCAACCTTGTTAAATGATCAAAGGATGACATGATCATTATAACTTCATTGCATTTTATTATGATAGGCTTGAAGATTTTTTATGGCATTGATGTGCCTTTCATCGAGAATTTCAAGTTGGTGCAATTGTTGTTCTCTATAAGTATTATTATCAATGATCCCTTGAAGAGTGATCCTTAAAGAGGGAATCTCTAACTCTGCGAGCATAATTGCTTTGGCACCATAAATAAGGTTATAAGGTGTGTTTGTAGTTGACGTTATCATACTAGTACAATAAGCCTGCAATGTGTATGTTAATTGCGTATGTGAATCTTTATAATGTTTGTTTATTGTCTTTCTTAGGATTTTCTCCAAAGTTTTATTAGTTGATTCTCCTTGTCCATTAGATTGTGGATAGTAAGGTGTTGAAAATTGATGTTGTATATTAAATGTGTCCAAGAACTTCTTCACTCCATTATTCTTGAATAGTGTTCCATTGTCTGAAACTAATGCAGAAGGAAGTATAAAGCGAGCAATAATGTGTTCCAATATGAAACAACATATTACGTCAACTATTGTTCAACACAAAGGGATAGATTCTACCCATTTCATGAAATAATTTTTTGCCATGATTATAAACATATGTCCTATGGATGATGGTGAAGATATTTTTCCAATAGTATCCAAACCCCACACCGAGAATGGCCAAATAGGAGTTTGTGCACAAATCTTGGAGGTAGGAGCATGAATTAAGTTTTTATGCTCTTGACACTTGTGACATCTCTTAATGTATTAAAAGAAATCACATTCCATATTCTTCCAATAATATCCTATGCAGATTAGCTTTTGAACTAATGACCTTCCTCCAAAATTCCCCCCACAAGCACCTGCATGAGCTTGTTCAAGTGCTATAGGGATTTCAGTTTGTTTAAGACATCTAAGCAAGAGTCCATTAAAGGATCGCTTATATAAGATTTCTGCTAGGATGATATATCTAGAGGAAAATTTTTGAAGACGAGAGTGAATGTTTTTATTTGTCAGCTTGGGAAAGGTACCATCTTTCAAATAATTGAATATCGTATCATACCATTCACTCGAGTTTTCAATTGTTGTTGCTAACACTTCATCTACTTTATCATCAATCGAATGTTTGAGGATTGTATGTGTAGACACTTGAAATTGTCCTAGGCGTGCGAACTCAATTTTCTCATCAATTCCTCTATACATAATTTAATTATGTCACTCTAACTAAATTCAACTATTAATTAAATAATGACTAATTATTTAATTAATTCATCTCTCTTATTCTTCTTGACTATTTAAATAAATCACATTTATTTAAATACGTCACTAATGTCTAAAGTCTTTTTTATAATAAATAAATTATTAAATTTATTTAATCCACTATTCCCTCTTGATTATTTAAATAAATTAATTTTATTTAAATATGTCTATAACATTAAATTCTTCTCATAATTAAATAAATCCCCCACAATCTATCTAATTATTAACCCACTTATTCCACAATTAAATAATTTAATTCATTTCTAAAATTTAAATAAAAATCATTTATTTAAATTTCTCTCTCCTCAACTAACTAAAATAATTATTATTTATTGTCACATGAATTCACCATTTTGAATTAAATTAAAATATTAAATTCAAAATAGAATTTTCCTCCACAAATTAAGTTATTTCTAAAATAACTTGACTTTCTAACTCATCCTTTTTCCACTTATTAATTCTCATCTCATTGTCACAACTACTATCTTTCCTTGATTTAATTTTGATCTAATTTCTTAAATTAAATCTTGTCCACTCAATTTGAATTTCACCCTAAATTTTCCCTAACCCTAATTAAGAGGTTGTTATTTTGAATCTTGACTGTAGATTCTAGGGCACTTCTCAATATTTAATCTCATCCGCCCATCCAAAATTGCATCTTCTATAAAATACCAATTTTGTCCTCATTTTATCATCTCTTAACCACTTAATATATTGAACAAATTCTTGCATTCTTGTGAACTTAGCATTTATCTTGTCATTTAGTCATTGTATGTAGGAGTTGATATTCTCTTGCATAGATTCCTAAATCCTTCAACACTTGCTTAGGACTTGTCTATAGTTTAGATTGCTCATCAAAATCTGAGGGCAACCTTTCATATTTCAGCAAGCTAGAAGGTGTCATGGAGATCAATCATGGAGGATGGGGAGCTTGGGTGAGATCACTCCATTTGCTTCTTTCTTTATTTCCTTTGCACTTCATTATGTATTGTGGGTTTTATGTGTTTGCATGTAGTTTGCTAACCTATCTTGAAGGAAAAATAACCCCAGTTACATTGGTGAACCCAACTCTTTTTTTTTCAAAACACATTTTTGCAAGTTTTGTAGAGCCCTTTTTTTTTGTAGGTACAGGTGTACAAAATGACACATTTGATGCTTCCTATGATTCAAGTTCTTTGTTGTACTGCATCTTCTTATGCAAACGACACCACTCTATCATGACACCCTTTCCTTTCTGAGTGACACAACTGACAACTCAAGCCGCATCCGACAACAACTGAACCACAATCGACAAATCGAGCCACATATGCAATCCAGAATGATGCATTCGCTCTGTTGTGAAGGAAGTGACTGGTAAAAAGGGTTTCTAATTTATTTATTTTGGATTTTTGTTTTTCTATTTCTAGATTAGAAATTTTTGTGCTACTAATCTGTGTGTGATAGCATGTGTCAAGTTGGGGTCTAACCCTCCTAGTTGAGTTGTTTTTTTTTCTAAATTTAATCAATCAAGCAAACAATCATGCATTTCACTCATGGATTAAAATGAACACTCACACATTTGCATTGGTTTAAAAATAACAATCACACCTTTTTCATTTGATTTAAAATGAACTCTTCATTATATCACACTACAAACGGTTGAAATTAACTCTTGATTATTTCACACTGCAAACGGTTAAAATGAACCCCTGTTTGATAACACTACAAACGGTTAAAATGAACATGTGTCTGATGTTTCTTGTGGTTTAGAAATGACCTCGACAGTGTGTATGCAATTCTCTTGAGCCTTGTGTGATCTGGAGAAACAAAAACACTAAAGAGTTGGTTACTAAATCACCCTTTCATATTTCAATTTGGGGTTTAAAAAGAACAACCATGCGAGTGTGAGTGGAACATATTGCGTGTGCTCTCTCTTTTTTTTTCAACAAATATTTATCAAACTACGGATATGTTTGCTCACTTTTGTTTACCTTAGAAATTGGGCCTACTTTGGTGGGAAAAAAAACTCACCCCAAAGCAAATCAAACAGACAATGAAGCTCTTTAGCTGAGCTACTCTTGACTGGTATATAAATGTGAATCCTAAGGGAAAGCCTACGATTATGAGTGCAAATGTGTCATACAGACCAAGTAGTACTCCCCAAAACCCTATTGAGTATAACCTCTTCAGGCTGGAGTGCCTCCTAAATGGAGCTTAATCTTGTGCCCCATGTATGGCCACTCGAACAGGTTCCCAAATTAAAATCCTTGTTTTAGTGTTACCAAAAACCTTTCTATTCTTTGGTGCAACAACGGTCGTTGTAAAGGCACCCACATCTTCATAGTTTTTCGTAGAGATGATCAACCTGGCATGGGAGATTCATGGGGGTTGGAAGCTTGGTTTCCTTGAGAAGTGAGTGCACTATAAGGGGGAGACCGTGGGGCCAAGCTTTTGGATTCATCCGCTAAGAATATGCGGTTGGATTAAAATCCATGTGGGATCTAAAAGAATATAGTCTTTTCAGCCATAGGAATTGTACATGTTCTCTATGTGGTTGTTTTTAAATTTCTTTTAACACAATGTGTTTGCCAAGTGTATTCGGACAAAATGAAAAAGTTAACATCTTCCTCAAAATTTGAAACAACACTGCAAAACTGAAACAACTTCCTTGCAATCTGCCACAATTTTGTCACAAATTACTTTCTACGACACATCTGAAATTTTAAACCGTAATTGATAAATTTTGAGCTGCAAGCGCTCTGTTGCACTGCATCTAAAACTTGAAATTTCGCAGTTGCCTATCATACACCGCATTTTTTGTATCAAATTCCACAAATGCTTTATCGAACCACATTTGAATTCTTAAACACCACAATTGTTGAACTTGCAACGCATCTACTTTCTTGCAATTCATTTTCTACGACGGATTTGCCAATAACCCAAAATTTCATTTCATTGTCAGAAACCAAGGTTCAACTTGTCCATGCAAGATTCCAAACATCTTCATCTTTTGTTTCTGTCAACAACCAGATCTTGAGTTGCTCAACTTTCCTCATCTTTACATTATAGGTTGCATTCTTAGTTTGTCATAGGTTTCCATTGCATTTCCTTATTTGCATTATTAGGCTTTATCATCATTCTAAACACTCATTTTCCAGATTTTCGGAGTAGATTCCTTACCATCCTTTGTCAAACCTTTGCATTGAAGATGAGGTTATCATTAGTCACTAAATTTTGTGAACTATTTCCCACTCATTGGTCTATTATGGAAATCTCACTTTGTCCTCCTTAGTCATTTTTACAGGTCCATTGACATTCCAAAACTAAAGCATTGCCAAAAACTTTGTATGGTTTGTCTCTCCTTAGATTTACCAATAGTGAGTACATCTTAGTATCCTTTGCATTTGCATACCATTAGTCTTCTCATTTTAGTTTCATACCATTTAAATCTTAGTATCCTTTTCATTTATTATTCACCATCATTTCATAGCATTCCTTTATTCCAAAAAACCCAAAAACATAGTGTCATAAATAGTTGCATATTTAGGTCATCCTCCACCATTTCCATTGTTGAGAAAAAAGCTTTATGGTTGAAACTAGTCTACAAAAAAAGAGAAGACTCATGGGTTCTTTTGGTCAAGATGCCAACTTTTCCAATTTCTCTAACGACATGAATTTGTTCCCTAATGACATGAATACTTTTCCCAATGACATGGGAAATTCTCTTATAAATCCATTCAGTGAGATGTCATTTCCATCCTCTTCACACAATCCTTTTGAATAATTCATTTGTAGAGATTCCAATGGGCAAGTCTTGAAGAAGACATACAAGATACTGCCCAAAATCCCGAAGTGGCCTCCTTTGTGGAAGATATTGTTCTTAATGATCCTGCCAGATATCTAGCCATGCTCCTTGACCAAGGGGCTAAATTTCCAAAAGGATTTGATATCAATACCATAAGAGCAACATCTATTGAACCCACCAATCAAACAAGCCAATCATATGATGCAAACGACACTTCCATGGGAGCCACTTCACAAAATGTCATCAACACCCTTAATTCGACCTCCCTTGGTAATACTACCACCACAAACAATGAATCCACTATGACCAACACAATGTCTCTTGGGGGATCATCTACCCAAATAAAAACCAAACCACAATCCATCCCTCAACACACATCCACAGTTTCTTCACAAAATTTTGGATCAACAATAGGTGTCAACACATCAAACCTCTTTGTGACATCATTTACCTCTATGGGGGAATCAACAAACTTCCTATTAGGTTCCTCTAATACAATGGAAACAAACTCATCAAACCCTTTTCGGAGGAATAAACTAAGAGTTGTCATTCAAGGAACTCAAAAAAATGTCCCAAATTCATCACAGGTCAACACCAACATTCCTCAAGGCCATAATTAACCATTTAGGCAAGGCAATCAAGGCACCCAATATTCCACTCCATTTGGACATCAACATGCTCAAGGTCAGCAAGGCCCTCAAATTCAATCCAACATGGTTGGATCCCACATGTTGAATTATGCTTCTCAATTCCATACACAATAACACATCCCTCATCAAAACATTCATTTCCAACAACCATCAAATCAAAATAACTAATTTCTCACCAAATTTTTTTTTTGAATCAACGTATTTTGTCACGAGTGGGAATCAATCCATACTTATCACCAACATGTGTGATGCTACCAACAACCCAATTGTGGAGGCACTCACACTCAAACTTGTTTCTCTTCAAACACAGGTGGAAACCTTGCAACAATAAAAAAAATATTCTTACATGTCATATGACCTATGCCCATATCTGTTTGACACAACCTTTTATATGCCACCATTTCCTCTTGGATATGTGGTGCCACATTTTCCCAAATACAAAGGAAAGATAAATCCCATCAAACATATCAAATAATTCACTACCAGTTGCATGGACATTTCCTATGAACACACCTACTTGATGAGACTCTTCTCTAGAAGTCTCATAGGTCATGCACTAGAGTGGTTCACACAATTGCCTAAAGGAATCAAATCATGGGATGAATTGGAAAACAAGTTTGTTGAAAACTACACCTATAACATTGATACGGATATTGACATCACTTCCTTATGCAATCTCACTCAAGAGGAAATAGGTGAGACCTTTATCCCATTCTTTAAAAGATAGAGAACTCTAGCCAGCCGATGTCTAGTGGAGATACCTGAAAAGGAAAAAGTCATAATGTTTGTGCATAATCTCCTTAGCCTGCTAAGTTATGGCTTAGAAGTCCATTGCTGCACCACCTTTACTGATCTTGTTGAAAAAAGTGTCCAACTTGAGAAAGCCTTACTTGCCAAAGGTGAACTTAAGTATGGCGGAAAAACAATCAACACTACCACAAACACCAACCCAAGTGCTTCCAATGATAAAAACAAATATTGGGTAAAAAATAAACACATCACCAATGATGGTGTTCTTGATGCAAAAGTAGTCAACACAGCAGGTCATGTACTCACAATCAAAGGAGTTAAAAATCAAAATATACCTGTAATTGCACCAACACAAACTGCTAATGCCATCCAAAACAATCCTTCTCAATAGAACCAAAGGCAACCTCGTTAGACAAAGCAATTCCCAAAATGCACATACACCCCTTTGGGTGAACCTATCAAAGTTGTCCAAAAGAAACTCATCCAAAATGGTGACACAACTTTGGAAGAGCCTAAAAAATATGATCCTAGTCATTTTAAGCCATCATGGTGGAATGATAATGCATTCTATGACTACCACTGTGTTAAAGTGCATAATGTTGACTTCTTTTGTGGCATTTGTCCTTGATGTCAAAACTGCCCTGGGTTGGTGCCTAGGCATTTCACAGTATGGTCTTATTATGGAATTTGATTGGCACAAATTGATATTCGATATTCAGTTCTTTGGCATTCTATAAGGTTTGATCAGTATTTTGTTTATGGCTTTGTGATTTTTACATGACATCAGTCTTCATGTTTTTGGATACCATTGATCATATTATAGCATTGGATTTCAAATGTGATGGCAATATGTTTTTAATGGCTATCAAATTTTTATAATGCCCGTCAACAGGCTTGACTTTGGTAAGACCACAGCTTCAAAAGGTCTTACCACCATACTGTTGGCAGTTAAGCCAGTGACCGCAGTAGTGCGGTAGAATTCGCCAATGGCAAGCAAAACAGCTACTGCTACATCGCAGGCTGTTAGCAAAGAAACCAGGGTAGTGCGGGTAAATAGTCAGTGGCAAGCAAAAAGCTACCGCTACACCATGAGCTATTAAGATGTTAACCACGATAGTGCTGTGGAAGCGACTAGCGGTAAGAAAAGGTGCTACCGCTATACTGCGGCGGACTGTCAGAAGCTTAACCGAGGTAACACAGTGAAATCGGCTAGCGGTTTACAAGGAGCTACCAATGTACTATGGGTAGTCTGAAGTGAGACCACGGTTGGGTGGTAAAGGAGGCAGTAACAATTGGTGCTACCGCTATATTGCAAGTTGTCCAAAGGAAGACCGCGACTGTGCGATAAAGAAGCGGACTTCAAACTGCATCTTATTTTTGTAAAGGAATTCATGTGGAAAGTAGGGAAAATTGTTATAGTTCATTGTTTGAGGGTCTCGAACCCTACTCTAGCCGCCACCATGGAATCATTCCTTTGGCTGTTTCATTGTTATCTCTAGCGTTTTGATCTTTGACAGTGTACAAGGAAGATAGGAAGACCATGACAATGGTCATATCACTTGTTAGTCTCCTACCATCAGGTGGAAGCTCGAATGGGGAAAGAGATCAGACTGTTTAGTCAGTTCACAAATCTGGTAAATTGATCATGGTGAATTCATCTCTGGTCTTCACAGGTATTTATCCTTTAAGTCTGTTTTCTAGAACCATTACTTCTCAGGCAAGGATAATTTGAGAGAAGTTTTCTATGCTACAAAAAAAGGTGAAAAATGAGTCGATTCATTTTATGGCTAAATTTGAAACATTTGCTCCATATCTTGACTGCATTTTCTGAACATTATCATATCAATTTTATGAAACGTGTTTTTGAGTTTGTGGGTCATCTTGAAAGCTTTGAAATTCTTCAGTAGCTTTCCTGGAGTCCTTGGTAACTGCTATTAAATGCATGATTACTTGTCTTCAGTTACATTGTTGTTACAGCTAGGGTAAAATGGATATTATTCATGAATTTCATACATTCTTTAATGGTTCTTGTTTTTAGCATTGCTTGTGCAGGCTGCCTGAGAGGACAGGTTTCAGTCTGCCTTCTATATTTTCAAAATTCTTGGGTATTCTTGTCAGAAGAAATTCTTCATATTAATCCTTCACACATGGACACAACAACACATGGCATTGTTGGTCGATTGAAGTTTGGTAACCTAATGATCATCTTTGTTTTATTCTCAGAAATAGAAAACTGAGCAACTGTTGTAACTTTCCTTGAATGAAATGATAAAATCTGTAATCAGAAGAAAACAGGGAGATTAGGGCTCTAATATAAAGGGAAAAAAAAAGAGAAAACTGTGTGCGCAAAAAGTGGTTTTCAGTGAAGATCTATGAAAAGAGGATAAAAAATAGAAAGACAAAATTAATTGAAAAAGCGAGAAGTAGAACAATGAGAAAAGTATGAATCAATAAGGGAAAAACTGTGTGAGTACATCACAGTGATTGTATTTAAAAATATTGAGCTCTGAGATTGAAAATGTGAAATATGAGTTGATAATCAAGCCGACTTAAGGCTTGACAATGGCTGAAATTTTGAAAGCTCATTTTTGGAACTATGAGGATTTTAGATATTGTCTGTCAAGAGGCACTTGCTAGATAAAAGAGAAATAGAGATATCCTTTGTATAATTGTATGATTTACTAAAACAATAAAGGGATTGGTTCTCCTTTATATTGGTGTCTCTAAATGAGGGGTTGGTGCTCCATGAGATTGGTGTCTCTAAACAGAGGGGTTGGTGCTCCTTGAGTCAGTGCTCAGAAATCAGCCATTGAGGCATTGTCAAAATATTTTTTGAAATTAAGCTAGTAAGGCAATTTAGGAGTGGTTTTTCTACCCCAAGAGGGTTTTCCACTCGGAAATTTATATGTCTCTCATCTGTGTGATTTATGTTTATCTTGCATAATCCTTATGTCAGTCATTTATGTTATTGTGCTCATTTAGTTGGTCAATGCTCTGATACTTTAAGGTTGTTTAAAAGTTTAAAGTCAATTTGCTCAAGTTTTTCATGCAAATTTAGATTGTGCAAATCTTATGCAAAATGTCTTTCATAAGGTGAATTAACTTCTACATTATATGCTCATTATATGAATGCTCAAGAGTCTATCATAAGCAAGTCAAAGTTGCATATTATGAAGATTTAAAATTCTGTTGACAAAGAACAACAAGATTGTTCTTAAAGCTTTATTTGAACAATATCATATGATGCTTTTAATATGGGTTGAAAATGTTTGTCAAGTCTCATGTCAATTTGACCTGAAATGTTAATGCTCACTTCCTTAATCAAATATGTCTCTTCGGGTTAACTAAGTAAAATTTTAATTATGCATTCAAGGTTAAAAGTTAAAATTACTCCACTCTGATTCACCCCCCCCCTCTTAGAGTAAATCCACTTCCAACACATAAAACCTCCTCTTGTCGTCAACTCATAAATCTTATCCAAGATCTTATTGAAAACTACACCATTGAGTTAGGAGGTCAACCCACTGCGACTAATGTGGACCATACTATCCATAAGATCCCACTGCAATACCATGGTTCAAGTAACCTCTCCTCGTCTGGAAAAAAGAATAATAACAATCAAGCCAATTACGCATGTGTCACCTACACCTATACCGGTGGTACTATCATCAATAATCTTCGCACTGTTGATGAAGATAAATGTGTCAATACCATTACTATTAAGAAGACCCCTGAATGCAATATCACAACATGCAAAGGAAAGGTCACCATCCCAGGCCCTCTTGCTCGTCAACCCAAGATTACCATTCCTGGTCCATCTATCAAGCTACCAAAACCCAATCCAAAGTTCAATCTTATTGAGCAGTTAAATAAAAATGTTGCCCAAATTTCCATCCTGGAATTGCTCTGCATTTTTCCAATGCATAAGGCCGTATTAGATAAATTCTTGCAAGAGTCCTTCGTCCCAAATGATATTGATGTCAACCATTCTAAAACTATGGTTGGATATTTGACTTCACCTCACCACATTAGCGTTTCAGATCATGACTACTCCTCACCCAAGCCATCTCATAACGATGCCCTACATATTGAGGTTTTCATCCATAAGCATAAGGTTAGATGAGTCCTAATAGATGGCGAAGCAGGATTGAAAATATTCTCTTTAAAATTGGTTAAGGCTCTTAGCTTCTCTGATGCTTGTGTAGATGCTACCAAGAGTATTGTGATAAAATTATATGATGACGAGGAGTGTTCTTCTAAAGGCATCATCACACTCCCAATTCATGTGGGACCAGTTATCATAGACACCACATGTCAAGTCCTAGATCGTGACATACATTACAATATCTTACTTGGTCACCCATGGGTTTATTCCTTAAAGGCCATTCCCTCCACCTACCACCAATTCTCGAAGTTCCCTTTTGATGGCACAAAAAAGAATATGCCAGGGGATCTTGATCCTTTTCAATATTGCACCAATTTGAGAGCTACTACTGAGCATCAAGTGCCTATCAATCGAGAGGCTTCAACATACACTTCCTCTAAATACATCAACCAATCCACACTTACCAAGTCATCCATATCCATTCTATCCCCTTCCGCCACAGCATCCTCCTCGACCTCCATACCAAGAATTGACTTTAAGATCTAGGACATAGGTTGCAAAGAATTCAAATTAAATACGGCTTACTATATCACCACAATACCTAAGATACCTAAAGTCTATGGTCGACCTTGCTACATAGCGTAGCCTAAGAAGACTTTCAAAGTTCCTCCAAAGACTCTGTTCACATTATGGGGAGACATGAATAACAAGGAAATTTCAGATTTTTCTACATGGATAGACAAGGATGCCATGGAATTACCACCATTACCAATAAAGATTCATGGAAAAGGATAAACGATATGCAAGGCTCATGGTTTTGATGGAACTAGTGGACTAAGACCAAGCAGCAGTGGCAGGAGAGAGCCTATCATTCCTTCTTCCAAACCAAAGTATCTAGGGCTAGGGTTTGACCAAATTGAAATTGACGATCAACGTACCTATGTACTTTCAGGTAAGGACGTAATAGTTTCTGAAAGTGTCAAGACATGCGAAGACTCTCCTACCAAAACTGACTCTCATTTCTAGGAATGGGGATATGCTAGAACCCTGAGTGACTATGATATTGATGATTTATTCTTGGAACTCAGCCAACTCCCTTTTGAGGAAAGATTCAACCAAATGTACAACATTGATCCTATAGCTCGTCATTCTAAACACAAAGAATGGGTAAGTATTCCTTGGGACCCAATAGAGCATAAATTGTCGTGGGCAACATCTATATCATCTAACCCCATTCTCGAGCCCACCCAAAAGCCTGACATGTCTAAATATACTGAACATGCCTCTAAATTACCATCCATTGATCATGATGTGGAACCATTTGTCCCATATTATGACCAAGATCATAACTCATCTGAATCTGAAGATGGTCCTTAAATCGAATCTGACCTGGAAAGTGACAATTATGCCTTCACACTTAAGGCTTCCATCTACATGCTTTCTGCATCATCCCCCCCTTTACCAACACTGATGATGGGATTTCCCTTGTCTACCCACAACTCATTGAATAGGACCAACAAGAGCCACTTTCCATGGATATTTTTCAGAATGACGAAGCCATTACAAAATTTATGGGACTCCATGAGGGCATACCAAGTGGTGATCACAGGGAATGACTATCTATTGATATAGATTGTACAACATACTTTGGGGAGACTGTGCAATATTCCAGTTGCAAAAATATGAAAAATAAAACAAAAAAGACATGTCTTTAGGTGAAAACTGCAAGGCACCCTCTGACAATTCAATAGTAAAAATAGAGGATGTTTCTGAAGGTGAAAACCTCCCTGAGGTGCCTAAGGATGAAGGATTGGAATTTCTCCTTGTAACATAGGAAAAATAAAAAATGCTTATTGAAGACACCATAGAAGTTAGCATTGCTACACCAGAGAATCCCAAAATGGTTCTCTCTGTTGCATCATTGACAAAAGAAAAAAATCCTGAATTCCAATAATTCTTCACAAAAAGGAAAGTTAACCTCACATGGTCATATGCCGACATGTCAGGTCTGGATCCAGATTTAGTATTGCATCATCTTCCTTTAATCTCAAGCATCAAACCATTCAAACAAAAATCAAGGAAGATGCATCCACAAATTGCCTACTTATGAAGGTTGAACTTAAGAAGTTACTGGATGCTGGATTCATAAGATCAATAGACTATGCTGACTAGATTTCTAATATTGTCCCTATCATAAATCCAAATGGACATATCCGCATTTGTATGGATTTCAGAGATTTAAATACAGCCTGTCCAAATATGATTTCCCATTACCAAACATAAACATAATTGTTGATCTCACAAAAAGGTACGAGATGTTGTCCCTTATGGATGGTTTCTCGGGCTATAACCAAATCCACATTACACCTAAGGATCGACACAAAATGGCATTCACATGCCCATGGGGAACATATTTTTGGAATGTCATGCATTTCGGCTTAAATAATGCAAGCACCACATACCAAAGAGCTATGACAACAATATTTAATGACATGATGCATATCCAAATGGAAGATTATGTGGATGACCTCTTGGAAAAAATCTTTGACATGGAAAGATCATCTCAGAGTCCTGGACAAATTTTTTAAGCATCTATAAGGATACAAGGTTCGTTCGAACCCCAAGAAATGTGTTTTTGGAGACACTTCAGGAAAATTATTGGACTACATAATTTCACGAAGAGGCATAAAGGTTGACCCTAGAAAAGTAAAATCAATTCTGGACATGCCGCCACCAAAAGGAATTAGTGAGCTAAGGACACTACAAGGTAGATTATAGTCCATCAGACGCTTCATTGCTCAATTAGCAGACAAATTTCAGCCATTTCAGTACTTGTTACAGAAAAGTATCCCCTTTGTGTGGATAGATAAATGCCAAAAAACCTTCCAACAAATCAAAGAATACCTATTGAAACCACCTATCTTAATGCCTCCCATTGAAGGAAAACCATTGATCTTGTATGTCTCTTCAACCACAAACGCACTAGGGGCATTATTGGCACAAAATGACTTTGAAGAAAAAGAAAGAGTCATATACTACATCAATTGCACACTGATAGGATATGAACTTAATTACACATCTGTGGAGCGTGCCTGTCTCGCAGTCATCTTTGTGGCCTAGAAATTAAGATATTACATGTTAAATCACCAAACACAGTTGGTAGAAAAGATTGATCCACTAAAATATCTTCTAAGTCGGGCAACTTTGACGGGTCGGTTGCCAAAGTGGGTCATGATTTTGAGTGAATATGACATAAAATATGTTGAGTGAAAGGAAATAAAAGGGTAGGTCATAGCTGATCAACTTGTGGATGCACTTATCCAAGGCACTCATCCACCGATAACTATTTTTCTAGATGAGTCTATTTTTCATGCAGAACCTGCATCACCTTGGAAATTATATTTTGACGGGTCTCACACTGATCATGGCTCAGGGGCTGGTATCTTGTTCATCACACGACAAGGGGATTCAATCCCTAAGGAATTCCAGATCGCCTTCACTTGTACTGATAATATTTCAAAATATGAAGCATTGGTCACATGACTCAAAATGGCAATTAAATGGAAAATCTAGACACTGCTAGTATTTGGGGATTCTTAGTTAGTTATCAACTAAGTAAATGATGATTATGAGACAAAGGATGAAAATTTGTTGCCCTACAAACAAATGGTTGATAGATTCATGACATATTTTAGTACGATCACTTTTGAACAAGTCCCCGGGGCAAAAAACAAGTCCATTGATGCAATGGAAACTATTGGATCTCTATTGGACATCCCCAAAAATGTGTCACAATTCAACTTCTTAGTGGAACAACTGTTGATGCCTGCATATGAAATTTTAGAGTTAGAGATGGTTTGTGAAATTTTCGATCCCATCTCGCCTTGGTACCATGACATCTATGATTATCTAAAATCCCAGACCCTTCCACCCAACTTGTCCAATAATCAAAGAAAATCCTTCATCTGAAAAGTTGCCCAATAAACCATTGTCAGTGACACCCTTTACCGTTGTAGCTTTGACAATACCCTTCTTCAATGTCTTGACATTGATGAAGCTCACACAAATTTACGTGAGGTACATGAGGGTATATGTGGATCTTATTCTAGTGACCCAACTCTAGCTAGAAAATTCACCAGACTGGGGTATTACTGGCTGACAATAGAGAAAGATGCACTTTAGTTTGTCAGAACATGTTGAATATGCCAAGTACATAGTGACCTAATCCATGCACCTGCATAGGAGCTGAGAGTGATCACTTCTCCATGGCCCTTTGCACAATGGGGACTTGAACTCATGGGAAAAATCCATCCATCCTCCTCCAATGGCCATAAGTTCATCATCACAGCCACTGAGTAGTTTACTAAGTGGATTGAGGCCATCCCTCTCACTTACATCACCAGTAAGAAAATCTCAAATTTTATCCTTAATTACATCATTTTTCGGTATGGTTTTCCATAGTCCATCATCACTGATAACGGGCGCCCATTAAAAAATTAGGATGTTCATGAACTTTGTGAGTGATTCCACATTCAACGCCATTTCTCCACACCATATTATCTACAAGGCAACGGTCAAGATAAGGCATCAAATAAAATAATTCTTCACATTCTTAAGAAGACTGTCAACGACGTTGGCCGGGATTGGCATTTTCAACTCAATCCCGCCTTGTGGGTCTATTGTACTAGCATCCACACACCCACTAGAGCCACTCCATTTTCCTTGGTCTACGGATCTGAAGCTATATTTCCCATCGAGGTCAAAATTCATTCTCTTTGAGTCTCCTTGAAGGGAATGATTGATGATGAAGAATACAAACAATCTCGCCTAAATGAGCTAGAAATTCTACAAGAAAGAAGACAAAATTCCTTGAACCATTTATAGGCATATCAAAATCATCTCTATAGGAGCTAGAACAAAAGAGTGATGGTCAGAAAAGTTGAAATTGGTGACTTGGTCCTCATGCAGAACCTAAGAAATCAGGTTGACCATGAGAAGACTGGAAAGTTTGAGCCTAATTGGCTCAGTCCTTATATCAGTACTACAAAATTTGTTTTTGGAGCTTATCAGCTAGCCACACCTAATGCAGAACAGTTAACATAACCCATCAATAGCCTACATCTCCAAAATTTCTACACATAGCATCAGAGAGCTTGGCTAAAACCCTAAAAATACAAAAAAAATTGAAAAATAAGAAAAAAATTGTCCATTGATGAAAACATGGCAAACAGGAATCTTGGTGACACCAAAAAAAATAAATAAATAAATAAATAAATAAATTCGTCCAAAAGTGAAAACTTGGCAAATAGGCGCTTTAGATAAGTACCATGGCAAAAACCTGGTAAGCAGGCACCATGCATAATCAATCAATGCTCGGCCATCTATTTTTACTCCAATCAGCCTTTTTCATGACATTTTCCATTTGTCCTGTCATTTTCGACCATGGCTAACAGTGGTTCACATCACACCTCACATACCCTTGCCTTTTATCTCGCGTACACCCTTGTCCATGTCATTATGTGTGGGTAATCCTTGACCTACCTGGGGGCAAGACCTTTATCATTTGACTGCAGTGGGTATCGCACATGGTCCTAACATTTGTAAAAAGTCCTTAAAAAAGTCGTTAAATTTTGAAAAAGTCTTGAAAAATGTCCTAAAAATTGCAAAAAGTCTTGAAGAAAAAAAGACCTAAAAATTGAAAAATGTCTTGAAGAAAACACAAATAAGTGTCAAAAATCTCAAAACAAAGTCAAGCCTATCCCTTCATTTCAATTCAATCACATCAATCAATCTTTGTCCTAGTCCAAACTAGGTTGTCTTTGTGCATTTGCTACATAGGCAAGGTTCATCTTTGAACCCCCGAGACATTAGGTCCGTCCTTATAGGCTTGTCATAAAAAAATCATGGCTCAAATATTTTGTCCTTCAGAAAAATTCATTGGTAGTGTCGAACTACAAGGTCTTTGAGTGCATGATGTAGGCAACGCCATCAACTGATGAGCCTTTGAGGTTGTAATAGGTCAGTCCATTAGGGTTCATGACACTACAATTTCACACACATTAAAGTATCTTCAAATTAAGCAAGTCATTCATCAATTCTAAAATAGGCAATCTTTTGGAAAAATTTAAGCAATCTTTTCAATTGACATTTCAATCAAACCAACATGTCAACAATGGCATGTGGTCAAATCTATCATCTAGTCAAATTCTATCAAGGCAAGTCCACTTGTCAAAATTTTGGGTACTTCTTTAGATGTGTCCTTCTAAGAAGCAACTCTCGCCATTTCTTTATGCTTTTGGATGTGTCCTTCCTAAGCATTATCATCATCATCTATCAGTTTGATGGATTCTCCTGACTTCGAGAATCTATCCTCTTGACACCAAAATCATTCAGGATGTGTCCTTCCTAAATATGGCATCATTCAACATTTAGCAACCTAAACCCTATCAACCTTGGCATTTCAACATGAAAAAAACTTGACATTCTATTCACTTGGAAAATGCTTGGAAAAAATTATCTATCTTTTTGATGATTATCATGATATTAGTTCTTTACGTCAGAGGATCCATGACGTATCATAATGACCATCCATGTCCTTTTGGTCATCCTGCTGCTAGTTTCTTGAGGATGTCCCAACTTCACGATTTAGAGGAGCAATGGGGTAGTACGATTATTTTCCTGTCTATTATTGACTATCATGTATCTAGTTTGTCAAGGATGTCTTGACATCAGGATTTAGAGAGACATCGATGTCTCATGATTAGTCTTTTCTGTTTACATTTTGTTATGAAAAAATGACTAGGGACAATTATGTTCCTCATATGAGTCATGATCATCCTATTCTGTGACTATATAATCTACGTGATGGTTCGACCTTGCACACTATTGATCTACCTCATATCATAGTGTTTGTCAGCCATTACGACATTTCGCCCAATGATGATTAAGAGCAACAACTATTATAGTACTATGGAATTTGTTGAAGGATTCTTGTTTCCGCACTAACATCCATCTTCATCTTCTCTTCTCTTGTTCTCTGAGGATATCATGTGACATACAAAAACATAGTTGCATACATGATCATATGAGCATTTCATTATCACATTTCACATTTGCATAAATCAAATACCATAATTCAAATTGCATGACATTGTCATTTACATGGATCCATCTTGCATACATAAAATCATCATTTACATTAAAATATAGGAAACATATCATAATACATCGCATAAGGCATCCATACATGAACAAAAACATAACTACATCCATAATCCTAAAGAATGATATCCATACATCTCATAAAGGCATCCATCTCATCATATAGAATATCATTATCATCAACATATAAAGTAAGACCATCATGGCATATAAAATTCAAATCATCATCATCAATACATCACATCACATCGCATCATATAAAACATACAACATCATAACACTTGGCATCATAAATCAAATTATATAGTTCGCATCCAAAATCATCTCATATATATACCTCAAAAAGAATATCATGTCACAGGATAAAGTCATAGGATATCCCAAAAATGGAGCTCGTAGGCTCGAATGTCAAAATATACGTCTCATAGAAATAAAAAAGGTACAACTCCTACGTCGTGCCCTCTCCATCTCATGGAGGTGACTCATAGGGTGGTTGTTGTTGACTCATCAGATGAAAGGTAACTTGAATAGGAATGGTGGATGGATCCTGACTCTGAGATCTTGAAGGGTCAAGGTGGGAGGCTGACTCTACTTTGTTTGGTGTCCTAATGACATTGATCTATGATTGTGCTCTGACCTATGGCTGTTACCAGATCAATGTTTGTGTTAAATGTGAGATCGATGTCCTGAAGACTGACCAGATGAGGTGGACACTCTAGCACTCGTATGGTTGATGCTATGTGACTCGCTAGTGTTGTGGGTTCAGGTCCCACTGCTGGTCCTATTGTATGATTGAGATAAATTAGGATCCTGTCTCTCAGGAGGCACAACCTACTCATATAAAAATTTGTATCGATCCCTACTCTTGCTCATCCTGGCCAACTCTCTGGCCATGTCCCCTATCAGCCCTGTGCATAGCTATGAGAAATCTCGCTTTTGAGTCTTAGCCTCCTACTGCCTGACGACAACCTAATCTCTCTCCACCCTCACAACCTCCAACTTCACTACTAAGGCCTTGCTCTGAGACAAGGTTGCACCCAATATTCTCTGCAAGTCTACAACCCTCTAGTCCATGGTCGCATCCACCAACAAAGTAGGTGGTCTATCCCCCTTCTCCTCACCCTCTATCATCCTCTCCCACAGCCTCCTCTCAGCCTCATCCTCCCCCTCCTCCTCCTCCTCCCTCTCCTCCTCTCCTCGGGCCTCCTCCACATCGATATCAAGAGGATGGTGCTCTACAAAGATATTCTCTTCTCTCGGCCCCTCTCCCTCTCCTTTAGCCTCCACCTCCTATCCTCTGACCTACATATCCTCCTCCCCTCTGACCTCCACCTCCTCCTCTCCTTGAGCCTTTGACTCCTTCCTCTCTGGCTGCTCTCCCTCCTCGCCCTCCTCCCTGATGAGTGACAATGGTCAACCACCCACCCACTATCTGACTCTCTGGGGCTGTCTCCACCCTCTATCAACCCTCCTCCTCCTACCACCCCCACCATCACCACCATCATCTCCACCCCCGACACCTCCTCTTCGTACCCACAGAATGATCGATATGTGATCAATACATGTGGGACCATCTGGATCTATCAAAGGAATGGGCCATTGAACCTACCACCAAGCATCATACTTAGTCGATGTCCCTGCATGTGTTGGACCTCCCCTCCAACCCCACTGCTATGTGACCAAGTTGTCAATATTTTTCTCTACCACTACCACTGCTATAGGTGCCCCCCACATGGTCTCTTTGGACAGCCATGCATACTCGGTCATCCCCATAGGTTTACCTTGTTGCTCACCAAACTGTCGTAATACCCACTAGGGCAGGTACATCTCTATAATCCGTTGGCTCTGAATGGTATGGCCAATCAAGTACCTAAACTATGTGCATAAAGAAATATGGCCATCCTTATTCGACCACTGGGAACAATCCCTGAAAGGCCTCCAGATGAAGCTCAACAGTGTGTCGATCCTGTGTCGCCAGTACCCTGTATCTCCTACATAGTTTTGACTAACTGAACCAACATATAAGTAAACATAGGGCATACCCTCGCCTAGCTGTGGAATCTGTACTAGTGGCCAAAAAATGGGAATGTTCACTCATGCCTAGATCATAAGTAAGGTAGTACCACAACTGATGCTTTGTCCCTCCTGGTAAGCAACCTCATGTAGTTGGTCATAAAGCATACCAAACAAGCAGGGCCCCCAAGAAAACACTATCCTCTGAGCATGCATGCAGACCAATACATCCCCTCATCCTATGGGAAATCCATGCCCATGGTGATCTGGGATCAAGACCCCGACAATCAATGTCATAAGCATTACATCCCATCGTGGATAATGGTCAGCCACAAACTCCCACCTGATCTCATATCCATGAATACCTAGACTAGTACCATTTGCATCCTCATACATCTCTCCCAAGGCCTATCATCCTCTATGTGGATCATACATTACTCTCTCCCTATTGATCGACATGCACAAAATACAATACACATCCTCTAGAGTAATGGTGGCCTCTCCTATGGGTAGGTGGAAGGAGCATGTCTAGGAGTGCAACCTCTTGCAGAGTGCTATTATTAGTCCCCTATTTTCCCGAATAATGGGCATGTAGGTGACATAGTATAGGCCTTATCTCATCAACCACTACCACTCGTAGTCGCTCAGCCGATCTCTGAAAGCATATGTCGCAGGTCTGAAATTGCACGTGTAAATAGGAACTAATTGTTTCTGCAAACACAAAAACAAAGGCTAGCACACATGAATTAGCATTTCAACACATTATTACTATCTCATAAAACAAAAATGCATCTGAAAAAAGAATCTACACTAAGTTAACTTTGATCAACCCTGGTCAATTGTAATTGCATCGCGTTGACTAAAATTGTGTCGCACTAGGTCATATGCGGCTCTGCATTTCACAGTTATGTCGCACTATAGCAGTTGCGTCATTTCAACTAGCAATTGTGAACCTTTACCTTGATTACATCTTTCTATATGGAAATTACATCATTTGGCATAGCGATTTCTTCGCAATATTGCACTTACGTCGCATATTAGCGCACTTGCGTCGTTTGCCCTATCATTTGTGTGATTCTAAACCTAAACCAGCCCACCTATTGCACTTGCATCACAACGTAATCAAATGCATTGAACATGAGGGCATTTGCAGTTTACGTGATGGCATTTGCAGTTTGTGCAAGGGCATTTGCAGTTTACGCAACGACATTTGCATCACAACACAAGTGTTGTTGACCCCTAAACCCTAATAAATGCACATAAATCAAAAAAATGAAAAGTAGGATGGGGTACTTACCGGTGCCTCTGTGCCCTTGGGTCATCAGAAGGTCCTCACATAGTAGCCACGATGCTTTGTCATAGGGATCACCATCTTCTCCCTGTGCTTTGCTCTCCATAATTTCTAAATACCAATTGTGAAAATGACACTTGGTTTGGCTTTTTCAACTTATTTATAGGTTGAAAATTAGGGTTTTACCTGATGGGTTTATACTGGAGGATCATTTGACCACCTTTGATTGGCAGTTTCATCGGCTTAACATCCTTTGTTTTAAAAACTGATCGCACCATTGGTTTTCTGGGAATTCATTTAGCTTATCGGGACACTTTTAAAAAAAAAATTGACCTCGGGCCAAAATTCAAAAAAATTCCTAAGGGGTCATAGGCACTTCGTACCTTCGCTAGAGCATATCTTTGACTTGTTTTCTTTTTCATAACATAATAAACTACATTATGAAAAAGAGGGGCAAAATGTAGACACTTAAAATTGACCTAGGCGGGCGAACTCAATTTTCTCATCAATTCCTCTATACATAATTTAATTATGTCACTCTAACTAAATTCAACTATTAATTAAATAATGACTAATTATTTAATTAATTCATCTCTCTTATTCTTCTTGACTATTTAAATAAATCACATTTATTTAAATGTGTCACTAATGTCTAAAGTCCTTTTTAAATTAAATAAATTATTAAATTTATTTAATCCACTATTCCCTTTTGATTATTTAAATAAATTAATTTTATTTAAATATGTCTCTAACATTAAATTCTTCTCATAATTAAATAAATCCCCCACAATTTATTTAATTATTAACCCACTTATTCTACAATTAAATAATTTAATTTAATTGTCTCTCACAATTCATTTCTAAATTTAAATAAAAAATCATTTATTTAAATTTCTCTCTCCTCAAGTAAATAAAATAATTATTATTTACCATCACATGAATTCACCATTTTGAATTAAATTAAAAATAGCATTTTCCTCCACAAATTAAGTTATTTCTAAAATAACTTGATTTTCTAACTCATCCTTTTTCCACTTATTAATTCTCATCTCACTGTCACGACTACTCTCTTTCCTTGATTTAATTTCTTAAATTAAATCTTGTCCACTCAATTTGAATTTCACCCTAAAGTTTCCCTAACCCTAATTAAGAGGTTGTTATTTTGAATCTTGATCGTAGATTCTAGGGCACTTCTCAATCTTTAATCTCATCCGTCCATCCAAAATTGCATCTTCTATAAAATGTCAATTTTGTCATCATTTTGTCATCTCTTAACCACTTAATATATTGAAAAAATTCTTGCATTCTTGTAAACTTAGCATTTATCTTGTCATTTAGTCATTGCATGTAGGAATTGATATTCTTTTGCATAGATTCTAAAATCTTTCAACACTTGCTTAGGACTTGTCTATAGTTTAGATTGCTCATCAAAATCTAAGGGCAACCTTTCATATTTCAGCAAGCTAGAAAGTGTAATGGACATCAGTCATGGAGGGTGAGGAGCTTGGGTGAGATCACTCCATTTGCTTCTTTCTTTATTTCCTTTGCACTTCATTACGTATTGTGGGTTTTATGTGTTTGCATGTAATTTGCTAACCTATCTTGCAGAAAAAATAGCCCCAGTTACAGTATGCATAATGAAAGTGAAGCCTTTCAAAGGATCTTGAGGTAAAATAAGAGAAGTTGCACTTGCCATTGCATCTACATGATGATTATCTTTTTGAGGGATGTTATCAATGGTAAATGATTCAAACTTCTCTATCAATTTCATTGTGAGATCCTTGTATTTTGATAATTTATCATGTTCCATTTGATATGTTATGTTTATTTGTTTGATGACTAATTGTGGGTCACCAAATATCTTAATGTCTTTAGCGCTCCAGAGTGACACACAAACCAAAGATTAACGCTTCATATTCAGCAATATTATTCATACATAGGAAATTTAATCTAAATGATAAGGGAATAGGATCTTTTGTAGGAGGTTTTATGATAACCCCCACATTGGAGCTTGTTCTATAGTTAGATCCATCAAAATACAATTCCCATGTATCATCATCGATTGTGAACACATTATCGTCAAGGAAAGAATCATTACTAGGTAAAATGAAAGGATAAGGAGCATCAACCAACTGGCCAGTCAAGGCTTGACCCTTAATTTCTTTTTGTGAAACAAATTTAAGGTCAAACTCAGTCAACAACATTACCCACTTAGCTAAGCATCTAGATAAATCTGTTTTAGTGAACAAGTGTTTTAAAGGATCAAACTTTGTCGTTACTTGTATTTCGGTGTTCAATAAGTAATGTCACAACTTACTATTAGCGAATACAAGAGACAAAAAAAAATTTCTATTATTGTGTATCGTTTCTCATAATCGATCAATGTTCAACTAATGTAATAAACAACATGCTCTTTACCTTTGTCGTCTTGTTGAGCCAACAATGTTGCAAGAGCATGGGCTGAAGGTGATGTGTAAAGAATGAATCGTTTATTTTTTATAGCAGGTTGTAAAATAGGTGGAGTGACAAGATAATATTTCAAACTCTGAAAATCCTATTTACAATCCTCATTCAAGTCAAACTATATTCCTTTCTTAAGAAGATGTGTGAATGGTAGTGTTTGATCTGCTAAAGACACTATGAATCATTGAATGGCTTGAATTCTTCCTTGTAATGTGCGTAACTGAGAGATATTTCTGGGAGGTGGCATGTTAATTATAGCATCAATTTTCTTTGTATCCACCTCAATGTGTTTGTGAGATACAATAAAACCTAGAAGTTTTCCACTATCTACACCAAAGACACTTTTTTGGATTCAATCTAATATTGTATTTTCGAAGTTGCTCAAAAAAATTCTAAATAATATTCACATTATCTTGTCGTGTCAAATATTTAGCGAGAATATCATCAACATAATCTTCCAAGATATTGTGTATGTAATCATGGAATATTAGTGTCATAGCTCATTGGTATGTTTCACCTTCATTTTTCAATCTGAAAGGCATCATAACCCAACAAAATTTTCCTGAAATAATTGTAAACATTGTTTTGTACTGATCTTGAGGGTTGATGAAGATTTGATTGTATCCTAAAAATATATCCATGAATGACAACAAAGCATATCCCACAGTCAAGTCTACTATCATGTCAATATTAGGAAGACGAAAGTCATCTTTTAAAGATGCTTTATTCAAATCATGAAATTTCATACACATCCTAATAAGATTGTTAGGTTTTGCAAGTATGAAAAATGTTTGAGATCCAAAGAGAATAATCTATAGGTCTTATGAAACTAGCATCAAGGATTTTTTCAATTTAGTTCTTAAATAACAAGGCTATTTTATGGTGTATCTTTCGAATCTTTTGTCTAATAGGCTTAGCATTTTCAGCTAAGACTATGTTGTGTGTTATAATCTTAGGGTCAATTCCTGGCATATCTGAATAAGTCCAAGCAAAGATTTCAAGAAAGTCAAGAAGTAAGGTTGCAGTATCTTCTTCTTCAACATCATCAAGGCATTTTCCTATCTTAATGACTTTCTCTTTAACATTGATGTCCATTGTTATATCTATTATATACCCTAAATGAAGAGCATTTGATCTTGGAAATTCAAGGTTGTACTCTTCATTGTTCATGCTTATCTCACTATTCTCATTGCCTTCATCATTTTTTTTCGTGCTTATCATAGCACATGCCACCTTTTTCTTATGATGAAGAGGCGATTTTTTATCATAAACTCGAAACATTTGTTTCAAGGCATCATCATTTTCACAATATTCCCATGATGGGGGTGATTCCATATCAAGCAATTCCGGATGTTTCAAAGTGAGCCTAATTTTTGGTTTGCATGTAATGGTTTTGATGTTTAATGAATGTCTTTTCTTTGCTTGTGTTATCTTAGAAGGATATTACATCCCAAATAAATTTGTATCTCTTGCGTGTTAGGTTCTATCTGGACACAAATTCCTTTCTCTTTCTTTCCAGATCCTTTTCCATTATAACCTATTTGTTTCAGAAGTTCATAACCTCTCCCATAAATTTGTTCCATTTCTTTTAGGTTTGGTAGTTGTTGATATTCTATCTCATCGAAATATTTTGTATAGCTGGCATCTTGTTCAAGAGTAGATGCTTGTGAGTTGTCTCCCAAATTTTGTGTTGAAATGACCATTGATTGCTTCTTTTTTTCATCCTCTTTTATTGTGATTACATACTCTCCCATAAATGATGGTGTGAACTCCAAGGAACCCCAGCCATCATCTACTAGTTTTGACACTGTTTCCATCTCTTGTGTTCCCTCTATGATAGGCTCTATTCTTGATGTTGTAATTAATTTTTTTAGAGGATTCATAGTTCTATTTTCAACTTGCAAGCAACTTTCAGGCTCGAGATCCATCTCAATATGGTATATCTTATTTGTATAGATATATTTCATAATTCGATGAAGAGTCGAAGGTACCGCATGCATCTCATGAATCAATGGTCTTCCTAAAATAAGATTGTATGAAACTTCATGAGGCATGACATGGATAGAAGTTTGTAAGGTAACCTTTCTAACTAAAATGGGAAAGGTAATTACACTAAACGATTTATTTCCTATATTTTCAAATCCTCTGATTGATAGGGAATCAAGTTTTATTTGTGATCTATCTACTCCCAATTTATCTAAAATATTTGCACTGCACACATTCAGAGATAAACCATTATCAATGAGGGTTCTTTGTATTCCCTTAGTATGGTATCTAGCTATTATCATGAATGCATCATACCTCTTTCACATTTCCAAGGGAGGGAGCTCATTTTGGTGGAAGGTAATGTATACATTAACTGTATTCATTCCTTGTATGAGAGTTTCCACGTCATTTGCATTTGTATTAGGAGAAACCAAATTTTTTTGTAAGGTCATTTGAAGCATGGTGTAATAACTAGGTGAAGCTTGAATAAGAACCCATAGGGAAATCTTAGCGGGAGTATTTTTAAGTTGTTCAACCAGATCATACTCCTTTCCATTATGTGATGGTAAACGAGGAGCATTAGGCAATATAGGATTTGGTAATGGTAGTGAATCATGATTAGGTTGAGGTTGTCTATTATTCCTTGTGTTGTATGTATGAGCAACAATGTTGTAGTTCAATTTTTGTGATACATTATCTTTAGGAGCATTAAGGATAAGGATAGGTTGATTTAAAGGTTGGGGTTGGTTGGAATGTGGATAAAGGATAAGTTGAGGTTGAATAAAATTTACTTCATTTTTCTTAGGCATATTTAAAAAAACTTTAGTGGATGAACCATGTGAGAGGAAGTCATCAAGGGCTTCATCTAAATGTCAAAGTCATCACAACTAAAGGGGTTGTGTTTTTTAGTAGGTTGAGATTGGATAGTGTTTATGTTACTTTTGTTAGGTTTGTTTGGACAAGCCTTAGTGGATGAACCTTGTGAGATGAAGTCACCAAGGGCTTCATCTAACATTTCAAGGTCATCATGACTAAAAGGCTTGAGGTTCAATCTAAATTTGAAAAAGGGTGTTAAAATGTTTAAGTTTAAAATTTTGGGTTTTATGTCTTGGTTTTCTAATGAACAAGCTATGTCTATCAAGAAATTGTAAAAATAAAATATGAAAAGGCATACAACAGTAAATTGGAAAACTGAAACAATAAACTAAGTACAACAAATGAAGGCACAAAAATGTATTATTTGACTCTAGAAACTGTAACCTCAAACCACACAGGTACTAAAATGATAGGAAGGGCATCTTGGTCCTCCTAATGAAATTTAGGGATTCCAGACACTGGAATAGACAACACAGAACTCAGATAGGATTCTAGACTGAAAACCCTGAGAGGGACTAAGATGCCAATAAGGGAATTTTAGTACCAGTAAAGGTATTTTCTAGAAAAATAACAAGATCTGAGTTGAGAACAACTTTCCTAGGGTGCCTACCCAAAGACCAGATGTTTGGAAACATAGAATTGTGCAAATGGATGCAAATAAAAGCAATGACTAACAAGCAATTGAATGCAAGATTGAATTGCAATTTTTTAATTTTCAATGCAATAATAATGCAACTAAGAGAATGAACAACACACTTTTCATATTTTCAATGAAATTTAATGATGCAAGAAAGGAAAAAATTGCAACCTATATGCACTTTCACTAATGCAAAAATAGGAAACCCTAAATGCAATTTCACTAATGCAAGATGCAAGAAACCCTAGATGCACTTTCAATAATGCAAGATGTAATCTAGATCTAGGACTCTAAAGGACTCCAAATCAGAAAAGGAAGAATTCACAAAACAAGTCACTTTCACAAAAATGATTAAGAGGAAAAAGGAGGAGAACTCTACATAGAACATTACTCTTTCTCCAATTATATTCAATCATGTCCTAAGAACCCTAATAGGATTGATTATCAACCTCTCAAGGTGAGCCAATACACAATTAGGATGACTTGGGAAGGGGTATTCTTTTTGGTTTAAGGGGTTCACCACAAAGAAAATGCTTGGAAAAGACAATGTTGGAAAACACACTATCTCTCATTACTTAAATTGAACAACTCCAAGTTAGGGTATGTGTACCTAGGAAGCTTGGAGATGTAATTAGGATTCTGGAAATGTAAAAAGACTACCAAAATATGCCTTGGAGGACTAAGATGCCAAAGATGGTGTTTTAGTCCAGCTAATATTTTTTGAGGCAAACACAAAAAATTTGGATGTGTGAATAGAATCCTAAAGAATATATGAAAAATATGTTGTGGAGGACTAAGATGCCCAAGATGGCATTTTGCTCTGGATCTAAATTTTTGGAATTTTTGAGTATGATCTTGAAACCTAAGATCTTAATTTCCTTCTTCACCAAGCTTATGGATCTGAACCTGTAAAAAGAATTACAAAACAAGGGAATTTGTATTTATTGTTTATGGGGGTTTTCCTTGGGAAAACCCCTTATTTGGTAATTAAACCTTGATAAAAAATCATAAATCTGAAAATGGAAATTTGTGTGTGCCCTAATCTTAAATGTGTGTAAGATTATGCAAGATATGATATGAAGAAAACCCTATTCAAATGTGTTAGAATAAGATCCCTAAGATGCAAATGTAAATGACATATAAAGGAGATCTCTAGTCACCCTAACAAGTCATAAACATGAAATATACCTTTCTTAGGTAGAAAATAGAGAAATAGTGGAAGATGGAATCAATCAAGAAATAAGTCCTTAGGCTTGGATAAATGGCTAGTTGCATCTCCAACCTATAATCTCTCATGATCCACAATAGGCATCCATTACTAATATTTTCCAATGCTAGATCTTGACTTGGAAAGACTTGAAAAACCTGCAAAAGCACAATAGAGAGGTTGCTCCAAATATCTGAATCTTCCTTCAACTTGCTTGCTACTTGCTTACTTGGATACCTTAGGTGAAAATAAGGTGGGAATCTTACTTTTATAGGAATTCCTACCTAATACCCCCAATATTGGATCTCAAAGGTCGACAAGATGTCAAATAAATTCAAATATTTTTATTTCTCACTTTTAATTCTCGAAAACAAAGCCCTTGGGACTAAGATGCCACCAATGGTGTCTTAGTCCCATAAGGCTTAAATTGTCAGTTCAAAAGGTGGGTTGCCAAGATTGATGGTTTTTTAGGGGTTTTGGTCCGATTTAAGGTTAAAATATGCCTCAAGATGCACAAAAAGGGGTCTTAGGGGCTCATAATAAGTGACCTAAAGGAGAATTAATGCAAAGGATGCGAAAATAGGTCCAAATTAAGTGTGAAAATGCAAGGTATGCATTTTACTACACTACACATCATACTAGTATCATCACATTAGTATCATATTACATTATGCATTGCATCATAACATTAAATTTTATACCACATTACATTTTTCCTCATGATTTATAATATTACATTACATTAAATTTCACATCACATCGCATTCCATACATACTACATCATATTAACGATAATATGGCATATCATTTTCCACATGTATCATATGTTGCATTCATATTAAAAAAAATCAATCAAACATTTTGCATTCACATACAAGAATTTCATTACAATTAAAATCACATACGACATTACATTCATAACAATAGGTCATCCATCATCCATGCATATCGTAATAAAAAAAATTCATAATCATAAATGCATTACATCATCATACCACATCACATTCATAACACTAGGTCATCCATATTGTATTTATCATCCATGCATATCACAAAGGGCATAAAAATTCTTAATCATAAAGCATATTAGATCATCAAATAACCATATAGAATGCATCCATGAGCATCATAATCACACCATGAACACCCATAACATAGCATGAAATCATTGTAGACACCCAAAATTGTCCATGTCATAATATTACCTAGTCGATGCATGACCTTGTAAGACATTTTGTAATATTTTATCTTAGGTCATTACATTATCCCACTTATCCCATTTATTCCACTTAATCACCTTCCTAATTAATTAAATAAATTCCCCCTTCACATGTCTCAAAATAATTCAAATTAAATATTTGAATTAATCCCTCACTTATTGTCACATTGCAACATGTGTCACATGACTACAACTCTTCACATGCATAAATAATTTAAATAATTTTATTATTTAAATTATGAGATTCCCACTCACATCCTATTTTTACCCTCATTCATTGTGTGTCATAAGCATCTTTTCTTCTAAAATAAATAAAAGAATCTTCATTATTTTCTCACATCCTAATTTGAGTGTCATGTCAGAAGCCACTTAATGTGTGTCATAGGCACTAAAATAAACTTTTAATCCTAGCCACACATATCAAAAATTTGACTTTTAATCTTGGCCATCGAATCAAATCAACCTTCTACTATAAATCAAGCCTTTCACAGGTCATTTGGAGGGATCTTCTTCTAGCATCCTCACTCTGCCAAAATTTCTCTCAATCTTTTCATCTATCTATCTATTTTCTTCTATCATATTCATCTTATCGTTATGCTGCAAAATTGAGCAATCAACATATTAAAATTCAAACCTTCAAAATCATGCATTCTCATGTAGGTGGAGAAGAGCAATGGAGATAAATCAAATCTAGTTCAGAGATCGGTTTGCTTTGCTTTCTTGTTTTGATTTTCATGCTAGTTTCTGCTCTATTGTGCTTTTTAGGGTTTTTCATTATAATTTGTTTATGCATTTTGCTCTAATATTTTTACCCTAACTATATTTGGTCAACCTAACATGAATCCTTTGGTTTAGCTTGCTTTTTTGTAGGTTTATTATTATTTTTGTTGCAGATCTGCCATTTTTTGCATGAAACCCCATGTTTTACAAATTCCATCATATCTTTCCAACAGTTGGATATTTCTCTCCACAATTTTCACAGAAGATTAATCAGCATCTCAAGGGACTACAATAAAAATATTGAAGGGTTATCACTCATTTTGTAGGCGTTATTAGTATTTTATTTGTTTTCATAAAATTAACTTTTCGGACGCAAATAAATGAATTTTTGAGAAATATTTACATTTTTGGAAACCTTGTGAAATTTTAATGGGGGTTTTTCTTTTACAGATTTAATTTAGAGGTCAAATACAATGCGAAAAAAACTGATCTTCATTTCCTATAGTTTTTTTATAAATCCGCATTTCTAAGAGAAAAATAGGGAATTTTTCTAACTTATTTATATTTCTGGAAATCTCACAAAAAATTAGTAGGGGTATCTACTTTGATTTTTTATTTTTCAGATCAATAAAATCTTTAAATAATTGAATCTAATTCGGTTATGTTAAAAACATGTATCTGAAATTGCAATTATCTGATGAGCTTACTTTTTTTTATGGCTGCATTATAATATCATTTTTGTATTTTTTAGGTGATCATAAGGAGCTTCAGTAGCAGCAATATCAATCATACACATCAGATTGGAAAGCGAAAACTTTTGGGTACACTCATTCTATTATCTTTATCTCGCATTTGATCAATCAATCTTGTTTGCAAAACACTTCAATTTGGGGCTTTAAAACAAACATTTTGTTTGCAATTACACTTTAAAATTGGGCTTAAAAAGAACCATTGTCTTCCCTCACACATTTTGGTTTTGGGTTAAAAATAACAAGTGTTTGAATTGTTTTACACACATTTCAATTTTGTAAAGGGAAATTAAAAATTGCTAGTGTGAATCAAATGTGTGTGTGATCAAAAACACCTCATTTGGTTCGCTTTTGTCTTACCCTTCATAGGAGGCTGCTAGGGGATTTCATCACCCCTAGGGATGACCTCAATCAAGGTGTGAATCGAAAGACACGCTTCTTTGAGAGTTAAAATCTTGTCACTCTTGGCTAAGCCCCAAAGAACTTTATACCTTTGGGAAGTGAAGGTGAAGGGTGGGTTACACCTTTCTCCGGGCTGTGTGGCACGATTTTTCTTTCAAATTATCCTTGTTCAACCTCATGTATCCTAGCTTAAGACCTAGTTGGCCATATCCACTTGACTAATTCTAAGACTTGTTGATGTGTCTTCTTCAAGTGTGTGCTTAATCATCACATTCATAATTTCAAATTCAAACTTGCTTATGTGTCTTGCGTGTGTGATTCATGTGTGTACATGTGTAATCATTTGTTTGCAAATTTCCATATCAAGCTATGAACACCAACACATAAACATATCATTCTAATCATCCTAATCATCCTTTTTCTAATCACATTCAAATCAATTTCATCATAATAAATCCAAGTCATCCAATCTAATCATTCCACATCATCATCATCACCCTAATCCTAGTCAAGCACTTGCTAAAATGGTCCTAATCCTTAACAATTCTAGTCACAAGCCCAAGTTCATACTTCGAGAAGCCCCTTCACGTAATCATGAAGATAATCCAAAACCATATATCCTCCAAGGTGGGTCAAACTTTGCTCCTAGTGATGATGAAAACTTTGTAGATCTTAGTGATGATGAGAACTTTGTAGATCCTAGTGATGATGAAAAATTTGTTGAAATCTTAGGTCACCTTAATGATGCTATTGACAAGGGAAATACCACCATAAGTTTGGAATCATACACCATTCCATTTACTAGTTCTCCATCTCCATCTAATAAAATGCCTATCTCAAATAACACTAGTCCTACACCAACACCACCATCCAACTTCTCAAGCTCTAATCCATCAACCAAAGAATCCTTTAACGATTTTCTCCAAAGACTACTAGCACGAAATAGACCATCCCCATGTCAAGCACCCATAAATGAGCTTACCAATGAACTTTTGAATGTCATGTCTATTCTTCCAACTCCATCATGTGGTCCACAACCTATTGATCTTATATGTCTAAGTGAAATACCATCATGCCCTCATGTTGTTGATCATAAAGAGCATGCTAAGCCTCTTCTAGAGTCTTCCACTTCCATTTCCACTCAAACCCAAGAGCTATGTCAAGAGCATTATCCTAAGCATGAGGAAACATTAACCTCTCATTCTAATCCAGATCTACGCCTTTCTAATGATCCCACTCATAACACACTTGGTCCTATTCATGATGAAGCTTCCCTCTATGATCTAGATCTTACCTATGATCAAGAAGACTATGATGATCCCCTTAGCCAACTCTATGCATTCCATGGTCAAGAGCCTATCACTTCACCTATCCATGAGCAAGAAACCTCCATTTCTCCTATAGACCCCCTACCTATTCCTATCCATGATCCCACATTATCCACTTGTCATGATGAGACACATTCCTCCCAAGTAAATATAGAAGATCAAACCAATAGTGTGGATCTAAATGAACATAATCAAGATCCTAATGATCCTCCCACATCCACTATCAACCCCATTTCAAATCCATCGACATGTCCTATTGGTCTATCCATCTTTATTCATGAATGTTCCTCCTTAGAAAAACAACCTTTATCTACTTCACCTTTTTCATCTAATAATGAACTCAAGTCTAGTGTCCAAAACACCTCCCATTGTCCATCACATGCTTCAAAACATGAACTACCAAGGTAAAGGTTTAGGCCTTCATGAACAAGGTGTTTTGGAGCCCATCCATGTCAAGGTCCCTCCACGCTCTTTTGGCCTTGGATATACACCCCAAGGACACCAATCTAAAGATTTTGTTACTTCCTCCATCCATCATAAGTCCTCTTTCCACCATAAATCCTATCATACACCTAAAACATATGTTGCCATCCCTCATCCATCATCCTACAAATGTCAAAAGCATGTGACCGTACACCTTCCACCATCAACTTTGCCACCATTGCTTCCAACTCCTAATATCCCTCCATCTAATCTATCTCCACTACTCCCAACACCTAATATCCCCATTATCCAATTCCCTTATCCGCCTATCCATAAATCCTCTAAAATCCCTAATCATGACCAATCAATGCACACATTGTCTAAACATGAAGCTTCCACTCATTCCACCATACCCATGGGATTCAAAACAAAAAAAAATTATGCCTCTACCTATAAATCAAAAAATATGAAGGGTCCCCATGCCCTAGAACACAAAACCAAAGAACCAAAGAAAAATCCATCCAAAAAGCAATATAAGCTCATACTTTCAAAAGAAAAGTCTAAAAACAAAATGGTTTGGGTACCTAAGAAAAAGGAAAACAAGTCAAATGAGGCATCTACATCTCAAAAATCCCAACCATCCACTTCCACCTCACATTCCCACTCGATTCAAGAATCTCATATTCCATCCCACAAGCAAAATAAAAGTCATAAAACTACTAAGTCTATGTGGGTACCTAAAGCACTTCATCACCCATCTCCTAAGAAAACATCTTCATTGCTTCCTACACCCCCTCCACATCAAAAACTTCAACGTTTATCAGAGTGTGTGCAACCATTGGTCATGGTTCCCTTCAATTTCACAACAATTCCACATACCTCCATCTCCTCACCCTTCACTCATTATCCTACATATCTCCCCCATCACCTTCCTATGGTCCATGCTTTTGGCTAAGCCTCCCATTCATCTCCCCTACATAATCCATCATCTACCTACTCCATCTACCTTTCATGTCATCCCTTACCAACATCTATGAGCATAATGACATTTGGCATGGTCCATGCAATGACATCCATCTCTAGTGGGACTATCACCTTTCATGGAACTAGAAACTTGAGTCCCTCCTATCCATATTCCCCTTCTCTTATCCAAAACTAAAAAAAAAAGAAAAAAGAAAAAGAAAAAAGAAAAAAAAAGTAAAGAGAAATCCCTTCGTCCAACGGTGAAAACCTAGTAAACAGGCACCCTAGATAAGTACCATGATGAAAACCTGGCAAACAGGCATCATGTGTAGGTTGATCTTCTATGTCACTACAACTTGGGGGCATGTTGTCTCATCCTACTATATCATTTTTTATCCTATCATATCGTATCTTACCATCTCCTATCCTACCATATTTAGCCATCATACCCATATACTTGTCATATTGAGTCCATTCATCCCCTCTTCCTCCTTTTGATCTTGATAAAAATATGGGGCAAAATGTTGAAACATGCTTTGGATATCTTTTGATATACCTCATCCTTCCAAATAAGCCTATCATTATCTTAGTGTCATAAGCTTTGTCATGAAGAATCCTAAGTATTGTACCTAGAATGGGGCATGTTATTCCTATGTGACGTAGTCTTTGGAGATCACATCATTTCCCTCTTATGATGCATACATCCATTTCATTCACTATGACCTATCCTTTTTTATCCATCCGTATATCATGAGCCTCTTGTCCCTTATCCTATCACCCACCCTTTCATCCATCAATCACCTCTATCTCCTTGAACCTAAACCTGGTTTTCCCTTGTCATTGGTATCTAGCACAAAGGCTACCCAAATTGTCATCCATTAACATCTCAAAACATTTCAAAAAAGTCTTTAAAAAAATGCAAAAAAAATGAAAAAGGTCCTGAAAAAAATCAGAACATTTCAAAAATCCAAAAAATCAAGCATCTTCAATCATTCCAAGCAATAATCCAAATGCAAGTCAATCCTTAATCCATACCAACAAAGCTAATCAATCTTTCCAAATTATCCAATCACATCATTTGGTCTTGATCTTAATCTTGTTGTAAACCCAATCAATTAGTCAATCATCCTTGTGTTGATCTAGGGATATATCGTTCCCTGCAATGACAACACTATCATCATCATCAATCAATCAATCAATCATCCTCGTGTTGATCTAGGGATATATCGTTCCCCACAATGACAACACTATCATCATCATCAATCAATCATTAGTTTACACCTTGACAGGGGCAATACCTTGTTTGTTTTTCTATCATTTGTGCATGCATGCTTGCTTGGTTGTGTGTGTTATCATTTTTATCTTGCATTGGCATCAAATCCGAATCACTCCCAGCTAATATTCATATCTTGTATCTAGACAAGGTTGTATTATGTTGGGGCATGAGACACATCGTCACCTTGGTCTTTATACCTTGGTGCATAACGTCTAGTGCTATATCAAATATATGATTGCTCACTTTATTGCAGCATAGCATGTCATTTTTCTTTTTCATCTACTTCTTATCTTGTATCATTCATCTTATCCCTCCTTTATCATTTCATTCATTTCGAGAGAATATCCGTGTTTATGCAACCCGCCTATCCTCTCAAGGGGGCATCATCATCATTATCATATCCTTATATCATCATCCCATTTCTTCATATCTTTTGCATCATCATATTCTTCTATCATCCCTTTCCTTCATTCATCATACTCCTCACTTCTTCAAGTGGTTGGGGCATCATTTTTTTTTTCATCTATCCATACCTTAGCTTCTTTGAAATGATGTTACTCGACATAAATTTCACCATCTCGAACATCATCTCAAAGAGGGGCAAAATGTAGACACCCAAAATTGTCCATGTCATAATATTACCTAGTCGATGCATGACCTTGTAAGACATTTTGTAATATTTTATCCTAGGTCATTACATTATCCCACTTATCCCATTTATTCCACTTAATCACCTTCCTAATTAATTAAATAAATTCCCCCTTCACATGTCTCAAAATAATTCAAATTAAATATTTGAATTAATCCCTCACTTATTGTCACATTGCAACATGTGTCACATGACTACAACTCTTCACATGCATAAATAATTTAAATAATTTTATTATTTAAATTATGAGATTCCCACTCACATCCTATTTTTACCCTCATTCATTGTGTGTCATAAGCATCTTTTCTTCTAAAATAAATAAAAGAATCTCCATTATTTCCTCACATCCTAATTTGAGTGTCATGTCATAAGCCACTTAATGTGTGTCATAGGCACTAAAATAAACTTTTAATCCTAGCCACACATATCAAAAATTTGACTTTTAATCTTGGCCATCGAATCAAATCAACCTTCTCCTATAAATCAAGCCTTTCATGGGTCATTTGGAGGGATCTTCTTCTACCATCCTCACTTTGCCAAAATTTCTCTCAATCTTTTCATTTATCTATCTATTTTCTTCTATCATATTCATCTTATCGTTATGCTGCAAAATTGAACAATCAACATATCAACATTCAAACCTTCAAAATCATGCATTCTCATGCAGGTGGAGAAGAGCAATGGAGATAAATCAAATCTAGCTTGGAGATCAGTTTGCTTTGCTTTCTTGTTTTGATTTTCATGCTAGTTTGTGCTCTATTCTGCTTGTTAGGGTTTTTCATTATAATTTGTTTATGCATTTTGCTCTAATATTTTTACCCTAACTACAATCATTATAAACATAAAAATCTTAATCATATCACAATGCATATCATCAACCACCACCAAAGTCATATCATATATATCGTTCAAAATAATAATGTGTCACAAGTAAAATGTGAAGATGTGTCGAATAAAAGTAGATCTCGTAGGCTCAATAATAGAAATACCAACTGTGTCCATATAACAACAAAAATAAACAAAATTCTCTATCTTGAACTACCTTGATCTCCTATCTTTAGGGCATCCCTATCCTCCTTGTGTGGTGCATCTTTGGACCTATGCTCTATGGTAGAAGGCTTTGTCATATGGGGTGGCCCACCTAGCATCTGATGTCTCCCCCTCAGACCTGCTCTGTGTCTGCCTGTTATGGGTCCTACTATGTGATATGCCCCGTGAGCCGCTCTCAATCTCTTAAAAAGGTGGGCTCCCTCCTCTTCAGAGGTACCACTCTCTCATACAAGTCTCTATAATACTACATCGATTTCTTGGATCGACCATACTCATGTGCCACATCTACGATGAATCCACTGCATGTAGTTATAAAATTGATCATTTGTCGATTCGTCTACTATTAGCTAATAACTGTTAGATCCATCTCCACTTAGAAGGAATCCATCTCAGCCTTAAGGATATCTCTCTCAGTAGTCACTACCCTCAACTCTACCTCTAATTCTTGCACACAGACCTATAGTGTGTCTATCCTCTAATCCGCAGTGCCCTCATCTACTCGGCCCTCCTCACCCAACTCCTCTATACCCATGATAATATTCTCACAAAGGACTCTCTCTGCATCATCCATATCTGCCTCTTCCTCTCCTCCTCCCACAGGCTCCTCCTATCCTCCCTCTCCTCCTGCCTCAACTTCCATAGCCTCTACCTCTAGCTGTCCTACCTCTCCTATAGGTACCTCTACATGTTGCTGACCTACTACCCCCGCCACTAGCCTCACCTTCGACTGATCCTCCTCCATCTTTGCATCCTCTCTAATAAGTGGTATTTGTCTATCCACTAGTCATCCCACATACTTCCTCTTCCTGTGATGGTATCCTCCCCATCCTCACTGTCCATCCCCTCCATCATCCTCCCATCCTCCCCCATCTCGTTGTCCACCTTCTCCTCTCCCTCTATCCCTCCTCCCCCTTTCTCCTCATCAGCCTCTCGGGCCCCTACCTCTTCCCTCTACTAGTGTTGGCTCCTACATATCTATCAAGGGAATAGGTATGTGTATCAACCACTGGGCATCATACTCTGGCATCATCCCTACATCTACATCCATGCCTCTCCACTCCCAATCTAATGCCTGCATGGAATCTATCAACTACTCTGCTATAGTGACCGCAATCTGAGGTCCTTAGGGATGCAACTCGTAGGAGGACTGTCCATACTCTATTGTCCCAACTGGCACATCCTGTCTCTTCCCAAAATGTATTTGAACCCTCTCTGAGAGATACATCTCAATAATATGTTGTGACCGAACTATCCTCCTGATCAAATATCTTGACTATCGACACCATGGCATGTGATCATCCTTATCAATCCACAACTAACAAGACCTATAAATAAAGCTAACCAATGTATCTAAAACATGCCTCTAGTAACCTGTGACATCCCCAACATGTGTCTAATTCAAGGATCCCTGATACATATATACATATGGAGCACTGGCCCCTAGCTGTCAAACCACTAGAGGTCAAAACATTGCTATATGCTCCCAAGCCCAAACTATCAACAATGTAACACCACAACTCAAACTCTGTCCTCCCCTGTACATAATATCATGGAGCTAAAATTAAATAATTTCCAACAGACATGGCCCCCATGTGTATACTATGCCTAAGCCAACTATCAATTTGAGCACCTATCCCCAGCCTACCGGGAAACTGTGACCCTTGTGGTCGTGAATCAGAACTTTTGTTATCAATGCACATAAAACACAGTCAAATCTATCATATCTCTTTTCGAGGGTCTCCCATATAATCTCATAACTCTAGATTCCAAACTCTGCATCATCGTCACACTTGTAGTTCTCATACAAGGCCTGCAGTCCTCGAGTAGGGTCATAATGTACCTACTCACCATGAGTCGACAGTCGTAAAATCCTATACACATCCTTCAGAGTGACTGTCACCTCCCCTGTTGGCAAAGAAAAATTTCTCATCTTTGAGTGCCACCACTCCACCAATTATATCATCATGCCTTTGTTTTCCCTAATCATGGGCATATATGTGACATTAAAAAAATTGAGCTCTAGCAATGAATGTTTCTCCTCATCGCCTAACTAGTCTTGTAGCCAAAAAACATCTTGTCTCAACTCCCATTCATAAATAGGCGATAGACACACCTGAAATCATCAAGAAACCAATAATGTGAATCCATGACCTTCAGTTGACCTAATGAACCTAAGTTGACCAAGTCAAAGTTTCCTAATTTGGGGCAACTATTTATCGAGGCAATTATGTCGTAATTTCGGCATATGTGTCACATATATTTTTAACCAGCTTGAATCTTTGATTATGTCACTCGCCCAATACATGTGCCATTTCATACTACACATGTGTTGCGGCCTATCACTTGTGTCATTCCCAACCACAAATGCGGCCCATAAAGTCAGTTCTGTCACACAACTTTGTGTGTAAGAATGTAAATGCTTGTGCCCTAACCCTAATGCAATTGCGTCGTGCTAAGATGATTGCAACAAACTGCCTATCGTATGTGTCAAACATATGCCTCTTTAATTAATTCCTAGCCTAAATGCACACAAAACAAAACAAAAAAATTTGGGCTAGTAGTACATATCAGGACAAGCGCTCGCTCAGGTCCGAGGTATCTTTAGATCTGATATGTGTGGTGGGTGGCCTCTGGAACTGGAGACATCTCTATAGCTAAATCACTCCGAGCTCTCAAAAATTCTAAATTTGGAATGTGAAAATGACCCTTTTTCAAACTCAAATTACTATTTATAAGTTCAAAATGAGGGTTTTGCATTGGGCTTGTCTATTGGGCACACCTTTTAATGAGTTTGATCTCAAATTTGACCATTTTATCGATCTTGAAACTCAACTCCATCTTCACCATCAGATTCCTGGTCATCCATTTGTCTAATTGAGACAATTTTCCAAAAAAATTGAAACTTTTTGAAAATTTATCAAATTTTCCCGAGGGGGAATACCCATACCTTGATTTCATTGGGGCATCCTAGGGCATCTCTTGATTGAATTTCTTTGACACAACATGATGAACTACATTATGTCAAAGAGGGGAAAATGTAGACACTAAAAAATTTCCTAAGTTTGTGAGCATCATTTTTCTTGGTCCTCGTCCTCCGATAATTAAATAATTTTAATTATTTGATTGGTCTTGATCATATTCCTCTATTAAGTAAATAATTTTTAATTATTTAATTAATTCACTTTCTAATCTCTATTCTATCCCAATCAATTAAAATAAATTAATTTCATTGCTAACACTCCCTTTCTTTTTTTCTTTTTTTTAGACTGCAGGAATCGGTCGGGTATCCGTCCCCCTATAAATTGCAGTGCGCTTGGTAAAAATTTTTCACGTGACCGGTGGCGCTGGCACGACACGCCCTCCGGTACCACAGGTTTGGGGGAAGACTAGACCTCGTGACCTCTTGCCTGCAATAGGATGCTTTAGCCAATCGAGCTAGGACCCCCGCCCCTAACACTCCCTTTCTTCAATAATTAAATAAATCATTATTTATTTAATTATTTAGCTTTTATCATTTGCCTATAGTCATATAATAATAATGATTGTTTTTCTACGCACCGACCTTTTCATTCTTCTATAATTGAATAATCATCAAGATTATTTAATTATGTGCCATTCCTCTCCCCATTAAATAATTAATTCAAATTAATTATTTAGTGTCTAATTTCCATTTCCCCCCTTTTAATCAAATTGATTTTCCAAATTGATTTAATTAAATGCTCCCTTTTCTTTTTCCTCAAATAAATAATTCGAATGAATTATTTATCCTCCACTTGTCCATTTCCTCCATTTTCCTTTTTTTCGAATAAATAATTTGAATAAATCATTTATGCCTCCCTTTTGGTCAAAGATGCCTTGCTCATTAATCTTTGTCATGGCCTTTATTTTTGTCATAGCCATTGGTGTTATAGCCTTCATTTCCCACCTATTTTTGGTGCATCAATTCTCGTTTGTTGATCTTGGCATATTTCTAGAAACTCAATCTTGATCTTCTTTTTCGTAACCTCCCTCTCTTTGATCCTTGTCCATCGATCTTGAAATCTTTCTAGATGATCGATCTCATCTTTCCATTCAAATGGTTGTCTATACAAGCAGCCTTCCTCTCCCATTTTTTCCTTAACAACCATTTTATCTCCAACTTTCTACTTACTATTTGTAGGTATTTGTACAAGTGAAACAAAAAATCTGAGGGAAAATTTTGCAAAAGGAGAAATAGGAGAGACAAGGGAAGTGATTCAAGTTCAAGCATGGGGAGTTATTTCATTTAATGCTTTATTTTCCTTATGATTTCATTATTTTCTCTTGTTTGGATGTGATTTGTAGCTTAGAAGTGTTGGTTGTCACTTTATCTAGGCTAAGAATGATTTAACCCCATCTTACACAATCTGTGTTATCCTTTAGTGAGCATCATAGACTTCATTCTAACATTCCACTACTTCAAAATCAACAAAGGAGAGTGTTCAGATATGTGCTTCAAGGATCATCTTTGGATATGAATTTTTTTCATGTCAATTCTTATTCTCTAATGGAAATTTTAGACATGGGTAAGAATTATTTTACTATTATGGTTACTCATGGATATTTTTTAGCCCATACATGTTCTATCACACATCATACTAGGGACACATCATGGTTTCTACTTAGGATGGTAATTCATGCATTTATTGCATGATTGATATATTGTTGATCTTGGTAGCTCTTGCTTTCAATAGCTACAGATTGTTGCACTTGTATATGCTTTCATTGCATAGAAGGTTATCATTTTTAATGTCAAATAATCCAACAACCATATCTTTTAATTAGGGAAGATTGAGGGATGATGTGTAGTACATGCATGTGTTGTTTACATGTTCTCAGTAAAATTGTGTGAAGATTTGTGGGTATTGTGTATGATGGAGTATGTTTTTGTTATAAATCAGCTCGATAATAATGAAGACCATTATATATTTTTATTTACTCCAATCTTATCAACTTTAAAGGTTGTAGGTCCACTCTTTCAGTACGGAGCAAAACAATGTTGGTAGTATAGTGTGATATGGAAGTTTGGTTTGATTTTTGAAGAATTATGGGGTATATGTTGCTAATCATTACCACTATTTGCCACTCCTCTTCTTAATTGTTTTTTTAATTTTTTGGTCCATAAAGATGAATACAAATCCTCTTAATCTAGGGTAATGTATGAGTTTTTTATTATACATTTTTGTATTGTACAATTCAACAATATTCATTTCAATATTATGGAGGTGGAAGTAGTTGTTGTCTCCAAAATTTGTATTTTTGTTGTAAGGGGTGTAATGATTGTTATGATAGTCATAATAGAAGAAAAAATATTATCCAAAACATTATCAAATTCCTCACAATTCTCAAGAACAAGTTGCCCAATGATAGTGCAATTCTAGAAGGTGCTCCAAGACACTATGTGAACTATTGTGGGAGATTGTACTGGACGTGTTTCAAGGAGGAAAATATCAAGAACATCAATAAGTCACCTAATATAGTTGAGGATACAATAAAACTATTTTCTCCTTTCATTTTGAAATTAATTTTAGATTATCAGTTTGTGTTAGTTGGCGGACTTAGGAGATGCACATTTTCTTTCCAGAATGAACAATTGATTGTAGAAGCGATGTTTTGGAAATGGTGTTGTATGAGGTGTCTTTATTCGGTGTTAATTGCTACTCCTCAATATTACCATTTATGTTTTAGATCAGATCCAAATGTTGCATATAACATCCTTCAAGCTGAGGAAAAGTTTGGAAGTAGTATTGTTTTTAGAGCGGTCTATCGCCACATTTTGAAGGTAAAAGATGTAGTTGTTTGCAAATTATGTATTCTTTGTTCTAAAGGTTGCATTGAATATTATAACAATTCTACGGGCCATCAAAATTAGATTTGTGGCATAATAGGAATTTTTTGATATTTTTGGTACAAAATACCTAGTGCTAGTGCACACATACAATGGCATTAGAATGAACTAATGATTGCAAATTTCATCTTTGGAAAATGGTGTTGTAAATGTTGTTGCTACATGATATTACTTAATGCCTCTCTAAAAATATTTTGTTGGTATAGATCAGTTTATGAAGCTAAAGGTACCAACTCCCAAGTTGAGGTAATGTTTGGGCTTACTAGTGTGCATTTTATCTATGTATATTTCAGTATTTTGGAGCTCGAGGTAGTTTATAATTCCCAAAGATGTACTTGTTGTTATAAAGGATGCAATAAATTTTATAATAGTCATAATATAAGCACAAATCATATTTAAATTATTGAGAGAAGTTGCAAGTTTGATTTATTACATGCTAGCACATATATTTAGTGGTAAGCATTTGGTGAGTTTACAAAATTTTTTGGAGAAGATGTCATCCAGATTTGGAATTGGAGTGAATATATCAAAGATTTGCATGAATATTCTAGTTAGTTTCATGGTAATGTGATGCAAGAGCATTTGGGTAGACTACAAATCAACATCAACCAAAAAAAAGCTTCAGGTTTTAATTTTAGTTTTAGTGTGTTTTGGGTTTCATTTGACATCTCTCAGCTTTGGAAAGCTCTTTTTGTGTTCAGATTTGCATAAAATTATTTTTTATCAAATCATCATTTTTAGGATCCACAAGCAGTTTTCAAAAATGATTTCTCAAAAAATCATTAAGATTAGAGTAAAATTATTTGGTAGGGGTATTCATGGAGGTGGCATGTGAACCATGAAAAAATAATTAAGGTCATACATTTTTTAGTTTGAGAGATTTTTATGCTAAAATTTTGTTAAAAATTGTTAGCAAATTATGAAAAATTTAATATCTCATGATTTAGGAAGGCTAGAGTAAAATCCTTTTTCAAGGGTCCATGGGGTACTATTCCAATCTTGTATGCAAATGTTTGTGCGAATCAAAGAACTTTCATTTTTCATCGGTTAGCACCTGATTCGACCCTTCCAGAGTACCAATATGATCAATTTTATTGTGGAAGGGTATTATGAGGGTCATGGAAATGAAATATCAGTTTTTATTCCTTCATTAACTATTTATCTATTGCATAAATAATGTGGGAGGTGTTTGGAGCATAAAAGAAACAAAAAATCAAGATTTTAGATATTTTAAAATGCCTAGAATAGAGAAAAATGCCTCTAGGAGTAAAGACAACACATGTAGGAGTTAATGGAGGATTAAAATGTCTCATTTAATGTTGCATAAACTTAGAATATAGATAGATATGCTTGTGGAGATTTGAAAACCCACTCTAGAGCAATAATTGATGATTTTCAATGTATTTTTTGGGGGTTTTTGAAGAAAAATGTGGGAAGAAGTTTGAAAGGAAGGGGAAAGAGAAGAGATGCCTCTGTAGAGTTATTCATTGGAGGTTTTTGCTTCAGGTTTGAGCAGCACTACTGAAGGAAAGGTAATGCACCAATGTGTGAGAGGTGAAGAGAATGACAACATTCATATGAAGGTTCAAATAGCAGTAAAGAGAGCTTGGGGCAGCGAGAAGAAGCTACAAAAGGAGCCATGGCTAATTAATCTTATGTGAATATTTTTTTATCCTTTATGGTGGAATTTCATTTTACCATTTGAAGTAATTTTCATGAGTTGATTTGATGTAATAAAATTCAAAATTTATTAGCATTTGTTTTTGTATTGTGGGTGTTCTTTATTGCGATAGAATTACATTGCATTGTGGGTTTTTGTGAGTAGTTGGGTGTTTGCATCATAATGTCACAAAGAATTCTAACCTAGCAAGTTTGCACAGTGTTCTATTGCAAGAATTGCAACACTTCACAAGTGCAAGATCAAGGTTTAATATGCATTTTGGCATAACTTATCATTTTGGCATAAGGTTTTTGGAATCACCATGGTTGCAATTGCTTGAGGATAAGAAATTTTTGGAAGGGAGGAATTGTAAATACCATTTTTTTGAATTTTCTAAAAATAGAAAATTACTATTTTTAGTAAGTCGGGTTTCCAAAAAATGCAAGTTACGTCCTGCAACGGAACTAGAAAGGTTGTTTTCTCAAGGTGAATTAATTAAGATAATTTGGGAGGTTAAATATCAAAGGTTTATGAAATATTTAATTGATCTAATTTGGGCATGGCTTTTTGGAAAAAGGAAAAATTGTTTTCTTTTGGCTTATGAAGTGGCGTAGGAAATAGAAATATTTTATTATTTCCCTTGGGTACAATTGATTTTGGATTTTACACGTGGTGGTGGGAGTTACATACTTTGCATACAGGCATATTTTCCTAGGGCATTGTGATTTTGGCACCCAAGTTGGTGGTTAGAAATTTTTGGCATATTTTATTGTTGTGTGTTGGTTTTTGGATCCATTCTTGCATGTCTCTTTCATGGGTTTTGATAATTCTTTTGAGGTTGGGAACCAAGGAATAAAGAACTCTAAGGCTGCTAAACCAAGGATTTTGAGGCTTGAATACAGTGGTCCAAATAGTCTCTAGGTGCAAATTCACTCAGGATTTGACAGTGTGCCAAATAGATTTTAATTTAGTGCTTATTTATTTGTTATAGGAGTCCATAGTTTTGAGATATGATTGTATTTCCAAATTTTGTCACTTTCTTGTATGCAGAAATAACCATGTATTGAAGCATATTTTGATGTAGTAATGTTGATCTTAGTCACATATTTAGTAGACAAATTTTGTTTTATGTTTGGCATTGGTTTGGTGCTATTTTGTTAATGCAATATTGGAGTTTTCATAAGAATTTTATTGCTACTATTGTTTACTATTAACAACAGATTATGGAAGCTTGTGTGATGTAGTTTTTCATGTCTAAAGCTACAATACATCATCTAATATCAATTTTCCTCTTTTTTTGAGTCATTTTGCATAAATCATAGAAGAAGATTTCATACATGATTTCATTGTTTATTGTTAACTGCAATATCTCAGTGGGTGAATATTTTTTTTTTTTAAATCTGATATATTTTTCCAAAAAGGGATATTACAATGGTATCAAAGATATGGTCTTTCCAACCTAATGATTTCAAAGATGCAACTCACTAAATCTAATCTATTTCTTGAAGATGGTTACTTTACAATCACTCACTCAAATTCCAACCCCATGGAAGAATTGGTTATGGATCCATTTTCTATGAGGGCTTCATATAACAATCAAGATGAGATTTTTAGGAATTTAGTCTTCTACAATGATTTCTTAATTTATATGCAAGGTATGATGACACTGAAAGGTTATAAATTACACATAATTTTGAGTGAGAAAAAACAAAATGAGGAGATTCAAGATCATGAAGTAAAGGAAATGTCTACAAAAATATGAAGAATCAAAGTCAAAGGTTGAAGGTAATGAATTTTTAATTGAAAAAGATATTTCAGTAAATAAAATCTCATAGCATGAATGTGTTCCTTTTGATGAAATTAATTCAATATCATCATTGCACGTTGATTATGAAGATAATTTAAAAGTTATGAATATTGTCAATGAGGTACCCTTTGAAAATAGTGAAGAGGAAACTCCTTTTTTGCAAAAAGAGAATGTACCTAAAATGTAGGATGATGGAAGAGGGCCACTTGTTCAGAGTGAAGATTTTGACAAAAGAGAAAGGGTACTGACAATTGGTGATCAACTGACAGAGTTACAAAGCAACATAATGGATGGATTTTCTTTAAAAAACAACATTTTGGTTAACCTGAACTCATGGGGTTTGGATCAAGAAAATAATTTTTTTGAAAATTTCTCAATGAAGTTTATTTTGGAAAATGAGGATGAGCATTCTACTTGCAGCTAAAAGTATAAAAATATTTTATATTTTTCACTTTCTATGTTGTACTGCAAAATTATGTTCATGTTGTAGAGCATGCAAAAAGGGGAGATCAATCTTTCAATGTTCAAAGTTGTTTATAAATAAGAATATGGGATCCAAGGAATCTCTTGAGGAATAAAAGGGTTATCTAGGACACTCTTATGTTCTCCATATGTTCCATTTGGAATGAAAGGAAGTTTATTAGGATTCATATAGTGTTATTTATGATTTATAACCACTTAATGAAGGATCAATATTCATATTTTTTGGAACACTTAGGTAAGCTAAGCACCACACTTGAAGAGAAGATTTTGAGTAATGGACAAATGGTGATAGTAAATTTGTATAGTTTGATGGTTGAACATGGTAAGGGAAAAAGGAATCATATTGAGGTTCATTGTTTGGTGACTAACCATGTTTTAATATTATGGAAGTCAAGTCTCATGACATTTGAAGGATTCATAAAATATGAACTTCTACAAACCATTAGTATTATTAAGGAAAGAAAATTATTCTTACCATTTGGTGAACAAAATAAATGTAAAGATTTCCATGTCATATGTCATAGAGTTGTAATGGTTATGTGGTTGAAAGAACAATGGGTTAAAAATATACCATACTCGACTTATTTCATCCAAAATCTATTCATACAAGAGTTTGAAACACTAAAGACTTTTGGGAGGCCTATGGAGGTAATCAACCCATGTTTTGAAATTATTATTATTGGTTTCTCACATACATGTGTAGTAGAATATGGCATTGTAGATGAAGCTATGTAGGCAACAAGATGTTTTAAATATAAGAGAATAATTTTTTTTTTATCCTTTAGTGAGCATCATAGATTTCATTCTAACATTCCACTACTTCAAAATCAACAAAGGAGAATATTCAGATATGTGCTTCTAGGATCATCTTTGGAGATGCGATTTTTGCATGCCAATGCTTATTTTCTAATGGAAATTTAAGACATGGGTAAGAATTATTTTCATATTATGCCTACTCATGGATATTTTTTAGCCATTACATGGTTTATCACACATCATACAAGGGACACACCATGGTTTTCTACTTGGGCTGGTAATTTATGCATTTTTTGCATCATTGATATATTGTTGATCTTGGTAGTTCTTGATTTGAATAGCTAAAAATTTTTGCACTTGGATATGATTTCATTGCATAAAAGGTTATCATTTTTAAATTTCAAATAATCCAACAATCATATTTTTTAGTTGGGGAAGATTGAGCAATGTTGTGCAGTATGTACATGTTCTCAAAATAATTGTGTGAAGATTTGTGGGTATTGTGTATGATGGAGTATGTTCTTTGTTATAAATCAGTTTGATGCTAATGAAGAACATTATATTTTTTTTACTCCAATATTATCAAATTTTAAGGTTGTGGGTCCATTCTTTCAGTACTGAGAAAAAATTGTTGGCGGTATAGTGTGATCTAGAAGCTTGGTTTGATTTTTGAAGAATTATGGGTTATATATTGTTATTCCTTGGCAATATTTTTCAATCCTCTTCTCAAATATTTCTATTATAGACTATTCCAGGAAGATGAAGACAATACCTCTCAAACTAGGGCAATGAATGAGTTTGTTATTATACATTTTTGTATTATGCAATTCAATAATATTCATTTCAATATTATGGAGGTGGAAGGAGTTGTTGTCTCCAAAATTTGTATTTTTTGTTGTAGGGGATGTAATGACTGTTATAATAGTCATAATAGCATAATAAATAATATCCAAACCATTATCAAATTCCTCACAAGTCTCAGGAACAAGTTTCCCAATGACAGTGCAATTCTAAAAAGTACTCCAAGACACTATGTGAATTGTTGTGAGAGATTGTATTGGATGTGTTTCAAGGAGGAAATTATCAAGAACATCAATAAGTCACCTAATATAGTTGAGGATGCAATAAAATTATTATCTCCTTTCATTTTGAAATTACTTTTGGATGATTAATTTGTGTTAGTTGGAGGACTCGGGAAGCGCACAATTTCTTTCCAAAACATGAATTGTTGATTGTAGAAGCAATGTTTTTGAAATGGTGTTGTGTGAGATTATGTTATATAGTGTTAATTTTTACTCCTCAATATTACCATTTCTCTTTTAGATCAGATCCAAATGTTTCATATAACATCCTTCAAGTTGAGGTGAAGTTTGGAACAACTAGTATTATTTTCAGCAAGGTGTATCACCACATTTTAAAGGTATTAAAAGAGGTAGTTGTTTATAAATTATGAATTCATTGTTCTGAAGGTCGCATTGAATATTATAGTAGTCCTATGGGCCATAGAAATCATATTTTTGTCACAATAGAAAGTTTTTGATATTTTTGATACGAAATACCTAGTGCTAGTGCACACATACAATGGTATCAAAATGAACTAATGCTTGCAAATTTCATCTTTGAAAAATGGTGGTGTAAATTTTTTTGCTACATGATATTAATTTCTTCCCCTATAAAAATATTTTTCTGCTATAGATCAGTTTATGAAGCTGAAGGTAACAAATCCCAAGTTGAGGTATTGTTCGAGTTTACTAGTGTGCATTTCAACTATGTATACTTCAATAATTTGGAGTAGGAGATAGTTGTTAATTCCTAAAGGTGTACTTGATGTTATAGAGGATGCAATAAATTTTATAATATTTCTAATGGAAGCAAAAATCAGATTTACATTATTGGGAGAAGTTGCAAGTTTGATTTATTACATGTTAGCACATATATTTAGTGGAAAGCATTTGGTGAGTTTACAAAATTTTATGGAGAAGATGTCATCCAGATTTGGAATTGGAGTGAATATATCAAATATTTGCATGATTATTCTTGTTAGTTTCAAGGTATTGTCACAAAGAAGTCTGAGCTATTAGGTTTGCACAATGTTCTATGGCAGGAATTGCAACATTTCATAGGTACAAGATCATAGTTTAATATGCATTTTTGCATAAGTGTTTTGGAATCACCATGGTTACAATTACTTGAGGACAAGAAATTCTTGGAAGGGAGGACTTGTAATTTCCCTTTTTTTGAGTTTTTTGTAAATAGAAAATTACTATTTTTAGTAAGTCGAGTTTCCAAAAATAGCAAGTCAGGTCTTGCAATGGAACTGGGAAAGTTGTTTTCTCAAGGTGAATTAATTAAGATAATTTGGAAATTTAAATATCAAAGGTTTATGAAATATTTAATCGAGCCAATTTGGGCATGGCATTTTTGAAAAAAGGCAAAATGGATTTTTATTGGCTTATGAAGTGGTGCAGGAAATGGAAATACTTAATTATTTCCCTCAGGTGCACTTGATTTTTGATTTTACACTTGGTGGTGGGAGTTACATACTTTGCATGCAAGCATCTTTTCCTAGGGAATTGTAATTTGAGCACCCAAGTTGGTGGTTACAAATTTTTGGCATATTTTATTACTATATGTTGCTCTTTCGATCGATTCTTGCATGTTTCCTTCACATGTTTTGATAATTCTTTTGAGGTTGGGAAACCAAGGAAGAAATAACTTCAAGGCTACTAAACCAAGGATTTTAAGGCTTGAAGGCCTTGGTTTAGATGGTCTCTAGGTGTAGATTCACTCAGGGTTTGACAGTCTTCCAAAGAGATTTCAGTTTAGTGCTTATTTCCTTTGTTACAAGAGTCCATAGTTCTGAGATGTGATTGTATTTCTAAAACTTGTTCCTTTCTTGTAAGTAGAAAATACCATGTATTGAAGCATATTTTGATGTAATAATGTTGATCTCAGTCATAGATTTAGTAGACAAATTTTGTGTTACTTTTGGCATCGGTTTGGTGCTATTTTAGTAATGCAATATTGGAGTTTTCATAAGAATTTATTTTTCTACTGTTATTTACTATTAACAATATATTATGGTCCAGCTTGTATGATGTATTTTTTTCATTTATAAACCTTTAATACATCATATACTATGATTTTCCCTCTTTGTTGAGTCATTTTGCATAAATCGAAGAAGAAGATTTCATACTCGATTTCATTGTTTTCTTTTAATAGTAATATCTCAATGGATGAATATTTATTTTATAAAAATTGATATATTTTTCAGAAAGGGACATTATAGTGGTGTCAAATCCATGATCTTGCCAGCCTGAGGGTTCCAAAGATGTATCCCACTAAATCTAATTTCTTTCCTGAAGGTGGTTACTTTATAGTCACTCACTCAAATTCCAACCCCATGGAAGAATTCGTTATGGATTGAGCTACTATGGCGGCTTCATGTAACAATCTGGATGAGGGTTTCAAGAATTTAGTCCACTACAATGATTTCTTAGTTCATATACAAGGTATGATGGCATTGAAAGGTTATAAATTACAGCCAAGTTTGAGTGAGAAAAAGCAAAAGGAGGAGACATGATCCAAAATCATGAAGTAAAGGAAATGTCTCCACAAAAAAGATGAAAAATCAAAGTCAAAGGTTGAAGGTAATAATTTTTTAATTGAAAAAGATATTTCAATAAATGAAATCTCACAAAAATAATGTGTTCCTTTTGATGAAGTTAATTCAAGATCAACAATGCATGTTGATTATGAAGATAATTTTAAAGTTCTGAATATTGTCAATGTGGTACCCTTTGAAAATAGTGAAGAAGACACTCTTTTTTGCAAAAAGAGAATATATCTAACATGCAGGATGATGGAAGAGGGTCACTTGTTCAGAGTGAATATTTTGACAAAAGGGTAAAGGTAATAGAACTTGGTGATCCACTAACGGAGATCAAAGAAACATTACAGATGGATTTTATTTAAAAAGAAACATTTTGGTTAACCTAAACTCATGGGTTTTGGATCAAGAAAATAAAGTTTTTGATGATTTCTCAATGAAGTTTATTTTGGAAAATGAGGATGAGCATTCTAATTGTAATACCCCTCTATTTTAGCTTCTTGTTCAGACAACGTTCCTTTCTTTTTTTTAGTTTTAGTTACTGTGATACTTTGCATACTTTATCATGTGCGTTATTTTACCGCTATTTATAAAGCGATAGACTGTTTGTGTGATGTGATGTATCTTATCTGATGTTTTATTTGAAATGGTTTAATTGGTGTAGAAATGCTTGTTTCTATAGCATGTTTATTGTAAATGAGATATTTGAGTATTATGGAACTGTCAGTTTATGATGAGTGTATTGGTGAAAGGGATGGGATCGCATCACTTGCTTGCGAGTGCCCTGTGATTCTGTGATTTCCTCTTCACAGTGTGTATTTTATGTTGCTTATATATATATGATCTTTGTTACCCCGTTTACAAGTTTGCAGGTACATGACATCGACTCCACCTGGTTTCATAGGTTTGAGTGTGTCGACCCAATGGTGAAGTTGAACGAGAGATAGTAGCTAGGTAACATGTGTCAGGTCTACACCCTAGCCATAGTGTGTCGTCAGTCGTAGTTGTTGTGTCTTTGTTTGCCTTGTTTTATATTGTTTAATTCTGAAGGATTCTTGTTATGAAAATAAATGCTAAAATTATGCATTAAATAATGTTGGTTTTTATTTAATTAATTTTAGACATTTTGATAGAAGATTTTTATTTAAATTAATTAATTAAATTTAATTTAATTAGTAAATTAAATTTAATCCATGAGGTTAAATTTATTTATTAAGTGATTAAATTTATTAATTAAATTATTTATTAAGAAAGTTGTTAAAGGGAATTCAATATAATTTGGAAATTAAATTTGAATTCAATTTTTTTAAAATAATATTGAGAAATTAAATGTGATTGTTTTAGATATTTGTTAATTGTCGGCATGTGTGAGTTAATTAATTAAGAACTTAAAAATTTATTCACAGAGAAAGTTTGGAGATTTTGGTTAAAGAAGAGGAAAGCTTCTTCACAGGAGGGGGAGGATATTTTTGGAGAGGAAGGAAAATTCAAAAACACATAAGATTGTAGAGGTTTTTGCTGTAGGAAATTTAAGGGATTTATTTTGGAATAGTTGTTGTGGAATTGCATACATAATTTGTTATGGAAAATTTTGTTTGTTGGGAAGAAGCTGTGAAAGCTTTGGAAGAGGCTCGGCATCAAAACCTCAACACTTCAGAAGCTTCTTGAAATAGGTTCCTTTCTTGTGTATTTGGATTTGTTTAAAATTTGTTTTAGAATTGTATTGTTGTATAAAAATTTTGTGCTATATCTATAAAGGAAAGTTTAATTTGTTTTAGAAAAGAGGAAATTCAAATCTTTTGTGATTGTCATGAAGAAACTTAGGAAATTTTAGTTACAATGAAAACCAAAGAATAAGGTTTGTGATATTTGAAGAATTATTAGATTTAAACTGTGAAATAAATCTAGAGGAAAACAAATCTATATTTAGACAAAATCTAGTGTTTAAATTTGTGTTGAAATTATAAAAAAACCTTTGTAGAAAAATTGTGAAACCTATGTATTTGTAAATTTTGCCGTGGAAAAAACCCAGAGGAAATGTAGAAATTTATAATTAAGATTTGCCTGTAGATGTCTTTTCCTTTCTCTGTGTGTGAATTGAGAAAGCTATTTAGAATATATATTGTAGAATCCTCTATAGAATTTGTATATCTTTTGGAAATTTTATAATTTCACCTGTAGGTGAATGTTTTTAAAAAAATTCCTCCAATTCACCTATTATGTTGAAACTCTTATATATATATATTATATATGTACGTGTGGACATGAAAATTTGCAAATTGTTAGTAAACTTGACAAAACAACCTAACAAAAATACAGATCCTTATGAGATAATACATCATGCTTTAAAAATGCAAATAAAGGACAAGGATGAACAAAGCATGTAAAACATGAAATATATATCTATCCCATATTGGATTGGTGCAACTTAGTTGTGTAGAAATCTGCCCTTTCCCAATCCATGATAAGCAAGATGCCAAATGAAGAGCAAGATTAGTTCTCAAAATCAGAGAGTAACCTTGCCATGAAAATGTGTTGTTGTTTGAAGGAGAGAAGCCTTCAACTTATAGTTGAACTTGAAGAGAGGAGAGGACAAATTGATGAATGTGGGATCATTCATGGGCCAATGACAAGATGCCACTTGTCAAGGTGTGAGAGGGTGAGGAATGTGCAAGTCTTGGCCAATGTGCCAATTTGAAATTCAAATTTGGATGAAATGACATGTTTAGGGGGGATGAAAGGTGCAATAAATGCCATGTTTGACTTGTGCAAATAGCATTTAAAACCTTGTTGGAAGGGATAAGTCCCTTTGGGGGGAAGATTCAAATTGGAAGAATATTCCATTTTGATGCCATTTTGAATGTATTTGGAAGAAATAATAAATCAAATAAATGATTTATTGGTGCAAGTGGGTGGGTTAGTTAAGAGTTTAGATTTGACTCTAGTTGAGTCAAAAGCTAGAGAATGGTAATTATGATTAGAAGTTAATTAATTTAGATTAATTAACTTAGGGGATTTTTAGGGATTTGATATTTGATTTTAAATCAATTTGATTTATTAAATCAAATAAGAAGAACTTTAGGAACTTAATTAAATAATTTGATTTAATTAAGTCTGATGAACCTTAGGATTTAATCAATAAATTGCTTTAATTGATTAAAAGCATAATTGGATGCATGATGTTAGTTTTGCATGTCTACAGTATGAATATATGTAAACATATATATATACATATATATGTATATATACACATATATGTATATATACACATATATGTATATATATACATATATATATGTTTACATATATATGTACATATATATATGTTTACATATATATGTACATATATAATATATATATATATATATAAATATTTTATTTTATTTAAAATTACGAAATCGTCGTACGACAAATTTTATTTCCATCGCTGAAGACAAAATTGTCGTGTTTATGAAAAATCTGAAATATAATAAAAATTATGTTTATTTTTTTGTTAGTTGTTGGTGGGGGGGTTAAGTCCCCACCGCCCACTCCTTGTGGGAGGGTGTGACTTCCATGAGGCAGCGCACCCACCACAGTGAGGGACGTGTTGTCCCATGGCAGTGTTGCCCCTAATGACTGGGGTAGTCAGTTCTACAAGAGTATAGTCGACACCCCCATGGTAATTAGTTTTGTCATTCTTAAAGGAGGAAAATTAAGATTTGTCCGCCTCTTGGAATTCACGGAATTCGATTTATATAAAGTTTTTGATATTTTTTTAATATTCCTTAATATAGAATATAATGTATATATATATATATATGTTATATACATATTTATAAAATAGCAGTTATATATATTTTATGAATATATATTGTAAGTGAATATACATAATTATATCAATTTAAATATAATTATGTATGTATATTTTATGAATATATGTTATATATATATATATATATATATATATATATATAATATTCGAAGTAGTTTTTATTTTAATAAGATATCATGTTTTTATGTTTAGATTGGAAAATTTGAAGAAATTAATTGTAGATGGAATTATGTTTCTTTTAAAAGTAATTTAGAGATTTGATTTTACTGAAGAGGCAAATATTTGTTTTAATCAATTATTTTGATAGGGCAATTATTTTCTTCCCTGTGAAATGAATTTAAAAGGGAAATGGATTTAGTATATCCAAAAGTAGATTAATTCCTTGCAATTGCCTTGTTGTAATTATTTCCTCTATGTTCTTGTTCGGGGAAATGGGTGAAATGTGTCTTATTTATTGTAAGTCTTCCAGAAGTTCCTAGAGGATGGGGGTTGTCGTAATATGATGTCAACCATTTATATTTCCCTGGGGTAGTGCATGGTGTCGTGTTAGTGACTTTTCCGGTTTTCATGAATGGGGATGATTTGTGCCTCCTTTGGAAGGAGTTTATTGTGTGTCTTGTTTCCTTCAAGTATTTGGAGTGAGTATCATTATATGTTGCCTCCTAGAGTTGGAGTGGTTGTTTAATCTTGTTTGTATGCACTTTGGTACCCTTGGTGATTGGTTTTGTTTAATATGTTTTCAAGTAGAAGAGTGGCTTTCGTTAGGTGCTAGAGCCCTAAGAGGTAAACTGGGTAACCTTCGGAGGTGGTTTAATCAAGTGATAACTAAATTAATGTACTTAGAATATTAGATAGTATTTCACACTAAACAAGATAATTTAGCCTCACTCATAGACACAAGCGCTCGTTTAGGCTTGGGATGAGTCGGAAGGCCTAGAATGGCAAGTTCATCTATCTTGTCCTTACGAGAGGTATTTGATTCCACATGAGTAATTATGGGGGCCGAGATTCAGTTGAGGCCACCAGGATATCCCATAATGGGGGTCGGGGCCTATGAAGATTCCTAGAGGATATTCTATATCAAACTGTGTGATGACATTCTTTCTATGACATCAGTTGGTATGTGATTATATGTGTATGGTTTTCTTAACATACTTGATCTGTTTTATATCTAGAAGCAATGTGACCTATGTCAGTGATGTCAGAGTTGTACTTGTGTTGTACTTGAGTTGTCCTTGAGTTGTACGTGTGGTTGTATAGTTTATTTGACTGGTTGTGTCAATATGATTCAGCCTATTTTTAGATGTTGTAGATTTTTTCCATGTTATGTTGATACTATCTCCTAGCATGGGGGGTGAGCCTTCGGGTACCACTTGGTTGGGTGGAACATGCACCATACACCGTTGGGTCCCCCTTTTATCTTCAGTACTTGATGGTGAGATATCCAGTTGGAGAGCTCGCAGTTCCTATTTTAATTCAAGTGATTTATTTATTTCAATTTGAATCATATTATTTTACCCCTCATTTGTATTCGAGGTGGATTTATGTATATTGTAACACATTTGTATTATTGCCTCATTCTGGGAATGAGTGATGTAACTTTTTGATTAAGTTAATGAATATGGAGTTTGGTTGTATATCTCTTTATGTTATGTTGTATCTTTATTTTATTTAAGTACTCAATTCATATTGCCATTAAATTCTATGGTTGTATATTGATGTATGTATGGGTTTAATTAATCTCAGTTATGTAACCTTAGAGGTTGTTGTCAATTGTTGGTGAACATGTATGTTAAATACACTTTAATAAAAAAAAATTGTATGCTTAAGTAGTGAATTGCAACTTCCTTTAGGGTTACATGGCGGGGCATTACACTAATTGCAGCCAAAGGTATGAAAATATTTTAGATTTGTCACTTTTTATGTTGTACCACAAAATTATTTTCAAAATTTTAGAATGCAAAAAGGGGAGATCAATCTTTTAATGTTCAAAGTTGTTTATAAAATAATATGGGATCTAAGGAATCTCTTTAGGAATAAAAGGGTTAGAGAAACTCTTATGTTCTCCATATGTTCCATTTGGAATGAAAGGAAGTTTATTACGATTCATATAGTTTTATTTATGATTTCTAACCACTTAATGAAGGATCAATATTCACATTTTGTGGAACACTTAGGTAAGCCAAGCATGACACTTGAAGACAAGATTTTGAGTAATGGCCAAATGGTGATAGTAAACTTGGATTTTTCATGGTTGAACATGGTAAGGGAAATAGGAATCATATTGAGGTTCATTATTTGGTGACTAACCATATTTTAATGTTATGTAAATCAAGTCTCATGACAGTTGAAGGATTCATAAAGGATGAACTTCTACAAACCATTAGGATTATAAAGGCAAGGAAAGTAGTCTTACCATTAGGTGAAAAAAAGAAATGTAAATATTTCCATGTCATATTTCATAGAGTTGCAATGGTTATGTGGTTGAAATAACAGTGGGTTAAAAATATTTCATACTTTACTTATTTCATCCAATATCTATTCATACAAGAGTTTGAAACACTAAAGACTTTTGGGAGGCAGATGGAGGTAATAAACCCATGTTTTGCAATTATTATAATTGGTTTCTCATATACATGTGTACGAGAATGTGTTGTTGCAAGATAAGCTATGTGGGCAACAATATTTTTGAAATATAAGAGAATACAATTTGTGTTATCCTTTAGTGAGCATCATAGATTTCATTCTAACATTCCACTACTTCAAAATCAAGAAAGGAAAATTTTTAGATATTTGCTTCCAAGATCATCTTTGGAGATGAAATTTTTGCATGGCAATGCTTATTATCTAATGGAAATTTCAGACATGGGTAAGAATTATTTTCATATTATGGTTACTCATGGATATTTTTTAGCACTTATATGATTTATCACACATCATACAAGGGACACACCATCTTTTTCTAGTCGGGCTATTAATTCATGCATTTGTTGCATCATTGATATATTGTTGATCTTGGTAGCTCTTGCTTTGAATAGCTACAGTTTGTTGCACTTGGATATGCTTTCAGTGCATAGAAGGTTATCATTGTTAATGCCAAATAATCCAACAACCATATCTTTTAATTGGGGAAGATTGAGGGATGTTGTGCAGTATGCATGTGTTGTTTACATGTTCTGAATAAAATTGTGTGAAGATTTGTGGGTATCGTGTATGATGGAGTATGTTTATGTTATAAATTAGTCTGATTCTAATGAAGACCATTATATATTTTTATTTACTCCAATCATATGATGTATTAAGGTTGTGGGTTCACTCTTTATGGATGGAGCAAAACAATGTTTGCAGTATAGTGTGATATAAAAGTTTGGTTTAATATTTGAAGAATTATGGGGTATAAGTTGCTATTCCTTAGCACTCTTTTCTACTCCTCTTTTCAATTATTTCTGTTTTATACTAGACCATGAAGATGAATACAACACCTCTCAAGCTAGGGTAATGTATGAGTTTGTTATTATACATTTTTGTATTGTGCAATTCAATAGTATTTATTTCAATATTATGGAGGTGGAAGTAGTTTCTGTCTCCAAAATTTGTATTTGTTGTTATCATCCACTAGACCTAATTCCTAAATCAAGGTCAAGATCATATACAAAGGGTTTGGGGAGTATGAGATACACAATTCTTTCCATGTTGTTCAACTAAATATTTCACCAAATTCATACAACAAACCATGACAATATAGGAAGACAAAACTTAAGTTTATCCAATATAACACAAAAATATTTATAAAAGATGGATTCCTTGGTGAAAAAATCATACATAGGGACATAAATGCTTGGTTATATAGATATGAAGAATTTACACCATACTTTATCAAAGAGACCTATCCTAAGGAACTCTAAATGTCTAATAATATGGATTATAAAGGAGAGGGATTGTGATTACATGAACAAGGTCCTCTTGAACCAATCACTATCAAATTCAATCATCATAAATTTGGTTTAGGATATGCCTCTTATGGAAGAATATTATGATACCAATGATGCCTCTAATATTATGGAAAGAGCCTTTCCCATTGTTAAAAGTGCTAAGGGTTCAGACTTCAAAGAATCTTTCACTCAAATAATCACCCTCTTCAATTATCTAAGTGTTTGTACCATTACACCTTTCATCAAGCTTCAAGACATCCATTTTGAAAACCATTGTCTAGAACCAACAAGATGTTATGTCTATAGACATTAAAAAATGATAAAGTTATATCTAATCTCATGAGAATTTTGTGAATATTTTCCATTCAACAACCATGAACAAGGTTTTGACATAAAATTAGATCCAATAGCTTATTTTTGGGAGCAAGTTGAGTTCCTCAATCTTGAAAATTAAAAAGAATAAAATACTAAAACTAAATATAAATCCAAACCCCCTAGTGAAAACATTTTCAAGGTATTATTGGATAGAAAAGAAAAAGAAAAAAATATATTAAGTCTACATGAAAACCTCTTTAAGGTTTCAATAGACAAGTAACTTAGCTTTCCCTTGAAGTTTTCAAATTGGAAACTTCAATCAATAGTCTTAGTAAAGTAATCACAAAATATCACTCTAGGTATAGAAATTTAACCTAAAATATTTAATATTACCATTCATATGTCAAAGGAAGAACAAGTATCTAGATTCAATAATAAAGGATAAAATACCATGGATTTAATTGAATCCATTATGGTTCTCATGTCCCATGTCCCAAAATAAAAATTTATTCTTGAACTTGTTGGTCCCAACAATCCCTTGTATCGTGACATATGTAAATTTCTCTATCATTACACCTTACCACCTATCCTATCTCATATTCAATGTAAAAAGGTCATCCATTATTTACTCCATTTCACAATACCTTGTTGAACATCATATGAAAGGAGCTTTGAACATACCTTACTTTGAAAGAGGATTCTCTTATAGTAAACGAGGTGTAAAACAATATCTATGGTGCAAACATTAACAATATCATCTTAGCTAATGGAATATTTAGAAAATTCTTTCCTAAGTCAAATGTCTAGATCACTCTAGTGCCTCAATAACCTCAATCATATTTAGTCATACTAGCATCACCTCCTTCATAATCAAGAAGATTGAGATTTATATTGATAGTCAACATTGTGCACCTTATGTGCTTCTATTCTTTATTTTATGAATATGCCAACTGAAAAATACCAAATTTTTAAAAAGTATCCAAAATCCAAAAAAAATTGGTATTGATTAAAAATGTCCTTTAGTAGCACCTTGGAAAAGTACCACATGGTGAAAAATTTATCACAAGTGTCATGTTTAATAAACCTAATTTTCTTATATTGTAGGTCCTCATCCATTTCCACATCATTTAGTTTATATTTTTCATCCATTTATTTTCACATCTTTTTATACACTAGGGGCAGTTAACTACATCCTACAACAAAATAAAAATTGGTTATGCCTTTTGGCTCACTTAGTGACTAGGATACTTTCCATAGTCAAAAAGTTGCATGCACTTCCCACAAATCCATCAATACATGCAAACACAAACACCAAACATCAACATGTGCTTTCAAAGCTTCAAACAAAATATTTGAAATAGCACTTTTAATGCAAAATCTTAGAAATCTACATCAACCTCAATAACATATTGTCAAAGAAATCCTTTTCCATATGAAAATTTTCCTATCACACATCACATGTCTTAAGTCAAATGCTTCCTTCCATAAACTAGACATGATCTAAATCCATTCTTTTGTATTTTCCATACCTTAGTATAAGATGTCACTGTGTGTATGTAAATAATGTGAATAAGTAAATAAAACCTATACAACACACCAATGAAAAATTATATCAAGGAATTAAAATAACAATCAAACTAATACAACAATTCCTCAATGGTGTCTTATTGTCCTCTATCTCTAAGGATTCTTTAATTCATTTTGCTCTTAGATTGTTGTGCACATGACTTTCCAAATGACAACTTGAAGAATGAGAGATGTTTCCTACATTACATGATGATGAACTAGCTGTAGGTGATATGCAAAGATAATAATGCTACTATGTTGTTGCTATATGAAAATGATATGATAAAAATGCTATAATTAGGATGTTGCTAATGAAAATGCCATGATTAAACCACTTGATGCTAAAATACTAATACTAAAATGCTAATTAAAATGCTGCAAAGTATAATTGCTACAAATGCTCAACTCTCTCTCTCTTTTGTCATGTAAATGAGGGCTTATTTAGAGATTTTCCAAGGCATGAGCCTAGGTGGTAGGAATCAACGATCTTGATTAAATTTGGAGAGATGGGCAGTTGAAGATGAAGAGGTTAGAGAGAAAAGGGGAAGTATATTCCATTCATAAGAAAAAACTGCCCACGTGTGAAGAGGAATAAAATGGAAATGAAGGCCAAGTGTCCCTAATTAGTTAGAGTTTGTTGATGATAAATGCCAAATTAAATATTAGAAATATTTAATTCTTGAGACACATGATGAGGTGGAAGGTGGGAAGAAGCTAGTCGACATGTGCTTAAATTCAAATTTAGTGAGAGGAGGTTAATTAAATAAAACAAACTACTTAAATTTGTTCATTTAATTAAGATACGAGGAAAATGATTTAGGATAGAAAGAATTAGAGAAAAATGAACTATATAAATAAATTTTCCAATTTATTTATAAGTAAAAGAATTAAAGATTATTAATTAAATAACTTCTATTTAATTAATTCTCCAGACCAAATTTGAGTGTATACATTTTTCCCCTCTTTGAAGTGATGTGTTTGTGACACATTGCTTCAAAGAAAAATTTATCGATAGTGTTGATAAAAAAAAATGATATGCCCCAAATGTTAATTTTCAAGTGATGATGCATGTATGCCCCCTCGAGAGATAAATTAGGGAAAGTTTTGAATTTTTTTAGGATTTTTTGAATTTTTTGAAACTTTTATGATTTTATGTGGATTTTCAAAAAAATTAGGATTTTGTGATGATTTTTGAATTTTTTAGGATTTTGTGACGATTTATCTCCCGATAAAGAAAAATGACCCTACCAATTGATAAATTGATGCCCTTTTGAAAATAAAAATAATCCCACTTAAATACCCTCCATTTACCCCTTTAAAAGGTAAAAAGGTGAAAAAGAAGTTCATTTGAATTCATTTGCAATTGAGTGATTGAGCGATTTAGCAAAAATGGTGATCCCATACCACACCCATTGATTTGAGTGAGTTCGACGACACCACCGACCTGCCATGTATGCACCTTTGGTACATACCTTGAGAAACCGCCTTTGGTTGAAATTTGAATTTGTTTTTGCACATTTTTAAAATCTGTGATAGTGTGTTTTAGTGCATAAGTTTCCTTTTGTAGCACATCCATTGTTCTAGTGCATAGATGCTCTTTTTTTGCGCATTGACACTAGAATTGATGAAATATTGATTTTTCTCCTTTCTTGTGATGCTTGATGATCGTGTCATCTGTTGTTTTGGTGATGTTTGATAGGATAGATGATGACTGGCCTCATGATGGGGGTGATCCCACAATACTAGTTTACAATTTTTTGGCAAATTAGACACTGAACTAATTTTTTTTAACTAAATCTTTACTTTCAGGCTCCTATAACAGCTAAAGCGTGAGGAGTTTGAAGATGATAAAAACTAGTGATTTGTGACGTTTTCTCTATAGATTCTAAATATATTCTTTTCTTTTTTTTTGGAATTAGATTGCACTTATTTTTCCATCTCCTTCGAAAACTAGTTTTTTTTTTTTTAAATAGCATTTTTAAGGAGTGACGCTCACCATATACAACATAACTTTTTTTGTATGAAGGATAAAATTCTAATTTTAAAAAATTTAAATTTGTGATTATGATATCTAGAACTTTCATTTGTTTTTATAGTGTTTTATTGAATATTTTTTCCTTAATCAAGTTTCAAAGCCAAACCAATTACAATTACGACATAGGCGCACCGTATACAATATAACTTTTTATGTATGTATTGAAATTAAAAAAAAAAATTAATGGATCAAGGACATCAATACCCAGCCTGAACATATTTTTCAAAATTTTATTTTGATAATCTACTATTTTTCCACATGTGCAGAACAAAGAGCTTGATTTTTGGTGAAAAACCTATGTTTAATAAAACTAAAAAAATACATACATAATAAAACCAAAACATATTAAAATTATATTCATTGGATAGCTCACTCCAAGGAATTCTGTGATCATTTGAAATAAATTTTAAATGAATTCATTTCATCCCCCAAAAGGTAAATCAAAAGTGATTTTTTATCAGCATTTTGATAGGTGTAAAGAAGACTCTGTTGTAGGTATGGTTTAAAACTAGCGGGATTCTATCCAAGGGGGTTTGATCTAAGGTGGTTTGATCAAACCCTCTTCAATTGGAATCCTTAAAATGGAATTTTTTAAGGCTTAAATCATTATATTTTCTAAAAATATGTGATTTCAACAAAAATTAGAATCTCCCATAAATTGTAAACCAGCTTTGTGGGATCACCCATGGATGAGAGTCGATGATAGGATGGATGATGATTGAACTCATGATGGATGAGATTTGATGATAGGATAGATGATGATTGACCTCATGATGGATGAGATTCGATGATAAATGGTATATGATATTTGATTGAAATCTCATTTGAGCTAATGAGATTGATTGATAGGTCGATTGATAAAATGATAATTTGTGATATGTCATGATTATAAGAGAATTTAGGAGTTCTTCAGTCTCGAGAGCGCTACCTGGAGACTTGGGATATGATTCCACATTTGGTGCAAGTGGATTTGGATTTAATTTAGCTATGTGGTTTATCTTCCTTGCTTGAGATGCCCCAGTATAGGATAAACAAGGGACTATTGACTACATTCATTAAGAGGTGGCATAGCAACCACAACACATTCCATTTGGCTACTGATGAGTTGACAGTTATCCTAGAGGATGTGTATTGGATATTGGGGATTCTCGTGGTCGGAGAGCTATTTGTATACGATCATACATAGTAGAGAGGTATCGAGGTATCGAGGTGCTTAGGAGGATCTTTGATGATGATAGGATTAGTGGTTACGAGATCCCGTGGCAGGATATGGTGGATTCTTATGAGCCATTACCATCTATTATAGTTGGGTTTGTTTGAGGTTTCTTATGTCTTGACCATAGGTCAAAGGGATTGTCCATTGGTTGGGGAAGGTTGCTAGAGAGGATGATCACTCAAGGGATCCGATATGCATGGGATTCATGTATGTTAGCACATTTATATCATGATCTGCATCAGGTGGTGTATCTTGGAGCCGCTAGTTTATCAGCTTGAGTGACATTGCTTCATATTTGGGCTTGGGAGCATATAGAAGTTACTCGTCCTTTGGGGGAGAGAGATCGTTTAGTTGGCTGGCCATATGTCTTTGGGTACATAGGAATTCTTGTCCATCACAAGTTGGGAAAATTGGAGTATTGGCAATGAGTGATTGATGATTTAGAGGCAGTCATATGGAAACCATACTTAGATTGTGAGTAGTGGCCCAAGGTGTTGGCATACAACTTCTAGTGTTATCATTGATGGAAATCTAAGTCATTCATTTAGTCCATAGTCTAGTTTTAGTTTACACCGGTAGAATAGAATGAATAACATGGCATCCAGTTAAAGGCAAAAAGATATCGATTCAAATATTTCACCGGACTATTATTTTGGGTTGTGGATTTCAGAAGAAGGTTTTTTGATGTTTGTATTACCTTAATATTTATATTGATTTACATTCATTGGTGTACAATCTAGGTAATCCGGTGCACTAATTTTTTGATTATCTATGTTAGAAGGCCGACTTGGTGAAATTAGTCATTGCAGATGCTTAAGAAGTAATTGGTTAAATTTTTTTGCACTTGAATATGTTTATTTGGGTCCTCTCTATGTATTAACCAACTTTGGGGGATACACACAAAGAATTAGTGGTGGATTTAGCCAACAATTGAAGAATATTTTATGTCTTATGTAAGTCGACATATGAATGATCAAATCCTTGATAGTGGATATATATGAGATCAGTAGTGTCATTTTGGAGAAGTGAATGTGTGGCATGCAAAATATATGAGTGTGTGATGCAAAAATCAGAACGAAAGTGGTGTGAATTCATCTATGCATGGATTTTTGTTTTGAATTACAGAGAAGAGCAAAGTAGAGCAGAGCGAAGAGAAGAATCATATTGAGGATTCATAATCTATTTTATGAGCTTAACCAAAATTGTAACCTGGTATAAATATATGCTACTATTTTAGTTCAACCTTCAGATGGTCTTAATTTAAACTTTTTTAAGGTAGTGAGCCTTCCCTTTTGAGCAGTGAGCTCTAGGTAGTGTGCCCAAATGCAAATACATTCCATTTTGTAAAAAATTATTTGAGTACTCAAATTTTGGATTAACCTCCATCGTGGTTTTTCCCCTGACAGGGTTTCCACGAAAAAAAATCCTTGTGTCATGGTGTTGCGTATGATTAATTTATGTGTTTGCATCTTTCTTTGGTTTAATGTTGAAATGGTTTTAATATCAGATTAATAATACTAAGATTTACAGCACACTGATTCATCCCCCCCTTCCCCCCCTCTCAATGTTCCCTTGAGTGCAATAATTGGTATCAAAGCCTAGTTCCTTGAAAGAAGTTTAGAAGCTTGAGGTGGATCTTCGAATGTGATGGACTCTGGTAGTCTTCAACAACAAGTTTTGGTGGCACTTGATGACTTTGATCAGTCTAAAGCAGAAGTCCATGAATTGAAAGAAAATCTAAGGGATGCTGATAAATCCATTCAAACATTAAAGGATCAGATTGTTAAATCTAGAGAGAAGAGAAGGATCTTTGTGATCAGATCCAGCAACAAGAGAGAAATAACATGGATGATGCTCACTTGAATCAAACCTTGAAGGAAATAACTGAAGAATGTGAAAATATTGCCAAAGATAATGCTACCCAAAAACATGAAATGGAATCTATGGTAATGAAGTTGACTAAAGATACTGAAGAAAGGAAGAAGAATGAGGAGAACCTTGCTTAGTCATTAAAGGATAAATCTTATGAATGTAGAAGAGTAAATGGAGAATTTATTCAGATGGAAAGTGAACTGCTAAAATTCAGAAACAATGGAGAAGAACTTGAAAAAAAAAAATTATTCTTAGAAATGAACTTACTACTGCAAAATGAATATAAGGAGAAGTTTAAGATTAGTTCAGTTAAGCTTGATGAGATGACTCAAGGATGGAAGAATGGAAATGATAAGAGAGATGGAAAGGGAGAAAGCTCCATGTTTGGACAAAATAATTTCAGACAAGGAAACCAGATGAACAAAAGCACGAAAGGTATCTAGTAAGACAACCTAAAGCTCAAAAACTTAATGGATATTGTTTTGCTTGTAAAAAATTCAGTCATATTGCTGCTCAATGTAGAAGTAATATGAAAACAAGAGATTCATCATTTTATGTTCAGTGTTTTAGTTGCAAGAAGTTTGGTCATAAATCAAATGAATGCAAAAATTTCTCAAACTACTCTGTCAATAAAAGGAATGTTGAATGTTATACATGTGGAAGATTTGGACATATTGATAATCAATGCAGATCAAGAAGAAATAAATGGAATGATTGGTCTGGACAAGGAAATATCATATGCTACAATTGCAATAAACATGGACACATTGCAAGATTCCGCAAAAACAAAAATGTGGATAGAAAAGGTCTGGTATATAGAGGTGGAAATATAAAGAAAGATGACAAAGGAAAAGGAAAAGTGACTGCAGATGAAATAAGATATTAGATCAAGAAGACATGGGTAAGGAAGAATGATTATGATGCTAGAAATGGTCCTACACCGGAACCTGCTTCCGGTAACTCTTCTGGGAATTGATTTCAGGCCATTGGCCTACGGGGAGTTGTTCAAGAAAATCTTTCCTCCCCTGTCCGTAGTTGGTACCAAAACATGAAGGATGATCAAAAAGTGTATCAATGATATGCAAATGTTTTTGAAAAAAAATCACAAGAAAATTCAAAGAATCCTAGGCCCATGGAAGAATTGTTCTCTCGCTATCTGAGAAAATAGAGTATCCGTAAAACCTAGGGAAAATGCATTTATTACAAGTGTGTGAACTATAAAAGGAAAGTTGAAACTCTCATTTGTCACTTTTCATCGAAGAGGAGAAGAAGGAGAGAACTCAGTAGAATAATTTTGAAGTAGAAAATTTGATTCGTCGAAGAAACTCAAAATATATCAGGTATTTCAAAAAAAAAATCAGAATTTGCATATAATTTGGTGTGCGGTCGATAAATGTAAAATACGAAAGGAAAAATGGAACAAATCAAAGGGTCAATCATTTTGGATGAATACAACAGTGAAAATATTAGTTCCATGAGAAATGTGTTGGTACCCAATGAATTGAAGCAATTAAAAGAAGCCAAACAAATAAATTTAGATATTTGGAATGAGTTTCCATACTTCGTGAATGCGGAAATTGTCAAATTCATCTTGTGTAGATTGCATAATGACACCTTGATTTTGGAAAAACCCTACATCATTTCAAAGGAAGTAATTGAGAATTTGACTAGATTATGTAAAGTCAAGGTCATACCGAGAAAGAAGTCCATCTGGAACAAATAAGTTGAAACCCTAACTAAAATAATTGGAGATGAAAGGGCATTGAGAATCTCAACAATCAAGAACCTTGTTACAAACTAAATTGCACACAGAATATCATATAAAGTCTTTTTTAGAAATAGAGGAGCAACTTCGGTTGGTGCAGTCTACATCTCTCACAAGATGGTAAGGAAGGTCAGGACTTCAACCTATGTGGACTATTAAAGGATCAATTGATGGAAAATATGCAACTGACAAAAGTTACAGGCTACCCTTTCAGGTTCGGTACTCTGATTATATGTTTAGTAATGTATTTCTTGAATTTTTTTCCAAAGATCAACAATGTGGCATGGAAATCAAATGACCCGGTATGCAAACAAATATACTCATACTCTAAGAGCTTGGCTAATTGGGATCAAGAATTTAAAATTTTCTTTAAGAATTTTCTTGGAAAGTATGATTCAGTCGATATTTCTCTTCCGGTAAGAGAAATTGAAGTTGGTTCCTCTTTTGGTGGCATGGAGAAAAAGAGGAAAAGAGAAAAAGAGCAATTGAATATAGCCCTTTGGAATGCAAGATTCCCAGAATTGAAGGAGAAGGAAAAGAACAAGAAATTGTAGATATTCTAGATGAATAATCTGATGAAGAAACTAAGGATTAATAGGGAAATGAACAAGAACCAAAAAAGGAAATGTCAGAGGCAAGTGAAGAAGAAGATGACTTGACAAAAGAAAAGCTATAACAACTTATTCAGGAAGAAGGTGGAATGCAGAAAATTGCTAAGTTATGGTATGTCAGACCATTATATGATTATGATATGATTCTAAGTGTACTAAATGCTCATGTTGAGAACTGCAAGATCAAATTGGAAAGTTTGCAAAACATTCTACCTGAAGAAATGATTGAATGCAGTAAAGAAACAATGAACTCTGAGTTTCAAGACAAAGAATAAGGTGAAGCTATCTGACATTTGAAGGGGTAGTTTAGGCTATCACTTACCAAATTGAAGAAGAAAATGAATGAGTTGAGCCAATGCATAAGTGCAGCTAATAACATCTACAACTACTGCATCCATTGGCCTTATGTAGCTGGAAAATACAAAGAGAAATTGGAGAAAATTGAAACAGAGTTGAATGGGATTGGAAAAAGCTTTGATATGTTTTAGAATCAGGATGGTACAATCAAGAAAAGGATTTGAGAGCTATAGTCTGAGCACACAAAAGTTCAGTTCACTAAGAACACACTTGTGGACATTTTTTGGAAAGTGAAGGATCTAATCGAATGCATACTAGAACAAATGGTTGAGATACTGAGAAAAGGTGAAAACCTAGAGGATACGATTACAATTATGGAATCTCTCACTGAGATTTTCAATAGGACATCCAAGAATAACAACATGATCATAATCATTGGGATCACAATAGATGCTTGGAAGAAGTTCCTTCCGAAAATGAAGGAAAATCATAAGATAATTTTCTAACTCTTTTTTCAAAAGTTTTGAGTTTTTTGGGAGTTTTGAACACATGTTTTGTCATTTTTGGCATATAGCTTCCATGATTTTTCATTGATGTCAAATGGGAAGAGAGTGCAGTGAAAAATTTATCATCAATCTTAGGGGGAGCTGGGAAAATTTTTTGAAGTGAAGGGGAAAGAGAGCAATGAAGTATGGCAACATACTCATAATGATTCTGACACTTAGTCATTTTTCACTAAGTGTTGCCATCAATACCAAAGGGGTAAATTGTTGGCATATGGCTTCTAGTGTTTTCATTGATGGCAACCTAAGTCATTCATTCGGTTCATAGTCTAGTTTTGGTTTAAAAGCAAAATGATATTGATTCAAATACTTCACTGAACTATTATTTTGGGTTGTGGATTTCAGAGGAAGGTTTTTTGATGTTTGTATTACCTTACTCTAGATGTATATTGATGTGCATTCACTAGTGTACTATCTGGGTGATCTAGTGCACTAATTTTCTGATTATCTGTGTTAGAAGGCCAACTTGGTGGAAATAGTCATTGCAGATGTTTAAGAAGTAATTGGTTAAATTTTTTTGTGCTTGAATATGTTTATTTGGGTCCTCTCTATGTATTAACCGAATTTGGGGGATACACATAGAGCATTAGTGGTGGATTTAGCTGATAATTGAAGAATATTTTATGTCTTATGTAAGCCAACATATGAATGATCGAAATCCTTGATAGAAGATATATATGAGATCGATAGTGTCATTTTGGAGAAGCGAATGTGTGGCATGTAAAATATATGAGTGTGTGATATGAAAATTAGAAGGATATTGGTGCGAATTCATTTATGCATGGATTTATGTTGTGAATTACAAAGAAGAGAAGAGCAGAGCAGACTAAAGAGAAGAATCAGACTAAGGATTTAGAATCTATTTTATGAGCGTAATTGGAACTATATCCTAGCATAAATAGATGCTCCTATTTCATTTCAACCTCTAGATGGTCTTAATCTAAACTTTTGTAAGGTAGTGAGCCTTCCCTTTTTAGCAGTGAGCTCTAGGATGTGTGCCTAAATGCAAGTGCATTCCCTTTTGTAAAACTTTTATTTGAGTACTCAAATTATGGATTAAACTCCGCCATGGTTTTTCCCCTAACAGGGTTTCCATGCAAAAATCCTTGTGTCATGGTGTTGTGGATGATTACTTTATGTGTTTGCATATTTCTTTGGTTTAATGTTGAAATGGTTTTAATATCATATTAATAATACTAAGATTTGTAGAACACTGATTCACCCCCCCTCTCAGTGTTCCCTTGAGTCCAACACGAGGATGATCTGGAGATGTCATATGTTTGCACTTCGAGATATTTGATTGGATAGACCCAGTTTATTATTGAGAGATTCATGCTCATGAGGGTGTTTTGCCAATATGGCTAAGTTCAAGGGATGCCCTAGGGAGTTGTGTTATATGCTTGGAGAAAACAAGATATTCCTGAGTGGGGACCCACCATACCTTATGATACAGCTTATGAGGAGTACTTTGGATTGCGGGCATAGGTATGGGATTACTATCTGGAGATCGTAGATGGTTTGATGACAAATGAGTATGTTGAACATTTTTTACCCATGTTGTACCGAGGATATCCAGCCCTGTTGAGCCAGTATTGGCATTTGATGATGACGAGAGAGCACCACAACCAACATCGAGATGAAGGAGGGATGGGGGAGATGGTGATGATGAGGACAGAGATGGTAGAGATTGAGGGGATGATGGAGATGGTGGAGATGTGTGTGGCATAGAGATATTGGACTTCATAGTAACCTAGAGGAGGAGATCTATGGTTCCCTCAAGATAGTAGTAGGTAGGACCATCCCAAGTTCAGATTCATGTGCCTTCCTATTAGTAGCAGGCACAAATAGATTTCTTATAGTTACAAGTGGAGGACTTACATGTACAACTAGTGTAGGCACAGAAGTAGATTTCCTCCCTGACAATAGAGAGAGATGATGTGAGATAGAGATATAAGCATGCAGAGGCCCTAGCTGAGAGATTGTAGAGAGTTTTTGATGGAACTACCACAGGGGATATGCTTGGAGAGGTTCGACATTCAACTCGCGAGATATAGTACTATAGATCACAGTATTATTAGGCGGTTCTTGCAGAGTGGCATGCCCCTAGCTATGTGTAGTTTTTCAATGCTAGGTCAGGTCAGAGTCAGTCATGGACTACGAGTAGGGTTTGAAAGGGCCACTTCTCAAAGATTCATCAAGAAGAGATCCAGGTATAGGTCCATCGGGTGGTGCAGTAGCAGGCACAACGAGGCCTACAAAATTTGGGGAGAGTAGCACGTAGCTTTTGTGCTCAAATTTGATGTACTGATACTTGATGTATTCACTTATTTAGTCGTGGACTTCATGATTTCCTACCATTTTGTTGATACATCTCTCCACATTTTGTGATATCATTGTACACTTGACATTGATTATTTTGAGATTATATAAGATGCAGTGGAGATTATTGATTTGCATGTCGTCTACATGTTTTTATGATGAATTCTTGTGATGAATGTATTTGATTTCCGCTCCATATTCTATGTGATGTCTATATTATTATGCCCTGGTTGTGTATGGATGTAATGATGAAATGATGATGTATGGATTATAATTTTATATGGCTTTATGGATGATGCTTTATGATATATGAGATGGATTTGATCATGCAGATAAGATGTGATGCACTTTTTTTTTGTATTTTTCTAATGGAAATATATGATCTAATGCATGGATAGATGGCTTATGATAATAATTTCTAATGTATGTATGATATGATAATTATTATGCGATGAAATGTGAATGATATTTTTGTTTTGTTTATGTCAAATGTACTCAATCCTTTAATGAGAGATAAAATTATTTTGAAATTTTCCAGCCTTGGAAAAACCTAAAATATACATGCAAAAACTAATATGAATGCACTCTATCTTAACCATGCAAATCTAATTATGCAATGTTGTCATCTTGCTAGCCAATCTTTTGTGCTTGTTATCATCATTGAGCTTTTGATATGTTGAAATTTAGTACAAACAATGATGGTATAATTAAACCATGATGACCTGAGTACAACTTCCATGGATTTTGATATTGCAAGGTGATACAAGAATATAGGTATAATTGAACTGAGATGACCTGAGTATTGCTTGCATAAAATAGAAAAGAGTTAATCCTTTTCCTATAAAAATCCAAAATATCATCAATGATACTTTGTAGATCACATCCTGTGACAAATTTACATAGTAGTAATGATCAACTCACAGACAAAAGACAAAGAAAAATATCATACTCCATCATAGCTTCTCTAGTCCATGACATCTTTGAGTTGCTCCAAAAAAATGATAACGAAAATCAAGATACAATAGTTGAACATTTATGCTAAAGTGATTAAACCATGATTCTAAAGATATCATTCAATGAGATTTGGTTTACTGATCTTGCTGTTGATTTGGATGGTTGGATTTTCAAAAATTGTGATTGATGTTCAATGTTGAGTTATGTTGTGATCATTGTGTTTGCTATGTTGTCTTACTATTGCTTTTTTATTGTTTTAAGCTCAAAGTAGATTGCCCCCAGTGAGTAACAAACCATTTATTGCACAATGATCGCCAAACCAGGGTGATACATGACTGCAACGCCATGATATGTACATGAGATTTTTATGATGGACATGCATAATGATGGAAAAAAACGGACGACCAACACATGTTCTTGTTGTGTGGCTCCACAACATGCCCCATTTTTTCCTTTGGAAAAATGTGGACCCCCTCTTTTTATTTCTTTTCTTCCTATTTTTCCTTTTTTCTTTTGCTTGCTTTGGTGTTGTTCTACAGTTTGGTTGGTTTCGGCTCTCTTTTGATCTTATTTGGCCTTTATCTTTGCCCTATGTTTTCCTTCCCGAATTCAGTTTTTGATATTTTTATGAAGTTTGATAAATTACCAAACACCAGAATCCAGGATTCCTACAATTTTATCGAAGTGATTGTATCTTTAGTTAGTCCTAATCCTGCTCGGTAAGTCACCAACTGAAAAGTGTCAATCTCGGTGATATCGATTATTAATGTATCAGAGTCCGATAATTTTATTTGTAACTCAGAAAATGGAGGGTCTATTTTGAAATTTTTTGATCTTTCTTAAGCCCGGTTTTCAATCTTTTCTTTCGTTCTAGTTTGTGTTATCTCTGAAGCTAGGAAGTAAGTTCCTGGATCCCAGTATTTCTCCCCAAGAGTTGATACTAGAAAGTGTCGATCCCAGTGATCATGAATTGATCACATATCTTTCATGTTCCATACCTAGTGGGTGATTGAAGTGACACCAGAGTGCCACGTATAATCACCATACCGTCTTTTCCCTCTAGTAGTGAGCCCGCGTAGAAACCTAGGTGTTCATAATTTGAACCCTAATCCATAATGACCACCTTTATTCAAGAAATTAATGCATTGTAACAAGTAAATAATGAAGGTGGTGAGCTACTCATGTACTTGGCATTACCTTAAGCATATTGTTGCTTTATAACACTCTACTTCACATCATGCTACAAATTTGCAAAAGACATTAGAAGAACAAAATAATATCGACGCATAAGGAAAGGTAAATTTCAAGAAACCAAGAACACAACTACCAAGGGTTTTGGAGTTTCATTTCAAAAGTTATCATTATCAGCCAGAACAAGGTATGTTTTAAATGATTGATTTTATGTTAGCCATTTTTCATGTTCAAAAATATTGAAAGATGTTTTCCCTTTAAAAATGTTTGAAATTGAAATGATGATTATTCTCTATTTATTTTTTTTAATTTAATCGAAAGGTGAATGAAAATTTTGTAAATTGTAAGAATTTTTTTGGTTAAATTTAACCCTAACTGGCACACAAGGCACACATTTTAAAATGCAAAAGATATTAGGAAAAATGAGTAATTCTAACACAAGAGTAGAAGATGAGTTCAAATATTGCAATTCATAGGCCATACCAATCAATGTGGTAGTGACAGACACTCATATGGGGTGGTCTTCTAATGTTGAAATCCGCACTCGGTTACGACAAGAAAATGCTTCTCAATGTACTAGAAATGTTATAGAAAGTGGGTTATTCTTAGTAGCAGGGTTTCTGCCAACAATGGAGACCCCTGAATTGGTCACACACTATATGAATTATTATAACCCTGACAAAAGATTTTTTGAGAAGGACAGAATAATTTATGTTGATCTCACACCGAAAGGAATTATATACACATTTGGGCTTCCTACTTTCACTCAAATGTACAATATTGATATAAAGGCGAAAGCCAAGACATATCAAAATGTTGAAGCTTACAATAGAGAAATTATGAGTACCTAATGGTGCCATGAGTCGATTACACCACATGCAAAATTACTTCAAAGGTCTATATTCAACCAATAAATTTAAGACATTATTACTCTACTAAGTAGGATGGCTAGTTTAAGAGATGCCAGTAAATTTGAACCCTGGATGTTTGTAATAATGTCAAGATTGATGGAAATTCTCATGCAGATACACAAGGGAAATTTTATTAGTGATAGATTTTTTCATTAGATAAAGGCATTTCCCAAAATCAGGTATTTTTATTTGTCTTCATATGTAATTTATTCCCGTGCCATGAAGGCAAGCAAACAGGGGTTGAAAAGGGTTGGTACTCTAGGTAGGGAGGTTGGAAACAATTTGTTATATGCTCATTTACCCCATATCACTATCCATGGGTATAAAGAGAACTACAAGAGAGCTAACGATGTGTTCTCCATGAAGTTGGTTAGAACGATGGAAGGTGATAAAGCCAAAAGATTGTCCTTGGAAGCACAAAGTGTTATTAGACCAATCGGAGGCTAGTATATTCAGTTCCCCACATACTCCTACATCAGGATGGGGGATTTAATGGACATCCATTTATGCTTCCCAGGAACCCAATAGATAAAATTATTTTATTAGAATTGGTGAGACAGTTGAAATCGTCTCAGTCCCTTTATAACAAATCTCACAAGAAGGCCTCTTTCAAATTTCATATAGTGTTAGGGAATTACAAATGCAATGCAATAAGGTTGTCTGACTTGTGTGAGGAAGAATTGAAAACATATAATTTTGATTTTTTTCCACTTTAGAGAATGTACTATGATCCTAAAGGGAATATTGCCAAGACTATTTCTGGTTATCATCCTCATATCCAACACTTACAAGATTATTGGCTTAATTGTGAAGATGAGCATAGAGTAAGGTTGAGAGAATATGAAAGATTGTCTTTAGAATCTACTCAAATTCTAATGCTTCATGATATTCCAGATCAGCTGGAAAAGGATGATGGAGAAGTGTTGAATAAAGCCTATAATGAAAAAAGGGTGTATGATGAACCTATTCTAGACCTAGATTATGAGGGTGAAGAAATGATTTCAATTGATGAGTTCTTGCATCAGTTTTGTTACATACTCAGCACTGGATAAATGATTTTTGAAAAGCTTTGAGAGAAAGAGGAATTGAACCCACGTTCTCAAAATATAAGAAGAGAAAAGAAAGAAATGAAACTGCATTTGAGAGTGGGGAAACTACTAATAAGAAATAGAGAACTAGTAAAGTGGCTCCTGGTATATGAATTGAAGAGAAAAACCCCAAGGTTTCAAAACTAGAGGTTACAATGAAACCATCAAATAAATAGAGGGATGCAGAATCAAATAAAGACAAATCAAAAGTAAGAACCAAAGGTGCATCCTCCTCTACAACAAAACCAAAAAATAAGATGGTTATTGAAGAAAAAATAGGAGTTACAAAAAATGTTGGTACACAGACAAGGTCTTCATCTCAAAGAGCTGCGACACTATTTACTTCTCCTCCCTCTGTTAACATGGATAATGTGAAACAAGAATTGGGAGGAACTCCTATGGCCTTGGATGAAATTTCTAAGATAGATGAGGCCAGAATTTAAGAACAAATGAACAAATGGGGTGCCATGTGGGAGAAATTGAAAGAAAAGAAGTCCAAAGATAGACCCATGGTACAACCAGTGGTGGAAGAAATTCCTAATATAGGGTATGCCCATATAAATATTCAAGAAGAAGAATTCATACAAGGAACACTTGCCTTAGAAGTGGGAAATCTTGGTATTCTTGAGATGGAAACATAGGAGACTGCAAAGCAGAATCCTATTGATGAAACAATTGTTGAAGATACTTTTAATTCCCAACCTTCACCTAGGAATGTGCTAAATGATAATGAACAATCATAGGTCTTCAAAAAATTGGAAGGAGACTTGACTGAAACTGAAGTTGAAAAAGAAATTGCATAGATTTAGGGTGAAGAAGTTGAAAATGAAGAGAACCTTGGTGTAGAAGAGAATGAGAAAGGTAATTCTCAAGAAACTAATGTTGAAAATTTGGATAGAAAGGAGAATATAAGTCTCCAAATAGAGGAGATAGTGAAAAATCTTAACAATCCCAACTCTATTCTAGAAATTACTAAAGAAGTTCTCATTTAAGAGGAAATAACAAACAAAGTTGAAGAAATAATAGAAGAAATTTTTGAACCTAGTGGACATCATAAATAAAAGAATGCTACAAAGGTAGAGCTAGATAATGATGCACCTGATTGGTTGATCAAGGAATTAGCTTCCCCAATGGAAGTATAAATAATGCCTTTGGACCTTAATAGTTTTGTAGAGGAAATAGATACTCCAAAGCCTAGGCACAAAGCTAAAGAAAAACATGTCATACAAAGGAATGCAGATGGTGACAGAGCCATACATACATATACTCCAATATCTAACAAAGAAAGACATGAAATAACACCTAAGGAGTATAAGATAACAAGTATTAGTCTTGGACACACATCCTAGAAGCAAGAGTTGGATGAGATAAAAGTAAATTTGGATGCCACTATTGCTAGAGTACAAAAGTAAAAAAATAAGAAAACAAAATTGAAAGAACGGGTTGCTACCTTATAACATTTTATAAAATCTCTAACCTTATTCGGTCAAGCAGAAACAGAGCTGCCCCAGCATCCAGTATCAATGTCACAAGAGCAGGTGGACGAAATTGTAGCGATTCACCATAAAATGAATGTATTCGAAGAATGGATTGAGTACTGGGTAAAAAAGGGAGAAGAATTTATCATAGATGTGATAAGGAAATATAAGGAAGCATACCGTTGGTTTGAAAAATCCAAAAGATTTGAAAGAGAATGTAGGGTTCGTTAAGAACAAATTAATGTTGAGAAGAAAAATATTGAAATTCTCATACAAGTGTATGTCGAAGGTTTAATACAAGGAAATGTAATGTTAGAACAAGTTCTATTGCCAGAAAAATGGAAGAATCAATTGAAGTGGTAAGGTGATGTGTTGATACAATGTGTTGAAGGATTTGAAAAATTCATTGTGGAAAGTAAAAGATTTCTTGATAAGTATCAAGAATTTATTGAATTGTTAGCAGGTCAAAGTTGTGATCCTCAAACATTAGGACGGGAGGGTAAGGAGGCTAAAGATTTCAAGGAATGGATCAAAGGAATAAAAAAGATCATTTTCAGTTATTAACTCAAGAGGTTATTGATGAGATTATACAATTCAAGAACACTATAGATAAGTAGGAAATAGACAGAGCATAGAGAAATGATATAATACTTCAAGTATCAAAAGAATATACTAGGCTTAAACTCACTTGGAAAGCTATATAAGGAATTTCAAAAGACCATATGCATCAAATATTGGGTGCTTTCTGAGAATATCAAGAAAAGAAAGACAAATAAAGGAGTCTGCAGATTGTTCTTAGTTTCGATGGATGTGTTTTGTCCAGTATTCAGAAGAATGTCGATAGCCTTGGTTTATGCAGAGTATTGAGTACAGGAGTACAGAGTGAAGAGTGTTGTTGCTAATGAAGTCAAATCTTTGACCTCATCTAGAATATTCTAAATGATAGTTGGTGTATGCAATGTGCTACCTTTTGATTCGTTATTTTTGATTCTCTAAAAAACTTTAAGTTTAAACTCTTGGGGCCTTGTTCCTATAAAAGGCCATTTGCTGCTTTATTTTCATTTTAAGTTCAGAATTTGTGGATGTCGAAAGAGCCAAAAATTCTCTAAGTTTTGTTCTTTTTTCCCTATTTTTTGAATCATTCTGGTCTAAAAACTTGTATGGTCAAAGACATTGATTAATATCAAATAAAATATGATAGCTACCCATCTCATAAATCTTTTGTAGCTAGTTTTGTTAGTTCAGCTGAACAAGCCTGTATGTTGTGTCGTTTAAGGGTGCATACAAAAACTACTTGGTGTCCAAACTAAAACCCTCTCTTTAAAATCTCACACTGTTTTATATGTAGCTATGAAGCAATATGGTGAAGTATAAAGTTGTTTTCTTTGATTTAATCAATTCTTTGGGGCATGCGTGGAGAATAGCTGGGAGAAATTTTAATTTCAGTATTTTTTATGTTTTATTTTAGAATAGATGCTTAAATTCTTCTGAAAATGTTCCAAAAAAAATGATGAATGGATGGAAATTTATTGAAAAAAATTCGTTTTGTATAAAATTGTTGAATGCTTAAACCTAAATCTACTTAAGTGATAGAAAATGAAATTTTTGATGTTCATGAAATATTATTTTAAATATTTTGATTTCATGATGTTATTTTATGAATGAATTGGAAATATTTTACAAAAATATTATGATCTTTGATAAAATCAAAAGAAACGAACATATTCCCTTTGAGATTAACAACAAATTCACATCATACCTTGAAGTGAGCCTAGTACAATCATGACCTGATTACTGAAGACTTGGGATTGAACTGTCAATATTTTTGTTTTGTTTAGGCAGATTTCCTCTTTGAGATTGTCTTGTTCCATATCTTTCAACAAGAATAGGCTTCATTGCAGTTTGTCTGTGAAGATTTTTATTTTCTCCGTTGATGCGAGTGAAAATGTCGTCAATAGAAATTGGTTCTAGAAGGAGGGACTTTTTGTTGTCCTTTTGGTTTTGTTAGGTTTTTAAGCTAGATTTTTGTAAAGTCACTCGATCTGGTGATCCTCGTGTGACTTTAGTCAAACTTAGTGGTCAAACATCATCTAGACCTTAAAAATCTAGAAGTTTAAGTGTGATTTCGTAAAATCCAATTGGTGTCCCCAATATTATCTCTACAAAGACGCAAAAGAACATATCAGTATCTTTAAGGATACATGTTTCATAGCAAGAATTCAACATGAAGATGGCATATGTAGGTTGTTCCCATACACATTAAGTGATGAAGTTTACAAATGTATATCAACCTGCCTCACAATTCTATTAGATCTTGGCCAGATATGGAAAGCCAATTTTTAGCTAGATTTAGGACACCTATAGATCTTGCTTTGTTATATCATCAATTTTCTCAAATTAAGAGGTTCAAAGGAGAAGCTATAACTGCTTTTAATGATACGTTTCAAAAGGATTTTTCTAGGCTACAAGCATCTTATGTACTAGATAATTTTTCAGCCATCACAGTTTATTATACAAAACTAGATCCTTTAACTACTATTTTTCCGAAGCGAAAGGCAAATCCTCCTACTACTTTACCTGAAGCCTATATTGAAGCTATAAATGTGAACTTAGAAATGAAACACCTTGGAAACAGATCATCCACAAATACAGAAAATGGATTAAATAATTACCCTACCCCAAGTTTAAATGGAGTTCCTCTGAGTAATCCTATAACTCCTAATGTTTATCCTTTAGTGGTCCAGAATGGAACATTTCCTCAAAATACTTTCTTTTTGTTAGGTCTCAAAAATGCAGGTTTGAACCACGAGAGATTTCCAAGCTCTCACAATGATATTGGCCAACTAACAAGGCCAACCAGTACAGTTGAACCTTCTACTCTTAAGGATCTGCTAAACCTAGGCGGGTGTACCTATATGAATGCTACAGATTTTCAACTATGCTTCCTACTTGACTAAACTATCCACAATGGCAATTTGATAGTGGAGAAATATAATCTAAATTTGGTATAAATTGTATATACAATATCAGATATGATCTAAATTTGGTATAAATTGTATATGTAATATCAAGGTAAAGCCTGATATGTTCAATTAATAGATGTTAAACGAAATGAATAAAATTAGAAAATGAAATATAGAAGACCAGTGCCTTGTTGGGTAAAACAGAGTCAAATGAAAGTCTTACATGAGTGGTTCCTATCTAGCAAGTTCTCTAATTTTTTAGCATACACATATGAGTTTAATACTGGTATAAACATGCAAGAACGTGATTGGTAGACCCTACTTGAGGCAGAATATCAATCCTAACTTTTTGATTCTTCTTAATGATCTGAATAACATTCCTAGATTACTATAATTGACTGAAAGGACTTTAATTCTTCTTGAAAGAACCCAATTAATCAAATCACACAAATACAACAAATGTGCACTGATAAATTGAACATATACTTGATATTTCAACTTAAATATTCAAGAAACATCAGATTGGAGACAATCAAATAATTGCAAAAATCCAAAAAACAATTGATACCAGATTGAAGCCACCAAATCAACAGTCTTTCATTATCTTCCTCAAATCTTACATATGCAGCATAGTCTTCTTGAATGCAAACATTCTAAAAATATTATGCTTGCCACAATCTATCATTTTCTAATTCTTCTAAATCTCTACCCCCGTTGATTTTTATCTCACTGATATATTTCTTTATTCGGCAGGACCATGAACATTGTCCCCTCGACAATTACTTTCTCCAGACATATTGTCATGTCCAATCATGTCGTTATACCATGGAAGGTCAAAAAGACTCCCTAAACTCTTCCTAGCATCATTGTCTCATCAACTGAATCCTCCTCTGCTTTATCGGCAAGACCAGTGAATGTCTTGGGTTGTCTTTTGGAACCTCACTTTGATGACTCTAGTCTGTACGATACATGTTCCTGTGCTCCAAGCGGTGAGATGTATATGAGCTCGATATGACCTCACATCGTCATGTCGATAACCATTGTCCTTCTAATAGAAACTGTGAACCCGTGTACTCCCGACATGTGTCCTCATCGGCATGACACAACCGATTTCTTTCTGATATACTGAAAAAGATGTGCATTAGTATCAATGAGATGTACATTATCTTATGTCAATATGTTTCATATATTAAATATTCAGGGTTAGATAAATTTTATGTGATCATATGATAAAAATTGACCCTGACCTTGGTGAGTATGTTATGTGAAGAAAACTTTAGGACTCTGGGAAACTAATGAGCATGAATGGCCAATGAGATTTTTTCCAAAATTTTATAGTTCTAATAGTGGCTCCATCTGGGGATGAATGATTGTGAGATCATTGCAAGGATCTAGATCTTTGAGTGAGAAAACCAATCTTTTCGAGGTCATGGATTAATGAGAAGGAAATAATGAAAGCAATTGGAGATGAAGATGATCCTATACTACTGTACATGGAGAAAATTTTAAAAAGGAATTTTAGGATTTTCCATGTACTAGCAATTCATGGACCTTTTATTTCCTAAACTACTGTGCATGGAAAAATTCTGAAAGTTTTGTCAAGAGTTGTCCAGGCACTGTCAACCCTTAATTCTATGTATCCTTTAAGAGAAAAATTTCTTTAAAAATTGCCCGTGTATAGGAAAATCCTGTTCTTCACCACTCCTGTTTTGTAAATAATACGAAACCTCTCCTCTTTTACCAACAACAACAAAAGGTCCCAACCACAAAGCTTCAAATTTTCCATGTTTTCCTTTCTCCTGGCACCTGGAATTCCACATCAATACTAGATCATTTTCTTCAAATTTTCTATCTTTTTCCTTTTTATCAAATAAATACTTCATTTGTGCTTGCAACTTCATATTTTGGTTTTGAGCTAGTCTTCTCATCTCATCAAGCTCTACCAATTGTTCCATTCTCTCCTCCATCATTTCTAGAACCTCTAAGTTTTCTTGAAGGATAAATTTGTAAACTAGCAACAAATTGTGTAAAGGCATTCTAGCTTGTGTTCCATATACTAGTTCAAATCGGGATTATCCAATTTCCTTTTTTACAGTAATCCTATCAGCCCATACAGCCATTTTTAATTTTGAATCCCAAACCTTTTTACTTTCGCCTAGCATTCTCCTTATGATTTTTAGAAGGCTTTTGTTACTGGACTCTACCTGACCATTAGCTTGCGGGTGGTATGGAGCAGCATAATAAACAGTAATACCATGCGTACTACAGAAAGTCTTAAACTCATCAAATCTGAAACACATCCCATTGTTTGTGATTAATCTTAATGGTGTACCAAACTTGGTAATAATGTTATCCAACAAAAAATTGATCACAACTTTACTCGTTTCTTGCTTGGTTGGGATTGCTTCTACCCATTTGGTGAAGTAATCAATGGCTACCAGTATCCATTTGTGTCCTCCACTTGATTTCTCTTGTATCTCCCCAGTAAAATCAATCCCCCATTGATGAAAAGGGGCTTCAACCTGCATAGGTCTAAGTGGTAAAGCTCCCTGATATTTCATTTTTCCTGAAAACTTCTGACATGCCTCACACTTTCTTACATATGAAAAAGAATCATTAAAGACTTTTGGCTAGTAATAACTTGCCCTGAGAATCTTATGTGCAGTTGTCTTTGCAGAATAATGGCCTCCACAGACCCCTTCATGCATTTATTTTAAAACATGTTTAGCTTGTGACTCGTCTAAACATAACAACAACATCTCATCCCTATTCTTCCAAAATAAATCACCTTCTATGAATACATATTTATATGCTTGTAGTTTCAAAGTTCTTCTCTGGTTATCATTAAATTCTTCAAGGAACTTCATGTTTCTGAGGTAATACATGATGTCTATATACCAAGGTGTATGCTCAATACTTGCATTTGCATTTCCTTCATCTTCTACATTGCAAATTTGATTTGCTTCAATATTTTATTCTACCATTAACTTGGCCAAACCTTGGCCTCTTACTAATTTGGTAATTTGTATTTCCATATCAAATACCTAGATTTTATTAATCCACCTACATCTCTTCCCTATTACTTCTGACTGTGTTAAAATTTCTTTAACAGCTATGTGAGGAACATAAGAAATCACTTTGGCTCCAACAAGATACAGTCTAAAATATTTTCTGGATTTTAATAGTGCAAAGGCTTGTTTTTCCATTATATCATATTTCAATTCTAACCCCTGCAATGATTTACTAAAGAAGGACATAAGCTGCTCATAAACATCCTCATTTTTTGTGACATAACAATAGCTATAGTGTTTAAGGAAGCAAATGAAAATATTTAAAAAGGTTTTGTAAAATCAAGAGATTTGAGGACAGGGGCTTCTTTGATGGCCCTTTTGATGGATACAAAAGCTTCCAATTCTTCTGGAGTCCATTCCATTTTTTGTCCCCTCCTTAGCATTTTTGATATGGGTTTAACAATTTTAGCAAAGTTAGACACAAATATCCTAACAAATTTAATCTGTCCAAAAAATGATTGGATGGCTTTGATAGTTTTAGGAATAGGAACCTTATCTATGGCCTCAACCCTCTCAGGATCTATTCTAACTCCTTATTTTGATACAATACGTCCTAAGATTTTTCCCTCTGTGACTGCAAAATGACATTTTTTAGGGTTCAAACTAATGCCATACTAAAGCTTTAATGAATATTTTGTCCAGATGTTCTACATGATCTTTAGCCCTTTTTGAGTAAGTAGTAAGGTCATCTTGATATACTACCATTATAGTATTAATCAAGTCTGCAAATTCTAGGTCCATAGCTCTTTGAAAGGTTGCTCCTGCATTTGTGAGACCAAATGGAATTCTCACATAGACATATGTTCCCCATGGAGTTGTAAAAGCTATCTTGTATTGCTTAGATTCCCTGACTTTAACCTTATTATAACAAGAGAAACCATCTATCATAGATAACAGCTCACACCCTATTACTTTATGTAGTATAGCCTCCATATTAGGTAGAGGGTAATTATCTTTGAGGGATGTCACATTTAAATTTTTGAAGTCCACACACAGTCTAATATCTTCGTTCATATTTCTCAAAGGAACTAGGTTTGACACCCATGTTGAATGCCTGGCCTATTTAATGATACCCCCGTCTTTAAGCTTTTCCAACTCCTCCTGCATTTTTGGTTCCAATGTAGGGTTAATAGGTCTTTTTTTTGGCCTAAATGGCTTTGCATCTGGTTTCAATGGAATTTCATGTTGAAATAGGTCCTCCCTATATTCTTTGAGATCATAAGACCATGCAAACACATGTTTATATTTTCTTAGTAATGAAATCAACATTCTCTGAACTATCGGGCTTATTTTCTTTCCAATATATACTTTTCTTAGTGCCAGTTCAGTCCCTAAATTTACCTCTTCAATATCTTATTTCTTGATTGGTGTCTATTTCATGAGGGACCGATCATTTCCATTATATACCCTCTCCAATGCTACTAGTCCTTTGGGGAGTTTATTAGTTCTAATCTATAAGACCTTCTTCACAAATACTATTTGCTTTCCATCTATTTCTTCTACAAAGGCATTAAAGTCAATTTCTTGAGCCTCATATTGGTCTATACAGTGAAGAAACTTTAGGAGGTCAGTTTCCTCATTAAAAACTTGCCAACTATATATATTGTTAGGCAGAGCGGGTCTTGTTTTGAACTCAATTTGAGACACTCCTGCCAACGTGATGTCATATTGTCTCAGTGCTACATTGGCTAGGAATTCTACCATTATATTTTTTGACCTATCCACCCAATCAATGGAGAAAGCATCAAATAGCATGATAGTATCCCATATAGCATTCCTGTATTGCTTCAGCCTCTTATTCTTTGCAACATATTTTGATCTAACCTATGACACAACCAGCTTAGAGTCTCCAAAAATAGTTAACAGTTTAATCGTGTGCTTGACAGCCATGTTCAAACCAGTTAACAAGGCTTCATACTCTGCCACATTGTTTGTACATTCAAACGCCAACAAAAATGAATACTTAAATGTTGTACCTTCAAGAGATATGAAAACTACCCCAGCTCCATTACCTTCTTGGCTACATGCCCCATCAAAGTACATTTTCCATACCCCTTGTTGATTTTCTGAAATATGTTTATCAATTGGGTCTTTCTTCACTAATTCAAGCTAAGATAATTCTACTCTAAAACTCCCCAAATCTACATCATAGAAGCAATTAAGTTGCTCTTGAGGAACACACTCAACAATTTGATTCATTCTTGGCTCCCTATATAACTTGACCTCTTCACCATTTACTGGTATAGTGGCATATGATAAATCGAACTGGACATTACCTCATACTATTGTAGTCCATTGTCTTGACAAAAGCATTCCAAACTGAGGAGGTGTGTCAATTATGGCTATATCAATATTGTAGGCATCTTGTAGGTAAGCTGCTAATCTTACTTCCACATTCTTTATTACTCCCACAACCAGAACAGGCCTGCTATCCATGGTATAGAATTTACCTCCTTCCACATCTATCCACATACCAAATTGTTTCATTATCCCTATTGGAACAATATTCATGGAAGCACCTGAATCTATCATGCAATTTCTTACTAACTTGCCACTTATGAGCAGGGTGTTAAAAAATGGGTCAATCTGTGGTGTATTCATTAAGCAGGCTTCTGGAAGTTTTATCTCCTTCCTCTTATTAGTGATTTCAGGGACCTCCTTATTTTCAAGGTTTATATTTTGATTCCCATTAGACATCAATTGAATGGAACCTTCCCTATATTCCTTAATCTTCATCATTTCAAGTAATGGGACAGATATTTTTAGTTGAGATAAGGCTTGTATGAAATCAAAGGATTTACCTTCAGTTCTGATCACCTTCTTTTGTTCTATCAATTCTCCTTTATTTTCAGCCTTTTCCCCTTTGCATGTTTGACTTGGATTATTTTTATCCATGGGGACTTCTTTACCTTCCTCTTTAGGAGCCCACTTTTGTTCTTTTTTGTCAATTTTTTTATCACCTATCCTCTTTGATATCTCATTCGATACCTTTTTATTTTTTACAAACATTCCTCTTGGGACACCCTCATTTTCATTCACTGTTTTGTTCCTCAACCGATATTTTCTTCTAGCTTCTGCCACCACTGCAATAGTTAACCTTTTAATCTCTTCTTCACTCGGTATCCTTATACTGCATCTATTAGTCTGACATGATGCAATAGGGGGGTCTTGCTCATTTTCACTTTCTTCATAGTCAGAAAAAACCTGTTGCTCTGCCATATGAATATTGTATTTTTGATGATCAACATCATACTCATATCCCTCCTCTTTTGAAGATGAATACTCCTGATCCAAATAATTACGAGTGTGGGAAGTTAAATAGATATTATGGTCTTCACCACCATCATTTTCCAATATGTCTTCTTCTGGTATTGACTGAGTTGTAACACAATGCTCCAGAGAGTGTGGTGTGTAACAAACTGAGCACCAAGGACTCTTATCTACCATATATGCTCCTTTCCTTTTAAATGGATCTGGTGTTTCTTTATTCCTCGGTCTATCAATTACTGACTTCCCATCCTTCCAGTTTGTATTATAGGGCATGTCATGTAATCTTGGTCTTTCATTCCTATATGTATTATCTTGTCTATTTGGGGGAGCATATGGGGGAGCCCTAGGGTTTTCCCTTTTAGAAGTCATCCCTACAGCCTTCGTGTTATTCTCAATTGTGAGTGTTATCTTTTAAGCTTTAGCCAAATTCCTAGGATCTTTGTTCCTAAGCTCATATCTTGTCTTGGGATCAAAAGCCTTCAAGTAGATGCTTAATGCAGCAAGATCAACCAACTTGGATCCATGAGGTATCTTATTATGTAGTTTGGAAAACCTCTGATTAAATTCATAAGATGACTCATTTTGATTCTTCTGGATAGTTACCAATTCATGCAAAGAAAACTCTAATGCACATTGATTCCCATACTATTGGAGAAACTGCTCATAAAATATATGGATGTTGTCGGTAAACTGTTAAATTAGTCCTTGGCATCTTCAATCAACGACATCATAAATAATCTCATCTGCACATCCTCATATTGCATATCCAGTTCTTGAATGAATGCGTTAAAGCTTCTCAAATGCTCCTCAGCTGTGAATGCACCACTTCCTATGAACTTAGGGACAAAGCTTCTGCAATTGTTGTCCATAGGATAAGGGTATATCTGAAATCCAGCCAAATCAAACTGTCTGATCATGGTTGTATATTGTGGAGGATAATTTTGGTAATGTTGATGCTGGTACAATGGATTACTATTTTCCACATATTGTTGACCTTGTGGGGGTATGTATTGTTGATAAGGAGGTGGTTGAACACCCTTATGTTGTGGTGGAGCATTTTTCTGTCCACATTGGTTCCTTGGCTGATTTTGGTGGGCCTATGGGGAATTTGATAGTCTCATATTGTTATTTTTATGAGGGGGCACATATTTGGGTGACTCAGCCATTAGCATTTTAATCTGAGCCTTTTGCAACTTCAATTTCTCAAATTCTTTCATTGCTTGAAGCCCCTTGATCTTTATGCTTCTTGCCTCATGCATTCCCACTGTGCATCTGTCTCATTTTGGGTCATAAGTTCATGATTTTCTTTAGATGTTGCTTCATATTCAAGTCCCTCCTCAAAAAGTGATGCTTTCTGATCATATTCAAACTCTCTCCTTTTTTTAGCTTCAAAATCAGCCATGAACTCGTCAACCTTCTTAGGGTCTATTTGCCAGAGGGGGTTTCTCTTCTCCTCTAGAGTGTCAAGTTCTTTAGATGGGTTTTTTTCATTTGTTAATGCATCATATGAATTATGTGTTTCCACCGATCATTTCGATGTTTTGTTTTTAGTTGTTGGGCCCAAGTCATCAGACACTTTCTTGCCCTGATCATTTTTATAAGTCCACTTACCTTTATCATTATGACCATCACTATTTATGTACAAAGATCTTCTTCCCTGCATGTTGTGATTAATCATGATAGTCTGAGCTCTAGGATGATTTATTTCCAATCTATATTTTATTTTATCCGTCTCAATGCATTTGTTCATTCAGATTCGCCACCCACTTTTTAAAAGTGAGAAAAATAAAAATGTTATTATTTCACCTAGCAGACTCAATATTTAAATTTATTAACTATGAATCTCTTCAATGACCCTATATGGAAAGGTTGCCTACCACCGGACTTTTCTCAAGTTAGTCTCTAGTAGAGTTGCCAATTTGTTAGGTCTCAAAAATGCAGGTTTGAACCACGAGAGATTGCCAAGCTCTCACAACGCTATTGGCCAACTAACAAGGAAAATCAGTACAATTGAACCTTCTACTCTTAAGGCTCTGCTAAACCTAGGTGGGTGTATCTATATGAATGCTGCAGATTTTCAACTATGCTTCCTACTTGACTAAACTATCCACAATGGCAATTTGGCAATGGAGAAATATGATCTAAATTTGGTATAAATTGTATATGTAATATCAAGGTGAAGCCTGATATGTTCAGTTAATAGATGTTGAACGAAATGAATAAAATTAGATAATGAAATATAGAAGACCAGTGCCTTGTTGGGTAAAACAGAGTCAAATGAAAGTCTTACATGAGTGGTTCCTATCTAGAAAGTTCTCTAATTGTTTGGCATACACATATGAGTTTATAACTCGTATAAACATGCAAGAACATGATTGACAGATCCTACTTGAGGCAGAATATCAATCCTAAGTATTTGATTCTTCTTAATGATTTGAATAACATTCCCAGATTACTATAATTGACTGAAAGGAATTTAATTCTTCTTTAAAGAACCCAATAAATCAAATCACATAGATACAAAAAATGTGCACTGATAAATTGAACATATACTTGATATTTCAACGTAAATAATCAAGAAACATCAGATTGGAGACAATCAAATAATTGCAGAAATCCAACAAGCAACTGATACCAGAATGAAGCCACCAAATCAATAGTCTTTCATTATCTTCCTCAAATCTTACATATGCAACACATTCTTCTTGAATGCAAACATTCTGAAAATAGTATGCTTTCCGCAAGCTATCATTTTCTAATTCTTCTAAATCTCTCCCCTCGCTGAGGTTTATCTCACCGATGTATTTCTTTATTTGGAAAGACCATGAACATTGTCCCCCCGACAATTATTTTCTCTAGACATATTGTCATATCCAATCTTGTCGTTATACCACAGAAGGTCGGCAAGACTCCCCGAACTCTTCCCGACATCGTTGTCTCATTGACTGAATCCTCCTCTTCTTTATCGGCAAGACTGGTGAATGTCTCGGGCTGTCTTTTGGAACCTCACTCTGATGACTCTAGTCTGTACAATACATGTTCTTGTGCTCCGAGCAATGAGATGTCTATGAGCTCGATATGACCTCACACCATCATGCCGATAACCATTGTCCTGTCGATAGAAACTATGAACCCGTGTACTCTCGACATGTGTCCTCACCGATATGACACAACTGATTTCTTTCCGATATACTGAAAGAGATGTACATTAGTATTAGTGAGACCTACATTATCTTATGCCAATATGTTTCATATATTAAATATTCAGGGTTAGATAGATTTTATGTGATCATATGATAAAAATTGACCCGAACCTTGGTGAGTATGTTACGTAAAGAAAACTTTAGGACTCTTTGGGAAACTAATGAGCATGAATGGCCAATGAGATTTTTTTCAAAATTTTACAATTCTAACACTTTCAACCAGGAAATAGTTAAACTTTAGTCCCTCACCCTGGTTCATCTATTACAGAGTTGTGTCCCAACGGAAACTCCTTTTTCTCACAAACTCGGGAAAATCAAAATGTTAGAATTTAAGAGGAAAATGAAGATATAAAAGAAATTATAGCTCGGCTCAAAAGATTAACCATAGAGGTTACACAATTAATAAATCAAAACTTAGAAAATCAGATGTATAATACTCCTAGACCACCTAGACCCTGGAATACACGACCAAATAATGGAGGAGTATCCACACCTTTAGATAACAATGATCTTAAGGATAAAAGATCCACATCAAAAGTGAACTTAGCTGATCTTGCGATGAATAATTGGTGTAGAATCCATAACACAAATGCTCATGCTAAGGTAGACTGTTCATAGTTCAAAATTTCTTTAGATATTTTTCTAGTTGCTACACATTATAATAAACAGTGTGATTCTCACCCTCCTAAGGGAAACTGTGGATGCTAAAAAATCTGCATAAGAGAGATACTTAAATGATTTCATGTTGTTAGCACAAGTCAGTTTAAATCAGAAAATTTAGCATCCTTGTGAAATACCTAATCATATTTAAAATATGCAACTAATGAGCAAAAAAAAAGTTAAACAGAAGCATATACAAAAAACATGATTAAACCTTTATCTCATAGTGGATTGGTGCCACCTTGTTGTGTAGTAAGCAGTCCTTTCCCAACCCCTGAATTATAGTGTGGAAGTGCGTAGATTGATCAAATCTCCATGATGAGATTTGAGCATAACCTAGCTAAGAATTGTGAAGTATGATGAAGTATGGAGTGATGTGCACAAAATTGGCTCTCAATGTTAAGAGAGTAACTTTGCATGAATTTATCGATGAATAATGAGGAGAGAAGCCTCCAATTTATAGATTTCCAAAATGGAAGAAAGAGTGAGAACAAGCAATGTGGGATTATTCAACATCCAATGGTCAAGTGCCACTTGCCAAGATGTGAATGGTTGATGGTTGTGCACATTTTGGCCAAAGTGCCAATAAATGCAATTAGTTGGAATTTTGAATTTGAGAAATGATATGTGAGAGGGAAATAAGAATGAAGTTAATGTCACTTGGCTCAATGCACAAGGAAATTTAAGAGGCATTAAATGCCTTATTGGATGTACAAGTCCACTTGGACTTTTTGAATTCAAATGAGGGAATATTTCCTTTTGATGCCATGTGAGGGAAAATAGAGAATTAAATAAATCAATGTAATTGATTTATTGTGCAAGTTGCATTCTCTAGAGGATTTTAGTAATAAGGATTAATTTAATCAAGGTTTTGATTAATTTAATGAAGAATTAGATGATTTGACAATTTTTTTGACTTAAATAGATGAATTAATTTAAATCAAGAATTGAGAGAAAATGATTAACTAAATAAATGATTTTGATTTATTTAACTAAGGAGGAATAATGTTAGATTAAATCAAATAAGGTTTAATTTATTTTATTTAATAAGAGGACTTTCGAGAATTTAATCAAATAAAATGATTTATTTAATTAAATAGAAATGTAATGTTAATTAAATTAAATTGATTAATTTAACCAGTGGAGGAGAAAGACTTAATTAAATGAATAATGATTCATTAATTTAAGAGGTAGAATATGATGAAATGTTGAGAGTATGATTTAGGAGGAAATGCAATTAATAATCAAAATCAAGTGTGTCGAACCGAATTGTACATTTTCCATGTTTACATTTTTCCCCTCTTTGAAGCAATGTACTTGTTGCATTGATTCAAAGAATAAACTGTTGTGATCAAAGTCAAAAACTTCTTGATTTTTCAAATGCCCCACTGTTGCCCAAGCGAAAGGATATTGTTGGTATATTTCCCCCTTGAGATATCAAGTGGAAATGTTAATTTTCCAATAGATATCACGATAAAATGCGAGAGGAGTGGTTCTATTGATCGAAAGACGAAAGATAATTATTTGATGTAGACAACTTTGATGATGTATAGATAGTCATCAGTCATGGATAGCCTTATGTATATTTTGATACAACACACCAATTTTAGATAGAAATGTTAGTAAAGATAGAAGAATAAGATGGGTGGAAAGAGGATCCAATAAGTCTATGTTATTGATGATGATGATTTGCTTACAAGGAATTGGGGTTTTCAAAGGGCCAATTAATTTATGTTTGATAACACACATAGGTACGATGCATCAAGGTATAAAGAACCAGGATGGACTTATACCTAGTGTGATGGACTTTGACTTGACAATTAGATAGGATTATTTTTGTTCACACTTAGCATGCATACTTTATTCGGGATGTAGTTCAAACATTCTAAACATCTCAGACCAAAACATAGGAAAGCAAGCTTTCTTATGTAATCAACAAGATATCTAAAACATCCTGTCTACAAACCAAACAAAGCATACGTGACTAAATTATTTTACAAGTGTATCCCACAAGCATAGTAGATAAAAGAGACAATGATCTTTGCCTCATTCCTTTCTCTCTAAACTCGTTTTGTTTAGGCATCATCAAGAGGTCCTTGGAATGAGTGCAAAATAAGATAAGTCAAGAAAAGACCAAATAAAGCAAACAGACAAGCTAATGTTCTTTGTACCACTAGCCAAGGCTAAACTACTGTGAGGTACTTGACGCTTATTTCCATCGTAGAAAAGCTTCATCCTAGGACATGTTGTGATCAAGGTTTTGATGAGACCGATTGGGTGATAAGCTATTGATACTCTGAGTTGATCAACTTGCTTGCTTACTGACTTAGGCTTTCAAGACTCTGACGATTAGAGTGTTCACTTTTGAACCTACTAGACTTTTTTTCTGACCGACCCACCAAAGAATGAAGGCGATGATTGATTTTATTATGAGTGATAATAGTTGTGGGTGAAAGCAAGATGAAATGGATGCACCATTTTGGATTTTTTCCGATATTTTGAGGCTATTTTTGATATTTTGAGATGTTTTGCAAATGTTTTTCGTATTTTGTGTCTCGAGGGCTGATCAAGGATGGCCTTGCCTATGTTTAAGCTCAGAGATGATGTAGTTTGGATTCCAATTGACTTGACTACTAATGAGATAGATGGGCAAATGGATTGCCAGATTACAACGGACGCCTGAAGGACTGACCTAAAAAATGGGCAAACGGATTGCCAATGCGATGGACACCTAAAGGACTGACCTAAAAAGTGTATCGGGGGATGATCAAAGATCAACCTTGCCTACCTTCAAGCTTAGATATGACGTAGTTCGACAAGATGACTCTATTTTTTATTTTTCAAATTTTTGACATGTTTTAGATTTTGAATGATTTGGATGTTTTTGGATTTTTGCATGATTTTGACGATTTGGATGTGGATATGTAATGATATCAGTGCTCTATTTTGGGATTTTGTTGAAAACCAAGCTAATTTTGATTGATCAGATTGATGGATTGATAGTTTAACTAAGTGTGTTGAGTCAAACAAAAGTGATAATGCACTCGTAAATTCTAGGAAGTTGTGTTATCCTAGAGTAGATTCATACACGAGAGCGTAGTTTGACTAAGTGTGTTAAGTCAAACAAGTTGATGATGGATTGGATAATTTGACTAAGTGTGTTAAGTCAAATAAGATGATAATGCACTTGTAAACTCTAGGAAGTTGTGTTATCCTAGAGTAAAGTCGTGCACAAGAGGGCAGTTTGACTAAGTGTGTTAAGTCAAATAAGGTGATAATTGGTTGGATTTGATTGATCAAGATTGATGAAGCTTGGTTTGGAACAAAATTGTTTTGATGATTTGATATGATGCTAATGTGCAAGTTAGATGCAATTGATATGGATTGCTTAGATTGATCTTCGATGAAATATAAAGCTTGATAAGGAACATTGTCTTGCTGTCAAAATATGCCATGGGCTAGGGATTTGGATTGATGCTCATTAATTCTTTGACCAATTTGGTTTCACGTTTGCAGATGTTCAGATCACCACATAGGCTAGAGGATATATATCAAGATTTATTCTCAAAGCAAGATGCAAATATCTACCCCCAGTGTCTAGCAATGTACAAAATGCCATGGGTAGATTCTTGGACTAATGGATATGGGTTATCTTGAGATAAGATAAGGTGTTTGCGCAAAGGATTCTCATTTGGATAATGCTTCAAGGCTCAGATAAAGTTGGGTAGGATAGGATCAATGAAAATGACCCATGTCAAGATGTTCACCATAAACAAGTGTAAAATGTGCACCAAAATTTTCCAAGATCAAGATAACTTGGAGTATGGATGCAAATGGATAAAAATGGATTGGATACATGGTTCATGGATGAACGGATGATATGGCTGGAATGTTGGCTTTATTATGGATGTAATGAGATACTTTCTCTTGAACTGGTGCATGTAGATGATCAATTCTACACATGACATCTATTTTCCAGGTTTTCATCATAGTACTTGTCCAAAGTGCCACCGAAGTGGTTTTAACTAGAGGACTATTTTTTTCTTTACTGTTTTCAATCCTTTTTTCTGATTTTTTATTTTTTTTGGATTTTTGTATTTTTTTGAGAGATTTTAAGTCGATGTTGAATCATCTAGTAATACTATCATTGATCCTTCTGTCATAACATGTCATAAGTATCCTTCTTGAAGAATATTTTTTACCCAGATACGTGCACTTGTATGCAACTTTTGAGATCCCTGATCTGCTTTGCTAATACCAGAGTTAACTCTGTCTTTGTGTGCACACCACAATAGAGTGCCTTCTGAATCCTTATGATGAAGGGTCAATGTGATAATAATATATCATGTGCGGATGTGTGGATGGAGTGTGTTTAGGAATAAAATATGGATTGGTTGATAGTTTGGAACCTTTGATTCTCCAAACTTGGGAAGATGAGCAATGATGGGTGGATATGGAAGTGTGCATGGAATTATGACCAATTGTTTGATACACTTTTTATGTTGCTTGAGAAACATGATTTTATCTTTGTGGACATCTTTGATGGATAATTTTCCCTTTTCTATTTTTCCCCATAGTTTCTTTGACTAATGGAGTTTGATAGGGATAATCTTTTTTTGTATTTTTTGGTATCCATATGTATTTGATTTGTCCAATATGCTTCTTAACTTATTTTTCTTTGATAATGTTCTTTGTGCTTTGATTCAAATCTTTATTTTGATGTTGGTCCCAATTCATGGATGGAGTGATGGGTGGATGAGGATTCATGATGTGGCGGGTCGTAGTATTGGCATTGGTTTCATCATAAGGATTCTTTGTGCCCCGTATGTTGATGTTCGTTTGTTCTATGGAAGTATTGTTGATATGTTTATATCCCTTGATTGTCAAATAACCAAGGCCTTGATATTTAGGATTTCCAATAATATGCACTGGTTCCAAGATACCTTGTTCATGTAGGCCTAATCCTCTACCTTGATAATTCATCTGCTGAAAAAACTTATTTGCAATAGGATATGATCTACCTTGGAAACAAGGTGCTACTCCTCTACTCTGTGGTGGATCTTCAAAAGTGACAACTTCTTTATTGATGAGATAGCTTGCTCTAAGAAAGGTAAGTGATCCAGCTTAATAAGTGATAAGATCCTCCATATGTGAGATGAATGCTTGATTGATATCTTTAGCTTGATCTTGTGAGAGGTGTTGGTAATTTACTGTCCACATACAAGTCTTCCTTTTGACTCCTTTCACAGGATGTTTTGCGACTTTTGTAGGATCCTTCTTCATGACCTATTTTTGTTGTCTCCACAAGATGTTTCTGATTTGCAACTTTTGTATAAGTCTTCTGATATGTTTCCACATGATGTCTCTAATTTACAACTTCTATAGAAACCTTCTTCATGATCCACCTTTGGTATGTCTCTAGAATTTTCTATACTTTGATCATGTGTACAAATGTTAGGAGACTCTTGTTCCTTGGTAATGATGTCAAGCGTATGCGACTCTTGTGTTGAATGAAGATCATCTACATGTCCATCCAAAGAAAGCATCTCATGGGTAGATGGAGGAATATGTGTTATATGGATATGATCATCATTTGTGACATCTTGTATAGATAGAAGAGTTCCCATTAGATCATTTTAGTATCTTGGAGATAAGAATTCTTGATCTTGACTAATTCTAGAATTACTTTTGACATGTTTTGGATCAAGTTCTTGACATGGGTCAATTTCAAAGGATGGATTTCTTATAGTGGGTTCTTGAACATCGTTCTTAGGCATGGAAAGTGGCTCAATATCCTTTTGATCTTTGAGGATTCCTTCACTATCCATAATTATGAGGTCGAGGGATGTCAGTATGTCTTGGAAAGGACCATTGCTATACCTTGGTCAAAGATGTTGATCATACTTTGGGATAGATTCTTGAGATGTGTCCTCTAGCTCATTAGCTAATGTAAAGAAATTTTCAACATGATCATTAGTCGAAGGATCTTGATCATCATTTTCAATGATTTTGGTGGGAATTTGTTGCAAGATTTGTTGTGGGAGTAAGGCATGCATTTGTTGTTGAGCCAACAATGCTTGTTGTTAGTCGTGTTGTTTTTGTGCTAACAATTCTTGTTGTTGGGCTACTTGTTGATAGATTTCTTGCAATAGTGCCCAGAATTGTGCTTGCATCTATCAAGCTTGGTGTCGGGCTTGAGCTTGATCCTATGCTTGTTGGCCTATTTGAGCTGCTTGTGCAGCTTGTTGGGCGGCTAATTGTGCTTGTGCTTGCTGAGCAACTAGTTGTGCAGCTTGTTGGTTTTGGAGTGCCTTTTGGCGGGCAGCTTGCAACATGATGGAGAATGAATTTTCCATGTTGTGTTTTGGTGATGGTGGTGGTGGATTGGGAATGCTTGAATGGTTGCCATCTTTTGTTGTGATATCGATGGAAAAATCAGAGGATTTGATATGATGTTTTGATTTATGAAGGGGATGTTTCTCAGATTCAGTTGATCGATGGTTGGTAAAGGGTGAAGGCTCATGCCTTGATTGTTTGGTTGAAAGATTTGAAAGTTTTGACTTTGATTTAAATCTACCAAAGGGAAAGGTGTTCCAAAATTTAGATTGGGAAAACTCATATTTGTTGTACCATTGATGTTTTTAGGAGATAATGATCCCATGTATGGATTGTACAAATGAAAGTTTTGAAAATTAATTGGCATTGTAGGGCTTGGATATTTTGGTTGAACTGGACTACTCATGATGGATGAATCGGGTTTATATTCCATGTTCCTCTTGTGTTTTTACGTTGTTGACCTATGAGGGGTTTAGGACCAATGATGAGATGAAGGATGAAAGCGGTGAATGGTATGGGTGTTTAAACTTTTAGGAACTTTAGATCAATGCTAGATTTTAGGACTTGTTTTGATTTTGATTCGGATTGAGGATGGTTTGACTAAGCATGTTAAGTCAAACAAAATGATAATGCACTTGTAAAATCTAGGAAGTTGTGTTATCCTAGAGTAAACTCATACACAAAAGGATAATTTGGCTAGGTGTGTCAAGCCAAACAAGGTGATGTTGATTTTTCCTAAAATTCTAGCATAAGTGATGTTTTCAAAGTTCCAAAATTTGTTGGTGAAATGGAATATCGATAAATTTTTGGATGGATGAGAATGATTGGTTGTTTTGATCCTAAATGAACCTAAGAGGGACTTGTTTACAAGACCAAAGTTTTGAAGAACATGCTTTTCCCTAAGAGTATTTCAAACCAAAAGATCAATGTTTGCATGAAAACCATAAGACACAAGATTGCAAGCACATGTGTGGTTCAATTGTTAGTTATATTGCTTAGATTCAGTTCCTTTTACCACAAACACTTTCTTGATTATTTTTTTCAAACTGAATGTATATGTCTTGATTCCTTTTCATTTCACAAGGTCCATTATGTGAAAATCAAGGTTTCAAGAGCACAGTTCCCTAAGTTGACTTTAGCGAAAATAAATGACGATTAAACCCAAGTACTTAGAAACCTCTACGGATAGAATCCCTAGGGTAAGCAAGAGCACTTAGATTTGTCAAGGGTATTTGTTTCCTCCAAAGGGTTTGAAATTTTGAAGTTCTCTGTGAATGTTTGTTTTTTGAATTTTTTAGATCCAAGCAAAGTGTTTTGATTCCAAGCACATGTACAACTGTAGGCTAAAAAGACAATATTTGTTGGGATCCCACTTGGATAAATCCAACTGTGCATATTCAGTGCGGATGATTAGATGCTTGACCACACTAGCTCCCCCTTACAGCGCACTCGCTTCTCGGGTCAGCCAAGCATCAGTACCCATGAATCTCCCATGGCATAATTTTCATCTCTACAACATAATTGCATGTATAATGTGGAGCAGCTTCAAAGGACATGACCTTTTGCACCAACAAATAGAAGGTATTTTTTGGCCTCTAAACAAAATTTTGTAGTAAGGGCATCTAGTTTAGGGGGTGCAATGATAGAATCCTTGCGAGAGATCTCCCAACCCTTAGAACAAGGGCTTTATGCATCATAAAGATACTGGGGCAGAGTTATCATGCACCTCTTCCCATTGTCCATGGATTTCACCATGAACACAGATTTATATAGCAGTTTGGAAGAGCTTGGATTTATCCCATTACCGCTTGAGTCGTTCCCTTGGGGTGAGTACTTTTTCCCACCAAGGTAGGCCCTCTAAAAGTATACAATAGCGAGTAAGTGCATTCATAGTTCGATCAACCTTCATTGAAAAAAAAAGGGAGAACACTCGCAATGCCTTTTTCTCACACTAGACAAGTTTGTTCAATTTTAGATCCCAAATAAAAGTGTGAAGGCAATCTTTTAAACAAACTAATATCACCAAAAGACTTTTGATTCTCAAGATCGTCATGAAGTGTGAGAGAAACACATACGCCTTTTAAATGATATTAGTTTGTAAAAAGGATTGCAAAACATGAAAAACACTTGTTCATTTTAGACCATAAAAGCAGTGATGAGTTCGTTTCAAAGCACCAAAATGAGATGTGAAAGTTGCCTTGTTCAATTTTTAGAACCCAAATTGAAATTTAGTAAATGTCTAATGTTCAATTTTAACCAAAAGGATCAATTCAAATGGTTAATTTTAAACCTCAAAAATAGATGTGAGATGGTTTGAAAGCAAATGGAAAATCTAGCACAATAAGCATTAAAAAATGCTTTTGTGAATTTCTCCAAACTTGTTTTGTCTTCCAGGCTTGATCCCCATATCAACCTGGAAAAGAAAATACAAAGTTAATATGAATAAAATAATTCACAAATTTTCTTATGTATTAATGCATTAATCATAAGTTAAAAAAATATCATTTCTTAAATAAAAAAAATTACCACCCCTTTATAATGCTTAAAATTCCTTACATCGCCATTTATTTCATGAATTTAAACCTGCTACCGCTATACCGCGAATGGTTGAGACAGTCCGTACGGTGACACGATGGTGGCTTACACAGTCGGTCAGGCAGGTTTACCGCAATACCGCAGATAGCAGGATGGAAGACCGCGGTAATACAGTGGCGGTTAAGTAACGATGAGGACGGCAGTTAGCAGGTTTTCTACGATACCGCAAAGGGTAAAGGAGAAGACCGTGATGAAATGGTGGCGGTCAGCATAGACAGTTAGCGGGTTAACCACAATACCACAAATAGTTAGGCAAGAGACCACGGTGATGCTGTGGCAGTTAGATGATAATTACCGTGCTATCGCTGGTGGTTAGGCAGTAGATCCTGGGACAGCAGTGAAGATGGCGAGCGGTTAGAACTGATCATGGTGACTGTGGTGGAGATGAGGGAAGATTGCTGCGCTACTACTGGTGGTTAGGCGAGAGACCGCGGTGATACACTGATGGTCGAGGAGGTGGTTAACCGCTCAACCGTGGGCAAGGAATGTCTAGATGGCAGTAACATGGCGGACATCACTTTACCACAATGGTTATAAAGGAAGACCATGGGATAAGGGTGACAGTGATGTGATGGTTACCTCGCAATCGCGGGCAAGGAGAAGCTATGCAGAGGTAACATGATGGACACCACTCTATCACGACGGCTAGGGAGATAGACCACAGGACAACGATAGAAGCTAGTAGGTACTGGACAAATAGTTAATTGACAGTCACCACACCACCACGGACGGTTAAGAGGGTGACCGCGAGACAGCGGTAGCAGTTAGCAAGTTGTTAACCGCTCAACCCCAGGGAAGAGATAGTCAGGTCATGGTAATGTGGGAGATTGAGAAGGCAGAAACCACAAGACCACGGTCAATGAGGAGGTTAGCCATGGTATGGCAGTGGATACCGTAGTACCATGAGCAGGGAAGGTTGACAGCATGGCGAAGCAATAAAAGGTGGTGGGGACAATGAATTTAGAAGAAAATGATGGCGAGGTAGTGTGATGAGATCAAGACAAACACATGGGAGCAGATTAAAGTCAAAACACCGTTGTATTCTATTTGACAAAAATGAATTCTTCACATCCCTATTCAATACAATAGTCAATATTAAATTTAAAGCATAATGAACTTGCACGATTTGGGACAGTAGCTAAATGAATAAAGCTTGAATTTTTATTTTTTTTAAATTACCAGCTTGAAAGCTTAACATAACAGAACGGTCAAAGCTTAAAGTTTAAAATTTAACCAGTCTGAGAGCTTTAACAGAACAGAACGGTCAAAGCTTAAAATTTAAAATTTAATCAGTTTGAGAGCTTTATCAGAATAGAACGGTGCCAAGAAAATTAGAGATTGTTGGTGACCAATATAATTAGCCCTCCTTAAAGCACCAAAATGTGGATACTAAAAAATCTGCATAGGAGAGAGACTTAAATGATTTCATGTTGTTAGAACAAGTCAATTTAAATCATAAAATTTAACATCCCTATGAAATACTTAATCATATTTAAAATATGCAACTAATGAGCAAAAAATAAGTTAAACAAAAGCATATACAAAAAACACGATTAAACCTTTATCTCATAGTGGAATGGTGGCACCTTGTTGTGTAGTAAGCAGCCCTTTCCCAACCCCTGAATTGTAGTGTGGAAGTGTATAGATTGATCAAATCTCCATGATGAGATTTGAGCATAACCTAGTTAAGAATTGTGAAGTATGATGAAGTATGAAGTGATGTATACAAAATTGGCTCTCAATGTTAAGAGAGTAACTTTGCATGAATTTGTGGATAAATAATGAGGAGAGAAGCCTCCAATTTATAGATTTCCAACATGGAAGAAAGAGTGAGAACAAGCAATGTGGGATCATTCAACATCCAATGGCCAAGTGCCACTTGTCAAGATGTGAATGGTTGATGGTTGTACATATTTTGGACAAAGTGTCAATAAATGCAATTAATTGGAATTTTGAATTTGAGAAATGACATGTGAAAGGGAAATAAGAATGAAGTTAATGCCAGTTGGCTCAATGCATAAGGAAATGTAAGAGGCATTAAATGCCTTGTTGGATGTACAAGTCCACTTAGAATTTTTGAATTCAAATGAGGGAATATTCTCTTTTGATGCCATGTGGGGGAAAATAGAGAATTAAATAAATCAATGTAATTGATTTATTGTGCAAGTTGCATTCTCTAGAGGATTTTAGTAATAGGGATTAACTTAATCGAGGTTTTGATTAATTTAATGAAGAATTAGATGATTTGACAATTTTTTTGACTTAAATAGATGAATTAATTTAAATCAAGAATTGAGAGAAAATGGTTAACTAAATAATTGATTTTGATTTATTCAACTAAAGAGGAATAATGTTAGATTAAATCAAATAAGGTTTAATTTATTTAATTTAATAAGAGGACTTTCGAGAATTTAATCAAATAAAATGATTTATTTAATTAAACAGAAATGTAAGGTTAATTAAACCAATGGAGGAGAAAGAATTAATTAAATGAATAATGATTCATTAATTTAAGAGGCATAATATGATGAAATATTGAGAGTATGATTTAGGAGGAAATGCCATTAATAATTAGGATCAAGTGTGTCGAACCGAATTGTACATTTTCCATGTCTACAGAAACAAATTAGTTCCAATGGGATGTGATTATGCTTTAGTTCTTGAAAGCTATGAAAATTTTAAATCACCGACTATCATTACAAGTTACACTCATGAGTATGAGGGAGATAATTCAGCTATGACTCTAGAAACATACACATTTCCTTATCAAGATGAAAATGAACCCTAGGAAGAAATTGATAAAATTCATGCTTTTCAACAATATCAGAATGGACATACTCATAATTTGAGAAGAAACACCAACAGTGAAAATAAATTCAATGGGCCATTAACAATGTTTATTTCACCAAAAAACTTTAATACTCCACCTAATGGCAAATCAAGTAATAACCCAGGGTTACCCAAAGTGACTTCTCATTATAACTCGTCAAATATTTTAAGAAATGAAAAGATAGATTCCATTGACCAAACAAAATTGAATACCTATCTAGTGGAAGAAATAAAAAAGGTAAAGATTAGTCTTTCTTTATCAAAATTGCTCAAAACGCCTGTAATCAAGAAAGCTTTTTAAAATTCTCTAGAAGATTTTTCAAAAGAAGGCAAGCTCAAAGATACTCAATTGAAAGATAATCAGGCTAAAAAAAAGATAAGAATATTGTTCCTATAGTGGATGCATAAGTAGCCTTTTACGAATGAAAATTAGAGTCTCCACCATTTCTGCTTACTTTGAGAATATTTGGTAAAAATATTCATAATTGTTTAGTAGATTTTGGAGCTTCTACTAACGTGATGCCTTTGTCTACATGTCAAACACTAAGATTAAATCCGAAAAGTTCTTTAAAGAAGGTTACTCAACTTCATAAAACAAAAGTAAATGTAGTTGGAGAGTTAACTAATATTCATATGCAATTAACGTCGAATTCTAGAATTCAATATTATATAGACATTCAAGTTGTTGAGATACCTGACACTTATGGTATGTTATTGAGCAGGGATTGGTCCAAGGTCTTGAATGGATATATGGATACTGATTTCTCACATATGTGGTTACCATGGAAGGGATTTCTTAATCAAATTAGTATTGAAAGGGAACCGCGCATGAAGTATATTATCACATAATATAACCAAAAAAATGAAGCTCTATATATTGATATAGAACCAAGAGTTTATGAAGTACAAAATTCAAGAGTCAAAATCGAAGAAGTATTTACATGCGATGCAAGAAAAAATAACGATTTAACTCCTGGAATAGATGTTTTAATTGAATTGGGTTGCGATTCTTTTGAAGAAGAAAATAGTACCTATGATAGATTTTGGAAGAATATTGTTATAGAAGCTCAGAAGAGTGGTAAAACTAAAATTTCACTAAAAAAAATTTTATTGCATGATTGGTGTAGGTTACACAATGTCGCACACTCAAAAAATAGTTTTATGATGTGTCAGGAGATAATTCATAGACTCAAGAATCAGTATTTTCCATAACACTATGCAAGCCAAGAGATCTGAATCAGAAATGCATGTGGATAGAATCCATGTTACACATATCAAAAGGACTAATCTGACATCATCCAAGAATGGTAAGTTACAAGTTATAAATGATCAAGCTTGGATTCTTAAGTTCGACGGATCAAAATAAAAACAAGGAATTGGAGTTGGAGTCGAACTCATTGATCTGCAAGGTAAATATTTTCTTGTTGTATATCAGTTACAATTTCAATGTACTAACAATGTGGTAGAGTATGAAGCCCTTATACAAGGCCTGATCCTTGCAATAAAAAAGAAAGCCAGAATCATCAAGATATTTGGTGATTCGGAATTGATAATGAGACAAGTTCGAAAATAATATATTTGTTACTAAAAGCATTTATCCAATTATTGACACAGAGTATGGGATTTGATAGAAAGTTTTGACACATTCAATATTACTCATATCTTTAGAATATTTAATCAAAGAGTCGATGATTTGGCTACTGCCACTAGTACTCTAGAACCTCTAGACGCTTTTGATTTGAAAATATTCACACTTGAGCTGTTGCAACTACCTTCGATTCTTGATAATGTTACCAATTTGTAGGTGTTCGAAGATGACTGACATATATTGGATTTCATCACTAATTCTATTATTTTTGAAACATAAATAATTGAAGAAATAGATTGCCTTGATGATGAAATTTAAGATGAAGAATTATCTCAAGCAAGAGATAATAATATTCCAAAAAGAATAATTGAGTTAGAAAGGTTATTTGACATCAATCAGATAATCAGCCAAAAATATTTTCCTTGAAGTGGCAGAGAGCAATCTAAATTATACAATTTACACACTAAAGAATATCCTAAGAATGTGCTAATTGGAAAGGTTTATACTAAGGAGGAGAAGAGAAATATTGCTTAGGCACTTAAAGATTATTGGAAGGTTATAGCTTGGCAATATGAAGATTTGAAGATGTATGATACTTCCATTATTATTCATACAATACCACTAAAGCCTGATGCAAAGCCTTTCCGAAAAAACATAGGCCAGTGAATGCACTCTTAGAACCATTTATTCAAAAAGAAGTCCAAAAATTGTTATTAGCTAAGATAATCTTTCCTATCAAACATTCTACTTGGGTGGCGAATTTGGTTCCCATGAGAAAAAAGAATGGAGATATAAGGTTGTGCGTACATTTTTAAAATCTCAATAAGGCATCTAAGAAAGATAATTATCCATTACCCTCATTGGAAGAAGTGCTACAAATAGTTAACGGTTCATAGATGATGTCCTTTTTGGATGGATTCTCTGGATATAATCAAGTAATGGTAGCAAAGGAAGATCAAATGAAGACAACAATTACCACAAAGCGGGGAACATTTTCTTATTGAAGAATACCATTTGGATTGATAAATTTCAGAGCCACATGTCAAAGAAAAATGGATTATGATTTTCGTGGGTTGATAGGAAAGTGCATTATTATTTACATGGATGACCTCACAGTATTTTCAAAAGATAGGAGAGATCATGTTAGAGATCTCAAAGCAATATTATAGAAGTGTGAAACCTACAGAGTTTCATTGAATCCTAAAAAATGTATTTTCGAGGTAACTGAAGGCAAGTTATTAGGACATATTATTTATGAATGAGGTATTTTGATAGACCCAGACAAAGTGATCACACTGCTCAAGTTACATCCCTCGGGAAGCAAGAAATAATTAAAATCCTATTTTGGTAAGATTAATTTTATTCAGAAATTTATTACCAGATTCGTAGAAATAGTGAAACCACTCAATGATATGTTAAAAAAAGATGCCAAGATAAAGTGGACAAGTGAAGCTAAGATCGCCTTCATAAATATAAATAATGCTATGATAGAAGCTCCAATATTGGTAAGTCCAGACTCTTTTAATTCTGGTCATACTTGTGTAGCAGTACTAACACAAAAGGGCAAGAATAAAGAAGAAAATCTAATTGCTTTTATGAGCGCTCCATTCAAAGAAGCAGAGTTGAGATATACAAACATTGAAAAACAAGTCTTTTCTTTCATTAAAGCAGTATGCAAATTCAGACATTATGTCCTCAGAAGTATGGTTAAGGCTATTGTTCTAGATGCTACAGTCAAGATTTTGTTAACACAGAGTGAGCTCAGAGCAAAAAGAGCCAAATGGGTTAGTATTCTATAGGAATTTGATCTAGAAATCATACCCATGAAATTAGTTCGAGGACAAGCTTTGGTCAAGTATATGGCAGAAATAGATCCACAAATTTCAATTCAACAATATACGTTGGATGTAAAGGACCAAGATGATTGGTATTTAGATATATGGCATTATTTGGTTAGCCATACTTTCCCTGGTCACATGCAAAGAAATCAAAGAAGAGACCTCAAGATAAAGCTGCAAATATATATGATCAAAGGAGGTGCTCTATTCAAAATAAATCATGAAGGATTCTATTTAAGATGCTTGAATATAACATAAGCAGAAAAAGTGTTGGAGGAATTACATGAAAATTTTGGAACAACTCATGGAGCACCATTAGGTATTGCACAGCTCATTTTAAGAGCTTATTACTATTTTCCAATGATTTTCAAAGACACATACGAACATGTGAAACATTTTCATACATGTCAAACTGGAACAAAAAAAGGAAGATTTAATGCTCAACCATTACAACCAGTGATGAAAATGCGTCCCTTTTCACAATGGGGACTAGATTTTATTGGAACTATCAATCCTCCATCATTTGGAGGCCAGAGATTTATATTAACTACTAATGATTATTGTACCAAGTGGACAGAAGCTTGTCCCAACAAAAAACTCACTACATAGGTGGTAATCAAATTTTTGGAAGAGAATCTCATTACCAGGTTTGGAGTACCCTATGTGCTGGTATGTGATAATGGTCATGCATTTTCTTCATTAAAATTTTCTAACTGGGCATTTGAATATGGTATAACATTGAAATTGGGGGGTTGTTTAGGGAGGTGTTGTGGCTAACTACCTTGATTTTTCTATAGTTCCATGATCTTTCTTGCCTATTAGATGATTAACTAAGGGATTGATAGGATGATAGATCGATTGGTCGATTGGATGATCAATAGGATGATTATGGATTTTTGATTGAATATAATTGGATGAGATTGATGGATCGATCATATTGGATAATAGGATTAACTTAAAACTAGATTCAGGAGCTCAACTAGATGATGCATGATGTTGATGATTGGCTCAAATTATAAAATGGGTGATTACGATGCAAATCCACCTCTAGATGGAAGTTGATTGATGAGGCCGCAAAGGATTATTGACTCAAGACAGATGACAATCCTGAGTAAGTGTGGATGATAATGATTAGGGTCAGTCACCTAACCCAATTGGATACAAATTCCCTAAAACGATGTCTAAGGGATTCAAATCATTGGATCGATGATGGATATGCAATCTAAGGATATCCTAAGATGAACCTATGTAATTAGATCAATGGTTGGATGGCTTTTGAAAAATGTAGATGGATGAAAATGGAAATTAAGGACAAATGGATGATGATAAAAATTATTTGATCACAAGAATGGGGTTGGGAAATAGCAGGCTTTCATTAGCCAAGAGGATTAACTCTGTGGTTTTTGTATGGAAGAGGATTCACCTCTATATGTAGCGAATTCACTTGTTCAGGTTATAGGTTCACCTATCCAAGACTCTATGAGCTTGCCCCTGTGTGTAACAGGTTCACCTATCTAAGCTTCATGGGCTCTCTTATATCCTAGAATGTATGGTTAGGATTTATAGGATCTCCAAAAGAGAAAGTGAGTTCACATAAACAAGGCTCAGTATAGATGGGTGAAGGCAGGTTCGCCTCTTAGGTGGACAAGTTCGCATATCTAGGTTACAAGATCACCCCTTGCTTCAAATATATAAACCACACATGAAAATGCCTCTCAAGGGAGTGGGATCACCTATTTCTTTAGTTGTACAGATGGGGATGGTACGGACTCAAAGCGGGATCACCCCTGTGGATAGCAGGTTTTCCTATTCTAAGGGATGTACAGATGAAGGACTGGGAGACTCAAACTCAGAATTTCCTATATAGGGGATGGGATCGCCTATTCAGGGAATGGGTAAATGTAGGTATGCCTATCTAAGGGATTCGATGGGTGAGTTTTCCTCTAGAAGAGGTGAGTTCTCCTATGGATGATGACTAGACTGGACTGGAATTAGACGTAGATTTTCCCCTTGAAGGGCATGATCGCCTATCCACAACATAAATTTTCCTCTATAGGAAGAAAATTCACTTTTGAGGAAGGGACATACTATGACAAAGGTCAAAAATAGCAAACAATAAGTAGTGGGCAAGGACAGACTTAGACTGAAGACACTCATTGGTATATCACAAGAAGACACACCAAACAACACAAGCCTAAAATTAGTGATAAAGGGTTTACAAACTTGATGTAGGTCCACCACCTTGGGGTTTACCCAAGGTTAATACTCTATGATACTAGGGTGGTTCTCTAGATCACCCTTTCTCACGAAGGTGGATAGTTATAGATTTAGTGGCACAAGGTCATCAACAAATACCACGGGCTCACGTTCACTCTCTCACTTAGGAACTATCATAGTTCACCACAAGGATTTCTATCTCAACTTAAGGGAGAATGTGGTGAGTAACTTCGGGGTGCCATTCGTAATCCTTGCACTACATCAATCCACATATGAACACGGGTCTTATCTAGGCTATATAGGTGATCTAGGGGAGCCCTCGATACACCAAGAGGGTGTGTGAGGCAACAACCATGAACACCAACCTATCACAAGTGTGGATTGAGAGCCCCAGTGAGGTACTAGTGTAAGTGTGAATAAGTAAACAAGATTAAAACACTTCTTAATATGACATTATATCAAAGATTAAACTAATTGAACTAAATCAAATGCACTAATATATTGAAAGCATCATATTGCTCTCTATCTCAAAGATTTATTAAATCATTTGTAGCTCTTAGATTATGTAAGCAAATGACTGTTAAAATGACTATCTGAAGAACGAGATGAATACTAATGCAATGATATGGAAGCTAGATGATAATACTAGACGAGAAATCAATTAAACTAGCATAATATGGACATGAAACAAATAATTGCAGCTACAGGAGGCATCCATGGTTGTGAAATCTTGATTGCTTGATGCTTGGATGTTGAATGCTTGTATGCTTGAATTCTTGCAGAGTAAGAGTGCACAAGTTAAGATTATTTGGATCCTTTTCTTGGTTCAATGAGGCTTTATTTATAGATTTCCTAGTTGTAGAAATGCATAGGGAAGATATTGAGAGGCTTGGATTCAATCTGGAGGATTGAATGGTGAGAGATGGAGGAGATTGAGAGAATTTTGGAGATTGTCTCTACCCATGAAAACACTAGGCAAGAGAAGAGGACAGATTGATGGAGGAGGATTGAGAGAAGAATTTGGAATTTGTCTCCAATTTGTCTCCAAAACTTCCCGTGAGGTTTCCATCAATTAATTTAGACATGATTTTGATATAAATTAGACATAGGAACCTACATCCCACTTGTATTCATTTGAATCTATCTCAAAGTTATCCCTAAGTTGAAGGATCCTCTCAACAACTTTCTTTGTCATCTCCTGTTTTTGCTATTCAGAATAGCCTAGTCCTGTTTTCTCTTTTGAATGTAGAGTAAGTGGTTGTATAGGTTATGTGATTCCATCCTTCCTTAATCCAATAGGTCCTTGTCCTTCATAACCCATTTTCTCAAGGATAGCCTTTCCTTTTCCATACTTGTCGTTTTTGATATTGACATTTTTTATATTGATGTCTGATGTTGATGGTTCTTCATCTTTGTATAGCCAATCCAGGATTGCTTTGTCATCTGTTTCTTCCTCTATTGTACCGACTTTTACAAATATTTCTTGAAGAACTATGCTTGGTAATGATGTTGGAGGTTTGATCATAGATGGTTGACCATATGTCCTAGGAGATGGCATTAACTGTGAAAGGTTAAGCGATTGCTCCATTGAATACTATTCCATTCCTTTATCTGTCAGCTGAACTTCCTTTTGAGAGTTTTCTGATAGAGAAGTTTGTGGATCCAGATTGTTTGTTTCAACATGACTTGTTTCTTTGGCTTTATCCTTCTTTTCCACCCACTTGGTGTTGATACTCAGACGTTTTTCCTTGGTGGATGATTTTGAACTAGAAGCTTCCCTATTGTGAGCACAAAGGTATCTTGAGAGTTTCTCAATGTGTCACAATGTTGTGGATGATTATAATCAGTAGATATTGTCACCTCTTGTTCGTTTACTGGAAACTTTAGGCATTAATGATATGTTGAAGGTACGGCCTACATTTCATGGATCCATGGTCGTCCCAAGAGTATGTTGTATGTCAACTCTCTTTCCAATACTTGACATGCTATATGTTTCATCATGGGTCCCACTTGAATGGGTAAGACAATTAAACCTTTAGACGATCTTTCTTCCTCATCATATGCTTTGATGGTCATTTTCCTTCGAGCATCAATAACGTATTCGGAATGTCCTAATGCATGGATTAACTTGAGAGTGAAAATGTTTAGACTAGCTCCCCAATCTATTAAAACTCTCTTGATGCGATGATTATGGATTAATACTTCAATATGCAGTGTAGTATTATGAGGATGGTTTAATGAGACATCATCCTATTCAGAGAATGGCACACAATGCGGGGTAGTCAAATGTCCCACCATATCTTGGAATTGATAAACATCGAGATTCTTTGGTATCGCAGTGGCAACTAATGCTTGCTCCAGAACTTCCTTATATGATGGTGACAATTTAAGGAGTTCTAGTATCGATATTTGTGTGGGGATGTTTTGCAATTGATCAACAATATTATAATGAGATTGAGGCGAAACCGCATGTTGAGATCCAGCTCCTTTTAACACTACCTTGGATTTCCCCCTAGTCATGACGTTTGCTAGTTGATGTTCTTGATTCTTTCAGGGGATGTTTTGTAATTGATCGATAACATTATAATGAGATGGAGGCGAAACTGCATGTGTGGTGCCAACTCCTTTTAACACTACCTTGGATTGCCCCCTAGTTATCACGTTGGCTGGATGATGTTCTTGATTTTCTCTGATTTTTAAGACATTGATTTGATTTTCAAAGTTTTGCACGCTTGGGAGAAAATCCAAAGAGGTAATGTTGTTGGTTTCATTTTCATCAATGTTATGACCAACTATATGATCATTTTTTACTTCAAATAGACAAAGGATTTTCTTGTCATAGATATGATTGATGTTCTTTCCTTTATTGTTTGAAGAGGATGATGCTCCTTTGTCATAATTTGGCAAAGGATCTTTGAAGGCCGAATGATCATTGTTATTTTTAGGTCCTTCCACGTACACTTTTTTTGTTGTTAATCAAATCTTGCACCGCGTGTTTCAATTCCATACAATCGTTGGTTTTGTGACCCTTGTTATTATGAAAGTTGCAGTAATTCGCGTCATTCCACCATGATGGTTTGACTTTCGGATCCCAATTTCTGGCTTCCCATGCATTGAGAAGGCCTTTGGTAACTAATTCTTTCATTTCTGATTCCATTGTTTGACCTAAAGGTGTGAACCTTCGCCGATTTGATGGTTTTTGATATGACTGTGTTTTTGCGATCTCGTTGCTTTGTATGATATTTGACTTGACAATCTGATCATTGTGTTGGTTCTTTGATGTAGATGTTGTCAAGTTGAAAACCAGTTTGACATTTTGGGAATCATTTATTGTCTCATTGGTAGTTTTGTTTCGATTCTTTTGCCAAAATTTGGCTTGTCACTGCTTGAGTATTGATTAAAACACTTCTTAATACGACATTATATCAAAGATTAAACAAATTGAACTAAATCAAATGCACTAATCTATTGAAAGCATCATATTGCTCTCTATCTCCAAATATTTATTAAATCATTTGTAGCTCTCAGATTATGTAAGCAAATGACTGTTAAAATGACTATCTAAAGAATGAGATGAATACTAATGCAATGATATGGAAGCTAGATGATAATACTAGATGCGAAATCAATTAAACTAGCATAATATGGACATGAAACAGATAATTGCAGCTATAGGAGGCAACCATGGTTGTGAAAGCTTGTATGCTTGAATTCCTACAGAGTAAGAGTGCACAAGTTAAGATTATCTAGATCCTTTTCTTGGTTCAATGAGGCTTTATTTATAGATTTCCTGGCTATAGAAATGCACAGGGAAGATATTGAGAGGCTTGGATTCAATCTAGAGGATTGAATGGTGAGAGATGGAGGAGATTGAGAGAATTTTGGAGATTGTCTCTACCCATGAAAACACCAAGCAAGAGAAAAGGAAATATTGATGGAGGAGGATTGAGAGAAGAATTTGGAATTTGTCTCCAATTTGTCTCCAAAACTTCCCGTGATGTTTCCATAAATTAATTTAGACATGATTTTGACATAAATTAGACATAGGATATCTAATTCATTTTTGAGGAAATATAGATGGAATATTCCATATGCCTTAATTCAAATACTTTTGATTTATTTAAATTAGGAAAAGGGAGATAAATTATTTAAGAAAACAAACTATAGGATTGTTTATTAAATTAAATAGAGGAATATGGCAATTAATCAATAAAGTGTTTTGATCTTTATTTAATTAATTTAAATTGATGTGATAGAATAAAATAAGGATTTGATAATTAAATCAAACAAAGTATTTAATTTTGTTTATTTAATTAAGATAAGATTGGAAGAAAATAGAAGAATTTAAATGTGAACTATATAAATAAATATTTCTATTTATTTAAATAGTAGAGGAATTTAGGATAATTAATCAAATAATTCGTATTCAATTAATCGGATGCTCCAGACCATTTTTAGGTGTATACAACTAGAAACTCGGACCAACCCTTCACACCTTAACTAGGAATCATCCTATTATTAGTGATCCACTAGACAAGAAGCGACTAGATTAGGGTACAGCTTTGGCTCTCCCCCCTTTATATACCCCATTGATACACGTGGTTGAGATCATCCCTTGGGGTGATGAAATCCCCAAGCAAGTCTCCTAAAGGGAAGGAAATACTAGATGTTTTTGATCCCCAAGCTCGTGTGTAGCACAAGGGGAGAGCATACGTTTACTAGTTATCCTAGGTGGACTCTACTGGACTTGAGTTTGCTATAATTTTTGATCCCCAGGCTCACCATATGGTGTAAGGGGAGAGCATACGTCAATAGAAAACTCTAAACATGGTAAAAAAAATTAGTTGACCCTTTAGCGAAATTGAAGTGTTCCTAGATTAGTATGAAAAATGACACACACACAAACTAATTTAAGGGTCTTCGATCGATCATCCTGCAAGAAATAAATTAGTAGTTTCACCTCCAGTCTTTGTCAAATGGGGGACAAACTGTGTAAATTGTTAGTAAAATCCCACAAACACCAATGAACGAGTGAGTGGATTAGTAGCTAAAACTAGAAATAAATAAAAGTGAAAACTGGAAAATTTTGGTCTCTGGATTACTGCAAGTTCACCCCTATGTAGGGCATATTCACCTTTCTCTGATGTTTGGATTCACCTTTCTAGTGGGGAGGTGGGTGCGAGATCACCCTTCTAGTGGAAAGGCATATGTGGATTCGCCTCTAAAAAGTGCATATTTGGGTTACTGGCTTCAAATTCACTCGTTCAGTTAACAGGCAGGTGCACAATCACCTATGTTTGAGCAAGCTTGCCCCTACGATTAGGCGGATTCACTCATCAAGGTAGATTCACCTCTATAGTCAAAATTTGAAACTGCAAAATTCAAAAAAACACAAAAAGTGCAAAAACAATTAAAGGAAATGCAAAGGAAAGAACACAAACAAAACACTCAAGATCAGCCTAGCTTAACTCAAACAAAATGCACAAGAAATAGCAATTTTTACATTGCTTGAGTTGTCTCCTTTGGTTGGCCCTTTGATGTCGATTTTGTGTGCTCCTTTGTTGACAAAATAGCTCTAAGTGATGCTCAAAATGATGTAGATGAAATGAGGCATGCAATGGTGGAGATGGGTAATTGATTTGATGCAAAATGAGTGCTTGAATGGTTGCAACAATGGTGGCTTGGTAACTTGATTATGGGAGAGAAAAAGTTAGCTAAGTGTGTGATAGATGAAAAATGAAGCCAAATTCACCATATTTAGGGAAAATGCCTCTAAAGGAATGGATGACTAGGATTTATCCTAGGATGAGAGATCGATGGCTAGGGTGAGTTGAGACCTCACAAGCCATCTCATGAAGACATGTGGCAGGTGAAGTGGACGAGGAAGGGTGATGTGGATGTGACATGGCAATGAGGTGGAGGTACTTATAAGTACCTTGGGAATGGACAAGATCTCCTCATAAAGGAGGTTCTTTTCCATATGTACAATGAGAGGAAAAGTGAGGAATTAAAAATTCCTCACAAATCCTCATGGGGATTGGAAAAGGAAATAAAAATTCCTTATGGGGGGATGTGATGAATTAAAAATTCCTTACAATTCATGGGAGAAATAAACTTGATTTAAAATTCAAAGGGGTGAGGGGATGACTTCTCCAAAAGGAGAAAGTCATAAATAAGGTTGACCAAGGGTAGGTTCCATAAATGGCATGGGGATTAGGTTGGGTTAAATCACAGATTTAGGTTGTGCAAATGAGGGAATAACTAGACTAACCTTGATTAAGCATCCACTTGCAAAAGTTGGAGAATTTGACCCTAATTATGATTAGGAATGTGCACATCATAATCACAGATTAATCAAACTAATTTGGATTAAGAGAGGACTATGGAGGATGGGACAAGGAGAGAGAAAGAATGAATTTAAAAATTGATTTTAATTCATTTGGGGAAAGTGACTAAATTAAATAAATTAGATTATTTATTTAATTTAGAGAGGAATAGAGTAAGGTATTTAATTAATCAATCAAACATCTTAGGAGAAATTAGGACTATGATGAAATATTAACCAAATAATAAATTATTTAATTAATATGGTTTAGGGATGCAGAATAGAAGAATATATGGGTGATTTGACCATATGAGGGTAGTAAAATTCAGGTGTCTACAAGTGGACTGCTATACTTAACTACTAATAGACTAGATATCATGCATGTAGTTTATCTTGTGGCTAGATTTCAAAAATATCCCAGAGAGTCACATGTGTCAGCAATAAAAAGAATATGTAGATACTTAAAGGGCACTCTGGATATGGCTTGTGGTATCCAAAAGATACTAATTCATCTATAAGCGCCTATACAAATTTAGATTGGATAGGTTTTGTGGATGATATAAGTACAAGTGGTGGTGATTTCTTCTTTGGAAGCAAGTTAATGTCTTGGCTGACTAAGAAGTAAGATTCAGTGTCATTATCTATTGCAGAAGAAGAATATATTGTTGCAACATCATGCTTCCCACAAGTATTATGGATGAAGAAAACATTAAAGGATATTATAGTGTCATATGATAAACCAATTTCTATCTTATGTGACAATGCAATTTCTATCAATATTTCAAAGAATCTAGTAATGCATTCAAGGACAAAACATATTTCAATCTAGCATCACTTCTTGAGAGAGATGGTTGCAAATAATGAGGTGAATCTAGAGTATGTGCCTACAAAGGATCAAGCTGCAGATATTTTCACAAAGGTTGTTCCTAAGGATACATTTGAGTATCTTCGTGAGAAATTATGTGTTATTGCCCCTCCTTTCAATTAGATGCATAAGGTTATGCATTAGTCTAGTGGATTTAAATACTCATTCCTTGTTCTAGATTGATGTTGGTGGATACCTCTCAGGGAGAGTAGGTAATGGTATTGTTGGTTGTTGCAGTCAAGAGAAGTATTGTCATTGTATAGCAAGAGAGAAAGTGTGAAGCAAGAAGATGTTATCCTTTGTTAGTTGTGTCCAAGGGTATGAGAAAATTTTGTTGGTTGGTGCAGCATGTTGTGTGATCCTAAGGGGAAGTGTGTAGAGAAGTAAAATGAAAAGGTGTGCAGAGAAGCAGTGAAGAAAAGAGAGTATAATGAAAGAAAAGTAATTTGCAGAGAAAATAAAGTGGGAACTATTATTGTCCCTTATAGGCATTGCCTTTGGGGAGAGTACATATATTTATGATTTGTGTCAAAGGGGGAGGAAAGAAAAGAAGATATGTATTTCCCTTTGCCATTGATGTCAAAGGGGGAGAGAAAGTTAGCTAAAAAACCATATGAAGAAAGTGGGAGAAAGAGTAAGTGTTGGAAAGAACAAATGCTTTTGTATAAGAGGGAGTAGTGTGCACTAATGTGTAGTGTATGTGTTGGTGATCAGGGTTGTTTTAGAGCTTTTTTTTTGTTATTGATGATTTTTGATATCATGTGTTGATATCAATGACAAAGGGAAATATTGTTGGAAACTTTTGTTGTCATTGATGTCAACCTATGGAGATGCTTTGATTGGCTGCATTATGTTATAATTAGTAGTTTCACTAATGTCAACCTCTAGTGTTGGTTTGATGAGCATGTGCTTGTATGTTCAATATCTTGTGTGGTTGAGATGTTGAGAAAGTTTTGCACGTGATGAGATGATGTGTGTAGTTATTGGTTTCCAAGTGATTTTGAGAAAATTTGGATAAAAGAGTGTTCAATGTGGCATAGTGGTGTTTAGTGTTTCGCTCTGCATTTCTTCATAGTTGAAGATCTGCTTGTGTGGTTTGGATATGTTGATTAGAGGTGTTATATCTAGAGTTTCATGTCCTAGATCATTTGGTAGAAGAATTTGTGTTCACCAGTGTGTGAACTATGAAGCAATGCTATCTAGGAGAAATGGTTTTCCTCCACATTTCTCTACATTATGGCTTCTAGTCATGCAAATCTAGGGTTGTGCTTATACTTTTTATATCTATCTCCAATTTGAGTTTTTTGACTTTTGGTGGTTTGGAAGGTTGGATTCATGAGTTATAGTATTTGGAAGATTAACTAGTTGTGCATAATGAATACATTATTTGGGTGAATTTTGTTATGAAGGATTTATTGAATTTCAAGGTGTTGATGGAATATTCCACATTATAATTAAGTGTTGTGTGTAGTCCATGAGTCATATTTGGATCAAAGAAAGTGTGTGCTTAAATGTTTAATGGTGTTAACAAGGGTTTGACTGACCTTGGGTGTTTACACTAATTGCAGATGTGCTCCAGTGTTTTTGGATGTGTGGTGCGGTTTGTGTATATAGATTTGGGTTCAAGTTAAGGTGAGATGCAGTCCACCTTCATTCCTTTCCACTACAAGAATATTTTGGTGCTGGCCTATTTTGAATTTGCACATTTGAGGTGCATAGCTGATCTTGGAGATTGTTCTCAAGGTTGTGGATGGTATATATGTGTGTTGAGTTGATGCAGGATTAAGGTGTGAAGTGTGGGTGATGTCAAATATGATGTGAAGTATGAAAGTGTGAAGTGCAGTGTGAGCTTTAATGATTAAGACTACTAGAAGCAGTGAGAAAAAGGTGTCTACATTCTTCAGTGATGTTGCAAATGATCTGGTGATGCAATGGTGAATATTTTTTGTTGCTCTTAAATGGATTTCTCAATGTAACAATATTCTATCTTCTTCTCTCTAATCTGGAAATGAGCCTTTGCTAGTGAGCCCTCATTTCTTTTGGGCATTGAGACCTCCAGCAGTGATCCTATTGTATTATATATTGCAATTAATTTATATTGTGAGCTAATCCTCATCATGGTTTTTCCCTTTTTGGGTTTTCTACATAAATCAGGTGTTTTACTATGTATGGTGTTGATTTGTTTCTATTTATGTCATTTAGTTTTACGCTAAATCAGTTTAATAGATTAAGGGATAGTAAGGATCTAAATGTTAATAAGGGTTTCTAATGTTTTAATGTACAAATGATTCACCCACCCTCTCAATTGTCTTGTGAATTCAACAATCAGTTCATATTTGAAGGGGAAAGAATATTTAGCAATAGTGTCTTCCCAGATAGGAGTATAGCATTATAATTTGAACCAGTTCTATGGAGGGTAAGGAAAACTTTATCTTATGAAATATATTCTAGCTGTTAGATATCATAGGGTGATCCCACAATACTAGTTTATGTAATTTTTGGGCAAACTAGACACTGAACTGACTTTTTAAAACTAAATCTCCACTTTCGAGCTCCTATAGCGGCTAAACCACGAGGAATTTGAAGGTGATGCAAACTAGTGATTTGTGATGTTTTGTCTATAGGTCAATTTATAACAGCCATGTGTAGAGAGAAAATCCATGAGGTCCATCATACTATTTGAGAAGTCAACAAAACCTCCATGTTGTTTTGAGGGGAATAGAGGAGTATATAAATCTTTGGAATTCAAAGTGTAGATATTGAAAAGATTCCATTTCTCTAATGAACTTAGGTCCTCCTTATTGGTTACAAGGATTTTTTTGAGAAAGTACATTTTGAAAAATTTTGATCCTTGAAGGATTCTGGAGAGTAGTGATGGCACTTGAGGCTCCATCAACATCACAAATAGAGTAGTTTGCAATCAACCAAATAATTTTCATAATATAATCAAAGGTGGATTATTGCATCTTAGTTTCCTAAAGAAGAATGCCAATTTTGTGATTAATTACATAGCATTTGACAAGCTGTTGCTTGAATGGGTTGTTCAAACCTATGATATTCTATGAGAAGATCTTCATAACAGTGAATAAAATTTTCAGTGATGATTTGTCACTGACAAAAGGGGGAAGGATCCCTACTCTTTCATTTTTCTATTTAGTTTATCTCGAGATGTTGTCCAAAGTTTTTGTTTCCCCAAGGCAACATATTGAGAAGCATCTCTAATCCTAGAATCCTTTTGTGAGGGTCTTCCAAGTTTCATTTCTCCTCCTACGTCTACTTTATTTTTATTTTTTATTTTACAATTAAATTGTGTCCATTCCTCCTCAAAGCCTTCAACAAAGGATTTAATAGCAGAAGGGGGGGTCTTTAACTCTAAAGCCCCAAAAAAGCTAGGGATTCATGGAAACCTTTGGGTAAGATACCAGACTAATCCATGCTACCCAAAATATTTGATTGTAGAAGGTTGTCAGCCAACATACTTGGCTTTCCATTTAATTCTATTTCAATTTTTCCTTCCTTAAATATTTTTGTATTACTAGGGGGGATTATATTCTTTTCATTATCAACAATGGGAGGCTAGTCCCCCTTAGGATAGGAGCCTGAGGAATTGGTGTCAACATTGAGGAGAGAGGGAGCTTTGTCAAGGTTTCCTTTAAATATTAGTTATCAAACTTAGGAGGGCTAACAATTTTAGATTTTGGTATTGCAACTTCCTTCAGGTCAAGAGAAAATAGAGAAGCAACCCATTCCTCCTCTAAAATAGTGACATCCTTTACTACACTCTGAGTCTATTGATTTGGCTTCTTAACACTCCTTTCAAGTGGGACAACCTTGCAAGATTCGTTGAGATGGCCGAACTGAACTTACAAAAATAACAAAAGATACTAGCTTTATCATATTCAATAAATTTGTTTCACACCCTAAATCTTGATCTAAGGGAGACAAAAGAGGGTAAGATTTTACTTACTTCCACATTCACATAGATATGAGCAAAAGCTAACCTCAACCTTTGCAAATTAACTTTGTCTATGGCTAGTAGGTGGCCAAAGGATTTTGTGATGCCTTGGAAAACCTTAGGGTTCTAGAATTCAAGGGGAAGACCTGAAAGACAAATCAACGTCAAGGAAACCACCCCCAAATCCATCAAGGGATCAAAACTTGGCTTCCATTTAAAAAGTGAAAGGTAGTTCTTGAAATTTTTATCAAATGCACAAGGTCTTCCTATAAGGTCTTTGATAAAATATTCATGGACCTTTAAACTAAATAGAGAAAGGTCATTGTTCATTACACTAATGGAGACATTCACTTTAGTTTTCAGATAGAGTTTGTTCATTTCCTAACTTGAACAATATTGGGTTTGAAAGTAAGGAACTTACCAAAAAGGGAGAGTTGTAAATCAACAATCATCTCATTCATCATTTAAAGGTGGAAAATTGTTGGCTTTCTTCTAGGGTTTAGGACCTAGAAGGATAATCTTCACTAACTTTCACTCAAGAACAAACCCTTGAGATCTCAATGCAAAGGAGAAGGAGATCTTGCAAGAGGGTTGTTCTAGGGGCTAAATGGAAACTAATAAGGGGTCTACCACCAAGTAAGAACTTGGAAATACTAATGAAATGCAAGATGAAACACTAGACCCTAATTCAATGCAATGACCTACAAAATGATCTATAAATGCAAATAAAAAAATAGGAAAGTAGTAAGATGGATGATGTGCACCTGGAAATCTAGGAATGACTAATTGAAGCTCTGAAATGATGGAAATTTTGACTTTTTGACCTACTGGGACTCATTCGTCATTTTGGGCGAATCAGTACTAGATCTAGATTTCTGCACAGGAACCAATTTCGAGGAAAAGGCTATATGAATCTACAAACAGTTCTAGAAAACACCTATAGTGGGACTCATTTGCCACTCTGGCGAATCAATCTCATTTCACTTTTTTGGGAATTTAAATTTTTGATCTACACTTCAACACCTGCTCTTTCCTTCCAAATTGAATTTCAGATCCGAATTTGTGAAAAGACCTACAAAATAGAATATACACTTAATTTTCTTATGGGGTTTTGCCTCAGTCAAACCCCTAGTTTGGTAATTAAACCTTGATGGAAAAAATGGAACTTAAATGTAAATATGAACATAAACCCTAGCCTTAAATGTGTTGAGGACTAAGAAATCGGAAACATGATGCAACCCTATTCTAATGTGTAAGAATGAGATGAATAGATGGAAATATGATAATGGATGACTCACTTTGAGAGATTTTTAATTACCAAGTGAGCCTCAATAATACTTGTACCTTCCTTAGGCTAAAATTGGAGTGATAATGGAGGATGGAATCACTTAGGAAACAAGTCCTTAGGCTCGGCTTGATGGCTAGTTGTATCTCCCCAACCTAGAATCCATCATGGTTCACCATAGACAACCATGATCAACCCTTGACAATGCTAGATCCTGGATGAAAGTGAGCTTGAAGACCTACGGAAACACTTTAATGCTACTCCACTTGGCTTCAACTTTGCTTTCTTTTGAAACTTGAATGCTCTTGTGAATGAATGCTTGAAGATTCTTGATACTTCTCTCTTTAAAATGCTTGCTTGGATTGCTTGGATGATGAAAATGACTTAGAATCTTGTTTATATAGGCATCAACACCTAATTGACCATTATTCAAATCTCAAAGGCCAACCTCAACCAAAAATTTGAATTAAAAAGGTATTTTTCCTACTCAAAACTCAAAAATACCCAAATGGAACTCATTTGCCCAAGGTGGAAAATGGGACCCACCTAGGGGGGACTCATTTTCCCAAGGTGGTGAATGAGTCCCACCCTAGCTTTTTGAGGTGGGTTTTCAGGATTTTTGATGTTTTAAATGATTTTGTCGGGTTTTTAGCTAAAATAAGCCTCAAGATCTAAAAACCTGACAAAATCATTTAAAATAGGGTAATTAATTACCCATTTTCCAAGGGGACTATTAATGATGATTTTAATGGGCCCCTTGCATTAATTACCTATTTTGGCACCCTTGCATTAATGATGATTTTAATGGGTAATTAATGCAAGGGTGCCAAAATAGGTCCAAATTAAGTGTGAAATTGCACCACTTTCAAGAGCATACAATTTTCTATTTACTACAATAATGGCATTCAAAACATCAATCTCAAGACTTCCCACCACAAAAAATCCTATAGAGGAGGAGAAGACCTAAGAAAGCTCCAACTTAGGGATTTACCACCAATTAGATTTTTCACATATGAAGAAGGGTCTTCATCGAAAAGGAAAGAAGCCAAACCACAATATGGAGAAGGAAAAAACTTTTCTAATAGGCAAGACTAGGCAAACACGGAAGAAAAGGATGAAACTTTCCCTTCGATAGTCAGATGAGCAAAAGCAAACAAACACCCACTTTTTCCAGCTACAACAATGGAGATAAAGATTGGGGGTGGAGATAAAGAATGGGGATGCTCATTAGGGCCCTCACCATGTGATCCCATGGTAGATCTAAGGAGCAAAGATTGAAGAATTTTGTAATTTTCTTTGAGTGGGAAATTTGTAGGGTGTTTATAACATCCCAACATAGTGCTTCAAAATAAAAGTTTTATTTGAACATATTTAATTATCTCATTACAATGATTTTATGTTTATAATGGTGACTACAAGTGGTTGGGTCATTTTAATTGAAGAGGAAATGTCAATATCATTAAGTATTTCAAGTTGGCTTTGTGTTGATTTTTTTTTATGTGAGATGTACAATTCTTTCAATGTTTTTGTCAATGGCTCCCAATTTTGTTATGCTCTAGTGAAAGTTGCAAAAATGTTAGAAAATAATGATCCCTTCTTATTTCCATTTGCACACATCCTTAAGGACTAGGTCTTGATTCTTTGTTTCATCCATTCATTGTTGTAGTTCATTTTCATGTCATGAAACTTACCAAGGTCGAGTCCACAAGTGTAGAAGTGAATCTAAACTTTCAAATGATCTTGAATTGGGACTTTTGTTTACTCTATGTGACCCTAGTTGTGTTATTGAAAAATAAATCATGAAAAATTTCCATGTTTACTATTTTTTTATTGTGTTACACATTGATTATGATGATTAAACCATATTTTGGGGTTAATCAAGTTACTTGGATCTTTAATTGACTAATTTCTAATAGTTTTCCTTAGAGAATTCAAGCTTATTTTCTTTTGCTTTAGCCTTCAATTGTAAAATAGTATGTTATCAACTTTTAAATAGTTATTAAGTGATTTTCAATAATGGCATGTTACATCATACACATATATGTAACCTCCAATGGTTTGAGTAATTTATCATTATTCCTTATGGCTTTGTTAGGAAGATACTTCCCACCTTTACCCTTCCCCTGTAGGTCCTACTAAACACAAGTTTGTGTGATATATTTTTATGTCCCTGTATTTAAAGGCATTTATTGCAGTCATTCTAATCATATGAAATTTGAGCAAATAATTCATGTCATTGAAATCTACAAAATTCAATTAGTGCTCTAAAAAGAATCTAACTTTGTATAGTCATTATAAAGACATTTGTGTGAATGAAGATTGTTGATTTAAATATTTTGAATTATAGGGGTTGATCTAGTTGAAGCTCCTTGTGACTCAATGGAAACCCTTTAAGGTATTCTAAACACTACCATGTCCCTGATATTTTAGATAAAAACCCAATAAAATAAGTTCAAGACGATTACAAAAACTGAAGAATGGACATCAACAAAACACACGTGACAAGTTCATGGTTGTATATCAATTCTAGACATTTAGACCCATTCTTGCATAAAATCAACAAAAAAAAATTGATTCTAGATGATCACCAACCTAATACTTACTATTCTTGACCCATAAACTTATCAAATCCAAATCTTCATCAATTTTTATACATTTATTGATCATTAAACTAACTACATTTTCTTTTTATTTATGCTCTCTCAACTCAATATTCATATATATATATATATAAAGAGTTTATTTCCTTTTATATTAATATATAATCTAAAAATCAAAAGAGAATCAATTAAAAATAGTAAAATTAAAGGAAAGAAAAATATGTTTCGAAAGAGCATAAAATATTAAATTGTCTCCTCCTTTACAAAAGTAATGGAGAAGTGTTTATTGACCCATAGCATCTTAAAATCCCCAAAAAATAGAAAAGAAGGCAAGAACTAATTCAAAAGCACCAGCAACCAAAAATTATTGAAGGGGCACTGTTCATTCACTTTCCCATAGTTAACTATTGGAAAGAATAAAATTAAAGCTCTTCTCGAATTTTTCCAAAGTGGATGCCAGTCACCACTCAGTTAATGGTCTGAGGCTTCTCTATTTTCACGGAAAAATTCCTTTTAGTCTCTATCGCCTGTAAGTTGTACCCCACTCTCCACTTGCCTTTGAATGGTCTAAATATATCATACCTGTTGCCTACAGTTGTTCCACTAAAAATGAGTCGATTAGACTTAAAAATAGTAGAACACCATGTGAAAGGAAGGCCTGAATAGATGGTTGATGGTTTTGGAATATGTGTTATGAAATTTAAGCCAGAATAAAAGTAACGAAAACAACAATAAAAATAAACACAGTAAATAAAATAGATAGCAAAATAAGATATTGCAAAGAACACAAAGATTACGTGGAAAACCTCCAATGTGGAGGAAAAACCACGGGGCAAGGATCAATAGATTTTATTATCTCAGAAAATCTCTTTACATCAGAAGCTTCGATTCAGCAATTAATTCTTCTTCTCAGAAAATTAATTCTTTTTCTCAACAATACAAATGAGAGATCAATAATGACATATTTATAAAAGAGGGAAAGCTTTCGAATGAGATACTAGAAGCTTCTATTCGAACTAGATGTTTCTAAATAGGAAGTGGAAACATCTATTCGAAAAAGAAGTTTCTTAAACTTAAATTTAAACTTCAAAAAACTAACATTCTCCCACTTGAAGCTAAATTTAGCCTTCACAACTAACATTCTCCCACTTGAAGCCAAATGCAAGACTCCTAGATACCAAACTGCAATTGTAGATGATCTTAAAGCTATTGATCCTTGCCCAAGTTTATGCATCAAGTCATCTGCAGCCCTGCCAAGCTCCTACATAACTCTTGCTTGGCTCTTGGCAATACTTTTGTAAACATATCTGTAGGGTTCTCAGTTGTATGGATTTTTTTCAAGTGTAGCTTTCTTTCCTCGAACACCTGTCTAATCCAATGATATCTTAAGTCAATGTGTTTGGTTCGTGAGTGAAAGGCTAGCTTTTTTGCCAAGTGAATGGCACTCTGTCTGTCACAATATAACACATACTTGTCTTGTTTTATGCCTAACTCTCCAAGGAATCATTGTATCCACAACATCTCTTTGCATGCTTCAGTTGCAGCTATGTATTCTGCCTTTGTTGTGGACAGAGCTACAATTTTTTGTAGCCTAGATACCCAAGACACTGCTGCACCTGCAAATGTATATAGAAAACCAGTGGTAGACTTTCTAGTGTCCACATCTCCAGCCATATCTACATCTGTAAAACCTTCAAGCACCATATCAGTATGACCAAAACATAAACAATAATGAGTAGTACCCTTAAGGTATCTTAACATCCATTTCACCGCTTGCCAATGTTGTTTACCTGGATTGGCAAGGAACCTGCTGACTACTCCCACTGAATTTGCAATGTTTGGCTGTGTGCATACCATGGCATACATTAAACTACCAACTACTGAATCATAAGGAATCTTTTTCATTTCTTCCTTCTCTTTGTCATCACAAGGGCATGAACTGGAATTCAATTTGAAATGGGAAGCAAGAGGTGTACCAACTGGCTTGGCATCCTTCATATTAAATTTGTCAAGCACCTTTTCAATATACTTTTCTTGTGACAACCATAATTTTTTCTTCTTTCTATCACGAATAATCTTCATGCCCAATATTTGTTGTGCTGAACCCAAATCCTTCATTGCAAACTAGCTACTCAAATCTTTCTTCAACCTGTTAATCATATCCTTATCCTGTCCAACAACTAACATATCATCCACATATAACAATAGTATAATGTACTTATCTTGGTCATATCTTTTGATGTAGACACAATGATCAGTCTCTAGTCTATTAAAATCATGCTCCAACATAAATGAATCAAATTTCTTATACCACTGGCGAGGTGCCTATTTCAACCCATAGAGACTCTTTTTTAACCTGCAAACCAAGTTCTCTTTTCCTTTTATTTTGAAACCTTCTAGCTACTCCATATAAATTTCCTCTTCCAATTCTCCATGAAGGAAGGTAGTCTTTACATCTAACTGTTCACATTCCAAATCTAGAGCAACAACAAGACCAAGAATAATTCTAATGGATGACATTTTAACAACAGGTGAAAAAATTTCATTGAAGTCAATACCTTCTTTCTAAACAAATCCTTTCACCACTAACCTTGCTTTGTATCTCTTCTTCTCATCACCCTCATGTTTGATCTTGTACACCCATTTATTTTGTAGAGCTTTTCTTCCTTTTGGAAGCTTTACCAACTCCCAAGTTCTATTTTCCAGCAAAGAGTCCATTTCATCCTCCATTGCTTTCTTCCATTCTTTACTATGTTCATCTGTACAAGCTTCCTGAAAACAACTAGGTTCACCTTCATCAATTAATAAAATATAATCAGAGGGAGAATATCGTTGTGAAACCTTATGAGGCCTAGCAAATCTGTGAACCAAAATATCTTGTAACGGCTCTTGCACGGCTTCTACTTCTTGTTGTTCCTCATTTCCATTATGTTGTAATGGCTGGTCATTATTTTCAGTAGTGGCTTCTTCCAATGGTGGCAGATTTTCAAGTTGCTCCTCTTGCTGTCCTTTAATTTCAACAAATTTTTGCATCTCCACACATTTGTTAATATTTTTAAACATTTTTCCTTCATTAAAAATAACATCCCTACTTCTGATAATTCTTCTTTTTAGAGGATCCCACAACCGATAACCTAGCTCATTGTCAGCATATCCTAAGAAAATATATTTCAATGATTTTTCATCCAACTTGGACCTCTGTTCTTTAGGAATGTGCACATAAGCTTCACAACCAAAAACTTTCAAATGAGAATAATATAACTCCTTACCGGTCCATACCTTTTCGGGAATGCCTCCATCTAATGAAGTTGTGGGAGAGCAATTTATTAAGTAACAAGCAGTATGAACAGCCTCTGCCCAAAAAATTTTAGGCAAACCAGAATTTGAAAGCATACTTCTCACCTTCTCCATTATTGTCCGATTCATTCTCTCAGCTGTCCCATTTTGTTGTGGAGTGAGAGGAACTGTTTTGACATGCTTTATCCCATATTTACTACAATATTCTTCGAAGGCTTTGGAGCAATACTCCCCACCATTATCTATTCTAATACATCTCAAAAGTTTGTTAGTTTCCCTTTCAACAGCCATATGAAATTTTTGAAAAACATCTAAAACTTGATCCTTACTTTTAATAGGGAAAGCCCACACCTTTTTTGATGCATCATCAATAAAAGTAACAAAATAAGCAACCCCTCCCAGTGATTTTATATTAATTGGGCCACAAACATCGAAATGCACCAAATCTAATATTTCAGTATCCCTTTTTGAATTATTCCTTAAGAATGACACTCTTTTTTGTCTACCCATAATACAATGTTCACAAAATTTAAATTTTGTACCTTTTATTCCAGGCAAAAGCTTTTGCTCAGCAAGTATTTTTAGACCTCTTTTTGTCATGTGTCCAAGTCTTTTGTGTCACAAATCTACTACAGGCTCCTCTACAACAATAGCAATATCTGACTTTTGCAGCTTCGATTTTAATGTATAAAGAGTGCCTATTTTCTGCCCCTTTGCAACAACCAACGAACCTTTTACAATTTTCCAACATCCCTTGCCAAATACTATATGGCAGCCTTCATCATCTAGCTTTCCAGCTGAAACTAAATTCATTCCAAGCTCTGGTATATGTCTAACCTGTTTAAGCAATAAACTATAGCCATCTTCTATTTTTATTAAAACATCTCCCACTCCCTCAATACTACATAAATTATTATTACCCAAGCGAACCTTACCCAAATTACCAGATTTATAAGAAATAAAATTTTCTCTGCTTGGGGTAGCATGGTAGGAGGCTCCAGAATCTAAAATCCAATCAATATCATGATTAGAAGTACAAAGACATGCATCCTCATATGAAACAGTAATTAATACCTCACCATCTGATGCAACAGCTATAGTTTCTTCATTTGCACTTGCTGGTTTTTGTTCCTTTTTCTCTCGCTTCCAGATTCGACATTCTCTTTTCATGTGTCCCGATTTGCCGCAATGATAACAGGTGATTCTACCTCTTCTTGATTTTGATCTTCCTCTTGACTTCAAACACCCTTGTTGGTTCCGATCAAATTTTCTACCACGATCAGCTAGGGCTAAGGCTTCTCCTCCCTAGTTCTTTGTCATTGATTTACGTCATAGCTCCTCATTCATTAAATTGCTACTGACATCATCAAACTTTAGAGTTCCTCCAGGTGCCGAAGTGCTAATAGCTACGATCAAATTCTCCCAGCTATCCGGCATTGAACACATTAATAAGATGGCTCTAATCTCATCATCCAAAGTGATTTTAACAGAGGCAAGCTGACTAGTAATTATGTTGAACTCATTTAAATGTTCTGCTACTAAAGCACCCTCCTTCATTTTGAGATTGTGTAATTTTTTCATCAGAAAAACTTTATTTGATGCAGTGTTCTTCTCATATAGATCATGAAGCTTTTTCCATAGTTCTGTTGCTATCTTCTCTCCTGCAACATTAAAATACACATTCTTAGCCAGGCATTGACGGATGGTTGCAATTGCCTTTCTATCCATCTTTTTCCAATCTTCATCAGCCATTGATGTGGGTTTCTTTGATATTCCTTCGAGCGGAAAATACTAATCTTTCAGAATTAATATATCCTCCATTTGGGATTTCCATAAGGCAAAATTAGCCCCATTTAACTTCTCCATGTCACTTGTTGTGACCTCCATGCTACTCAACGAAAGAAAAAAAAACCTACACACACCAAATCTTCCAGCAACCTGGTACTCTGATACCAATTGTTATGAAATTTAAGCCAGAATAAAAGTAACGAAAACAGCAATAAAAATAAACATAGTAAATAAAATAGACAGCAAAATAAGATATTGTGAAGAACACAAAGATTACGTGGAAAACCTCCAATGTGGAGGAAAAACCACGAGGCAAGGATCAATAGCTTTTATTATCTCAGAAAATCTCTTTACATCATAAGCTTCGATTCAACAATTAATTCTTCTTCTCAGAAAATTAATTCTTTTTCTCAACAATACAAATGAGAGATCAATAATGACATATTTATAAAAGAGGGAAAGCTTTCAAATGAGATAGTAGAAGCTTCTATTCGAACTAGATGTTTCTAAATAGGAAGTGGAAACATCTATTCGAAAAAAAAGTTTCTTAAACTTAAATTTAGACTTCAAAAAACTAACAATATGGTACAAAACATTTATAATTCACTTGTCCTGCTTTTCCTCCCTGTATAATTCACCGCTCAGTCACTTCAAACTTTTTATTTCAATCACCATCGCCTATGAGTTGTCTTCAACTTTCCACTTGCTTTTGAATGGTTTAAACTGTAGCAGAACATCTATGAGTGGGATAGCCGTATAGCATTTGAATTTAGTGCATGTAAAGTGGAGGGGAACATTGGAATTTCTTATTGTACAGCTGTTCAAATAGCCGTATAGCATTGGAATATAGTGCAAAACATTTCAACTTACTTTTCCTCCTTTTTCTTCCCGCATAATTTTTTCGAGTATTATCACAACATGTTTATTTAATTTATTTCCCAATAATTAGTAACAAATGAGTGAGAATATCGAAATTTAAATTAAGGTTATTTTTTGTATGCTATGGGATTAATTTTGGGAAATTTTATATTTTATAATTTTTTCAAAAGTATAAAGTGATGATTTGAGTTAAGAGAGTGAATGTGTGGAATTGAATGTAAATTGAGTAGAATGGGGATGAATGAGAGTATGGTATTTCTAATTGAGACACATCAAGATAAATATAAAATTAAAAAGAAAAATTCAATTATGCTAATTTCACTATTAGAATTATTCGTTATATATATATATATATATATATTTTGATGATTTGAGTTAAGAGAGTGAATGTGTGGAATTGAATGTAAATTGAGTAGAATGGGGATGAATGAGAGTATGGTACTTTTGATTGAAACACATCAAGATAAATATAAAATTAAAAGGAAAAATTCAATTATGCTAATTTCACTATTAGAATTATTCATTATATATAGAGAGAGAGAGAGACCCAAATTTTATGAGCATTTACATATTGATAGAAAAGATAATAATGTTAAGAGTGGAACTAAGATAAAAGACTATTGACAAATTTAGAATCAAATATACATGTAAAGAGTATAAATTTTAACTTGTCCTTCCTTTCAAAAATTAATCTAGAAGTGATTGCTGATTTATAGCATCTAAATTTTTTTAAAAGTGTTTGATAGTACTTGTACCATGGTTATGTTCGGCTAGGGTTCTTTCTAAGGTCATTTATGGTATTCTTTGTAACTATTGATCTAAATGCCATTGTTGTTTCCTTTCTCTTTCCAATTCTTGTTTTGAGGATTGTTTTTTACTTCTTTGTATCTTTGCATTGTTTAATACAAAAGATATTGGTTCAAAGATGCTTTTATATAAAAAATGACACATTAATAATTAAAAGGCAAAATATCTTACATAATGAAGAAAAAGAAAATAATTTTAATGGTAAATTTTGTATATACATGTCATTTACATTTAGTTTTGTGTCTATTTTAAAATTCTTTGATACATAAAATTACTAAAAAAATTGGTTTAATCTTGTGCAAAATTGGGTCACTCATCTCATTGTATCCACCTAACTCATTTCACATCTTTTTATACCCCCACATGTTATCCCCTTTCACATGTTTACACACCATTCTATCCTCTAATTTATCACTCATATGTGCACACTCCTTCCCACACACATGTCATCTATTAGATCTATCCCAAGATTAGTTCACAACCACAAGGCCATCCTCCAAGTCCTACCCAAATTTTGAAAATTAAACTCAAATGTGACCAGTTCCTTACCTTTACCCTTCCTACCTAGGATCATCTAAACACAAAATTTTGTGATATGTTGTTGTGTCCTTGTATTTAAATATATTGAATGCACTCATTTTGATCATATGAAAATCAAGAAAATAATACATTTATATAATTGAAATTTCCATACTTCAATTGATGCTATTCAAAGGATCTAGCAATTACATAATCATTGTAGAGGTGATTACATGATTGCAGATTATTGTTTTTGATATTTTTAAAATTCTATAAAATAATCTAGGTAAAATATCCTACTCAATGATAGTCCTTTATGACATTTTTAATGATCTACCGACTATCTTTGAACATAAATTAAATTGGAAAGAAGGCCTTCTTAGTGTGGGGTTACATGCTAATATCATTGTTTATGGAGTTAGAAATGTCATTTTGTTTCATATATGGAGAAACATGTGTAAGGTCATTCTTAATAATTCACATGATCACTAAGAAGTTGCATTCTTAAGGCTTTACTCTGACATTTTCTATTGTCTAACTTCACCTTTTTCACAGTTACAGGCTGAGGCTGAGAAGAATTTAAAAGTTGATTTCCACATCCAATAAATCAAAATCCATGTTAAGCTTTTGCTTAGCAAAAATAATTTTTTCATAGCTCAAGGCCTAAGGTCCTTCTTTCAAGACTGTTTTTTGCTCTTCTACTGTAATCTTGTGCTTGGGATTGTTGTTGGCCCATCTTGGGAAGCTTTTTGTAATTTCCTATAGTTAGCCATATTAGTTATATCTTCAAAGTATCTGCCACAAGTTCCATAGAAAAGATGTCGTGAATCCGTCTTCAAAAGTGTACAAGTTATTTGATTTCTTCACTGGACAACTTCCATGTTCCATCCATTTAAAACTGGACCAGGAATTTGTTTGCTTATTTAATTTTCAGAGAGTTAATCATAACTTTCTGATAGTTTTTCTTTTTTCGTGGGCTTCTGAACAAATTCTACCCAGTTGGACTGCCCTATTATGCTCTGCAAACTAACTGGTTTAGAATGTCTCTTATTATTATGTTCACTTGGGTGGTTGGAACTTGTATCCTGATAGTCGTATAGTGGCCTTGGTTGTTGCAATAGACAAATGGTTAATTAATTTTAGATTAGGTCCATTTAGAGCTGGGATGCTATCTCAAGGTCATCAGTAGGGTGTCTTTGTTGTTGGTCTTTTAATGTCTAGTGTACAGTTTAATTCTATAATTTTTAACTGCATTATATACTTTGTAACTTGTTTTTTCTCTCTCTCTCTCTCTCTATATATATATAAACACAAAACACTCAATAATAATCCTTCAAGGTATTTTAGAAAACCACCACATTACCCAAGCATATTAGATAAAAACCTAGAGAAGAATTCTAAGATGATAAGATAAACTAAAGAATGGAGAACAATAAGATAGACATGAAAAGTTATTTATTGTGTATTATTTATAGACATTTAGACCCATTCTTGTATATATATTCTCTATTCTCTTTATACATCTATTTATACATCTATTTATCATTAAATTAAATATACTTACTTTTTATTTATATTCTCTAACAATTTAATTATTAAATTAAATAATATTTAGTTTAACGCATTCATTTATATATAAAAAAATGATTTTCCTTCATAATAATTTATAATTAAAAAATCAAAAGAAATTTCATATTTCTTCTCATAAAAGATAGTGATGTTTAAATTAAAATTAAATAAAAACACAAAATATTAACATATCTCCTGTTTACAAGAGTAAGGGGGAAGTAAGTGTTGAGACATAACATCTTAAAAGGAGGAAACGACTAATTATTGAAGGGGGACAAAAAATTATTGAAAAGACTTAAATTAAAAGTTGTCCGCAACTTTTTTCCAAAGTGGATGTCATCCACGGGTCAATCACTTCAAACTTTTTATTTTTGCGTACAAGTTGCTTTCAATCACCATCGCCTATGAGTTTGTCTTCAACTCTCCACTTGCTTTTGAATGGTTTAAACTGTAAATAAAACAAACATGTCCTTAAATGGAATCTCTCATCATACAGCTGTTCGAATACCTGAGTGGGATAGCCGTATAGCATTGGAATTTAGTGCAAAACATTTGAACTTAACTCTTAACATTCAAATTAACTCTTAATAAATTCTGAGAGCTGATCCGGAAGCCTCCTTTCCTATAAATTCTGAGTTGTAGGATTCTTATACTCACACTCAACCAAGTTTGAATTGCATTGCTATTCAATTCTATATTCTAAATCCGCAGTCTGTAATAACTCAAAGATGGCAGCTGGCCTTGCTATTGCGCTTGCCAAAGGTGTGACGGGAAAGCTTGACGAGATTGCAGCAGAGCAAGCATTGAATGAGGCATCTCTGCTGCTCAACTTCAAAAATGACGTTAAATGGTTGGAGAAGCAGCTCAGTCTGATATTTGCTTCTCTACAGTCTGCAGATGAGCTAAGTGGGCACACTGACGCTGTGAAAATATGGCTGGCGGATGTAAGGAATATTTTTTTTGACCAGAAGATACAATTGATGAGTGTGCCGTTGAGCACTTGTATACAAATACCAGTCGATCATGGTTTTGCAGTTATTTTCAATTAGTCTTGTCCAATATTAGTCATTTTGTTTCTCAGTACCAAATGGGGAAGAGAATTAAAGACCTCAAAGATAGGATTAAAGCTTCTATTGAAGATGCACAGCAGCTCAAGCTTTTCCATGATGTGTACCATTTAAGTCAGCCCTCAACTAGTACATCCGAAAGTGAAAGAGGAGCAGAGTTGAGAAGAGAAAGTAACTTGGATAAAGATGAACCAGCAGTGGCTATGGACCACAAGGTCGATGAAATTGTGAGATTGTTAGAGAACCCTGCTGTTGGAGTTGTTGCCGTCGTGGGAATGGGCGGGCTGGGTAAAACATTCCTTCTGCAGCATGTCTTCGACAGAACAAAACATAGGTATGAGCGTTCTGCCTGGATTTCTGTTTCACAGACTTGTTCTCTCAGGAAATTGCAATGTGACCTTGCCTCCCACATTGATTTACAATTAGCCTCCCAAATTAGTGCACTTGCTATAACTGATGTGCGGGCAGCTGAATTGATACATGAGGGATTAGAGGGCAAAAGATATTTGATTGTTCTCGATGATGTGTGGAGGAGTAGTGTAGAAGGAAACATGATATTAAGACTTGGGCTTCCCACAGGCCGTAATAACCAGTGTAAAATAGTGGTTACCACTAGAAGTAGAGATGTTGCTGAGAACATGAATGCCTCCATCTATGAGATGCAACACCTCTCGCATGTCGAGAGTTGGGATCTGTTTTGCCTGTTTGCCTTCCCGGATCGTGAGGGAAATAGGCCACCTGAGCAGCTGCAGAGGTTGGCTCATCAAATTGTAGAAGAATGTGGGAGGTTGCCACTGGCCGTAAAGACAGTTGCGGCATCCATGGCCAAGTCTTCCCTTACATCAGATTGGGAGTTGAAATTGGGGCAGTTGAAAAAGATAGGAAAGGCAGAGGATTCCATCATGAAGATTTTAAAGCTGAGTTATGATTCCCTTCCTCCCTATCTGAAAGCTTGCTTTGCTTATTTTTCTTTCTTTCCAGAGGACACATCTATTTCTTTTACTAAATTTAAAATTGATGAAGCTATATACCAGGACTATGTGATATATTTATGGATAGCGGAAGGATTTATTCCGCAAGAAAAAGACAGAGAACAGACGGATATTAGGTTGAATCATCTACATCAACTTGAAAAATTTTGTTTGCTGGAAGTAAACAGAGTTACAAGTTGTTACACTGTACATGACTTGCTGCTTGAGTTGGTTGTAAATATATGTAAAGGACATGAGTGTGAATTTGATCTTCCCTTCCAAGAAACAAGCTGCCGCAGGTTAATACCACCCACGAAAGATATAGCTACTAATGATATTTTAGAAAGGCTTTTTAATTGTAAGCGATTTCTACGCACCCTATCATTCTCTCAGAATCCTGACATTACAAGTATTCCACAACACTTGCTTGATCATGTCAGACTACTCCGGGTAATTGACTTTAGCCACACTGCCATCTCCACATTGCCAAAATGTGTTGGGAACTTGAAACTTCTTAAGGTTTTGAATTTGTCTCACACAGAGATCAGGGAGGTGCCAGATTGTGTAAGAAGACTTAAGAGTCTTTTGTTCTTTGATGTTTCCTTTTGCACAAGCCTACAACGTGTACCTGATTGGATAGGTGAGCTCAAGTGTCTTTCCTATATCAATGTACAACGGTGCTCCCAAGAGCTTAGAAATCATATGCCCAAGGGAATGTCGCAGCTCTTGAGTCTGAGGACACTTAAATCGGGGGGCTTCTCACTGTCAACTGAAGAGAACGAATTGTTAAATGTTAAAGATGTTGGCAATCTAGTCAATCTTCGAGAAATAAATTTTAGATTTAGAGATGGAAGGGCTTTGAGAAGTGTAGAAGATGGTATCTTTGACCGTCTGGTCAAAATGAGAAGTCTAGGAGTATATAATAGAATTCTTGCAACGGAGGGTGATAGAGAAGAATCCACTCTTCCAGCATTCCCAGAGAAAATGAATGTTATGAAAGAACTACAACTACTTTCTCTTACACGTTTCTCTGTGCCAAGTTGGATATGTGGAATGAAAAATCTAACAAACCTTGCTTTGACTGAGTGTAGTGATTATCCATCGCTCCAAAAGATGCCCAACTTACAATTATTGTTATCGGTGGGTGATTCGAAATGCAGAGAATTTTCAAAGGAGTTTGGAGAGGGAGGGGGATTTCCTAAGCTAGTTAAGCTGCAGATTAAAGACTTTCCTCTTTTGGAGGGGTTGTCGGCATTCGAAGAGGGAGCAATGCAACGTTTGGAAGGACTATGGATAGAGAATTGTACCCGGGTGAAGAAAGTTCCAGAGGGATTGGAGCGGTTGAGGAGACTAAAGGGGATAAGGGTTGTAGGGGAGAGAAGTGGTGAGTTAGAGGAGAGGTTAAAGGAAGGCAGGGAAGATTGGAATAAAATCAAAGAAAATAATCCCCGCATCGAGATAATGGTTGAGTAAGAAGATTGTTTCCTTCAGTTTGTAATATATTTCTTTCTTATTTTTAACTACATATATATTTTTTGATCTGTAGAAAGGAATATTTAATAAAGGTAAGATTTTATTTTATTTTGATTTCATAATTGTAATATGTATAAATAGATTAAAATAATTATAATATAAAAATGGGCAATGTTTTTATTTAAAAATATTTATTTTGTAGAAATCAAATGTTGGAAAGAAATTAATTAATAATTGAAATTTAATATTTAAGAGAAAATAAATAATTGAAATTAAAGTATAGAATATTGTTGTCTATTTATTTATTGAAAAGTTATATTATTTTACTTTAGAATTATTTTGTTTTATTTTTACTTTGATTTACTTTCTTTATATTTTACTTAAGAGGTATTTTATTATTAAATGACATCACTACTATTATGTTTATTGTAAAATATTAATACTTTGACCTATAAATGAGTATCAAAATTAAGATAAAAGGTAAGATTTTTTATTTACATAGTCACACTCCTCATTATCATTATAGAATACCTCTAGCATTAATAATATATTTGTCAATTTCTATAGTGTCAATATATACTTAAATAAACAATCTTTTTTAAAAAATTGTAAACAAGTTTGGTATCTTTGTTATGTTATTCTTCTTTCCTTATAACAATTATGCTAGATAGTAATTGATCTTCGTAATTGATAGCTTTTATTATTATGTATAACACACATGTTCATTAACATTTCCCTTATGTTCATACATGAAGCACATGATCTTGATGAAATGTTAATTAAATGTGGAGTAATTAATCTTGTTGAGCTGTGATTAATATTTGATTTTTTATATAGATCATGGATGAGTCTCAAAAAATTACAATAAGTTGAGAAATATATTTCATAATTAAGGAGGATGAGAAGAATATAATGAGTACAATATATTGCCATTTTATAAGTTGATTGGATGAATTTTTTTGGAGTTAAAGGCAACAAAAAGGAAATCCATAGATTTCTTGTTACTAAGTGTTAGTATTTGTTATTATTTTTGCTAATTTCATTTTGCATATAGCATATTCTAAAAATCCACCTTGCTCGTTTATCCTTAATAAAAAGTCACATAACCTTTTTCAATAATATGGTATTATTTATTTTCTCTAATAAGTAGGAATTAAAAATTAATGGAATTTTATGTATGATAGAATATTTAACATCTCGATCCCTATTTTGATGTAATAGATCAGTATATAAATTAATAGGAAAGAGATTAACCCATTTTCAAAAAAATGAATGAAATGGGATCACATCAGACCAAAGTCAATTAAATTGGGAAATAAAGAACAAAAAGTTGTTAAAAAAATATGACACCAAAAAGGGAATCATCATGAACACAAAATCATATAATCATAAAGTCATAATTTGATAAGAGTTAAGAAACTAAAGCTATAAAGCCTACATTGTGAGGTTCCCGTTCATTTCCGCCACCTTCCCCTCGATATTAGGAATATATTTTCTACCATCAATAGAATATCAACTAGTTCTCAAGTATTGTAAATCAAGAGCTTCAAGTTGTGATTGAATTGGAAAGTGATTCCTTTGTGGTGAAATATCAAGTTGATATGCAATTGTAGACCTATCATCAATGTCTCCTACAAGATCATTGCTAGGGATCTTACACTTAATATGTTACATATCCTCTTTCTAGTTTTATACAAGTAAATTGCCTTCTTAAAGAGTAGATTTATCTTAGACAACATTAATTTTATCTTAGAATGTATGAAATATGCTACAAAATATAACAAAAAAGTAGTTTTTTATCAAATTGAATTTGAGATTGTCTAGAATAATATTGAATTTTTATTCATTTTGGCCATGCTCCATAATTTTAGATTTGATACCACTTTTCTTCATTCATTTAAGAGATTTTTTGTTGATGTTTCTCCCTACCTATGTACTAATGGTATCAAATCTAAGTAATTTTTTCTCATCAAATTTATTCATCCAAGTTATGTTCTTACACCTTCACTTTGTGTGTTGAAAATTGAAGGATTCGGTTACATACTTGCTTATGACGAATCATAGAGACATGTAAAAGGGATCTTAATTCTAGGCAATGATCCCCATCAAATTTTCAATGGTCATGTTATTGATGGTTCCTTCCTCACCCTTCTTAAAAATGCAAACAAAATCAAGAAATATTTTAAATGTATTAGGCTTGTTTCTTTCATTTTGGCTCTAGTATTTAGTGGATTAAAACCAAGTCTTATAGATATTTTTTTCTCCTACTCCTAGTTGGCTTTAAATCTTTGTGCATAAATGTATTTATCTTGAGATATTTTTCCATTTCAAGTGATTTCATTTTCCTTTCAATTACAGACTTGGTCGAAGGTATTTTGTTTTCAAGTAACAAGTACAAGTTGTGTATATGCATGTTCTCTTGAAGCATTTCTTTTTTTTTTGATGAGGCAGGCATGTCAATGTTGAAGTCACTTGCAATGTAAACAAGGCCTTCAGTTGAAGCAATTTTCATTGCCTCATTAACAATTGTTATAATATTTATAAGTTTTGTTGCTAGTTTAGCATATATATTACAGATATGAAGAGTTTGTTCGGTAAGAATAAATGTAGTCAATATTGCTTCAACATTATCTTCTATTAATCTATCTTTTATTGGTTTGTAAACTTTGTGGTTTCGGGTCCCTGTAAAACCCGTTTTTTCCTCAATCAAAAACATTATCTTCTATTAATGGTATTACATTTGATATTTGTAAAAAAAATATTGGTTCAAGTCATTATCTCATGTACATGGTACACTGCAAAGCAATTATAATCTAGCAATTCATTGTTTTGATTAGATTAAAGATGGGAAGGGCTTGTACCCATTACAAAATAGTCATAGAGGCCCAATGAGGGAGCTCATGAGAAGTGAGAAACCTAGAAACAAAAATAGAAAAAACAACTAACAGACTAGCAAGAAAAAACACAAACATAGCACATGACAAAACCAGTAGAGGAACATACAAGCTACTAGTCACCCAACAGCTTGAGACCACTAATCACCTACCACTCCTTAGCTAGGAAGTAGTGTTTCTCATCAAAGGTCAAGGACCCTTTGTGTGTGGTTTGGCTTTCCTTAGTGCAGGGCGAGGTAGAGTTGACCTCCGTCTTTCCTTTTTTCTTTGAGTGACCAGCAACATATCCAACCTTGGTCATTCTTTTACCATGACTATGTAGAGTTCCTTTTGAAAGACCTATATGGTAATCGTAGTATTCTTGACATTCTCCTTACTATAATCCACAATTTCTTGGAGTCACTCCAACATTTTGTCCTGATTGATGTGCATGGTAGAAATTTCCCTCTGCAACTTCGCCTTGTCATCCTCAATCCCCACCAAAGATCTAAGCTCATTCGCTTCACTCTCCCAATTTGCCAATTTTGTAAAATATTTTGCGAGAGAGAATAAAAAATCCAAAAACCCACCATCCTCAACCTCCCTTGGCCAAGAAACCTTCTGCTTGAACACCTCCTCCAAAGCAAGGATGTGATCCTTAGCCATAACTAGCTGAGCCAAGAGCCACTTCAGGATATCATTCTAAACATTAAGAGTCACCAAAATGTCATTGAATTTTTTCCTCAAGGGAATAGAGGAAGCACAAATGACCTTTTCCAAATTGGGCTCTCTAGAAGCACCACCAAGGTTAACACAAAGGTTGGGGAATTTTTGTGGACTAAGAGGGTTAGTGGCCAGGGGGGATTTGGAGACCTCAAACACCTCATCATGGGCAAGCAAGCCAACAAGGGAATTGGCAAGGGTAGGTTTCTGAGACTCATCATCTAAGTTTTCAAGGTCATTAGAACCAAAAGTGGAAATAGGGGTGGGGTTGAGGAAGGAAACATGTTTTTTGGGTCACAAGTGGGGTCCTCAACACCAGGGGTTTTTCCACATGCCCTAATTATTCTTTGAGACATAGATGGAGTCTCCTCAAGACAACAAATGGAAAGGGGGGCCTCTAAGTTGATGGTGGGGTTTTGAATAACCAAGGTGTTCTTTTCAAAAAAGGTTAGGGAAGAGGTAAGAGCAGTCTGGTGGCAAAAAGATGAAAGATTAACCCCTGGTGGATGGGAAGGTTTTTACTCTTATCCTAAAAAACTTTGATTAGTTGTTCTAGGGAGGAGAAAATCTAAAAATCAAATTTTATTTTGACATTATATCTAAAATGGTTTAACATGGGAAAGAGGTGGGCATGAAAGTGGTGAAAGTGACCCTCCAAAGTTACATACCTCATTAGCACCTTAACAATCATGCTCCACACCCTGGGAAGGTCAGCGAGCTATTGAAACCATTTTGCAACTAGTTAAGCTTTTCACCCTCCTTCATAAATCTATCCATATCCTTCTGGTAATGCCCCTTTGATTTCCTAGGAATGTAGATTCCCTCCAAAGGAAGCCCCGTGGCCTCTGTAATCAGCTCCATATTGAGAAGGAAGGAACACTCTCCAATAGTGGAATTCCCCTCGTTCTAGGAACTAGTGAATTTACTTGACAAATTGGGGTCATGTCCCATCATGCCCTCAATAAATGAGGCTAATTGACCCCATTGTAGAATAGTCCAAACATCTTTATCATTTTTCACACCTCACAAGAGGCGGGTTCATCCTGAACTAGCTTGCCACCCATGGAAAAATTTGAAATCAATAGAGCAAGAGGCAAAAAGTTGTAGAAGTTACCAAAATAATGACAAGGGAAAGGATTAAAAAGATTATGAAAAGACTAGACAAAGGAGGTGGGATGCCATAAATTCCAATCATTCCAATTGTTAAAAGGAGCTGGCTAGAAATCCATCTTGAGATTAAAAGAGTGTTGTACTTTGACATCATTAGAAAATAAGTCACACACATATCCAAGGATAAGAGAGATGTTATCCTATATCACAATCTTGGAAGTGAAAGCCCCTAAATTGGCAAGGGCATCTGCCACATGATTACCATTCATGTACATGTGATTTCTAGATCTACAAATTTTAAAATTCATCATGAGATTTCATGCAGATTGAATGGGCTCTCGAAGGGACCAATAAGATTTTTTCATACCTATCAGAATCATAATGGTGTTACGTGAGTTGCCTTCAATAGCTAGGTTGGAGATACTTGCCAGCATTGCAACACGAATGTCATTGTAGGCTATTGCTACCTCCATAAAATTAGATGTTTGAATTCCAAGATTAACTACATAAGCTAGCAACATTTTCCCACTATGGTTTCTAATGACCCCACCCCCACCCACCTAACCTAAGTTGCCTTTGGTTGAGCCATCAAAATTAAGCTTCAACCAATCGGGTTCAGAGGGGACCGAGGAGTGTTGCTCCAATCCGAAGGGGTACGAGAGCATAGAGCATTAAGGGCCTTAGAAATGTTCTAGGATGAGGCTATAGAGAATTACAAGTTAGTAGGATTCCTTTCAAGCTTGCAAGAGGTCACAATGAGATTCTCAACAATATGACTAGTGACCTTATTGGCTAGGACTAGTCAAGGTTTTTTTATCTATGAATATCCTGTTGTTACATTCTCTCCAGAGTGCACACCCAATAAAAATGAGTTTTCCATCAAAGATCAATGAGCAAGGTATGAGACACTAGAGAGAGCCAAATTTTGAGAACCATCTTAATATCCTTGTGCCAGGCCCAACTAACTTTAAAAAAAGATTGATTTTTTTAACAAACCTGCCAAGAGTAGGAACAATGGAAGAGAAGGTAAGAAATGGATTTAGATTCAACTTCACATAGGAAGTATATGTTGCTAAGATGGCACCCCATCTTATGTAAATTATCCAAAGTAAGATGGCATGTAGTCCACCAAAAAAACTTAACTTTGGGTAGGGAGTTGTTCCTCCAAATCTTCAACCAATCAAACTAAGGAAACCAAAGGTTATTGATAAAATGTTGTATCTAGATTTAATAGAGTAGTCACCATCCTTAGATTCTATCCAAACCAATGAGTCAGATAAATCGGAATTGAAAAGATTGAGATTCTCAACTATTTTGAGGAGTTCTATAGTATCCAAGTAAAGGGGGGGTCAAACCAATTAGAGTCAATCTTCCAATGTGGTGAGTCAGAGGTATGATACAAGTAATTTGAGACCCTATGCCCCAATCTAGCACGGAGGTCCAATTTCATAGCCATGTAAATCAAATGGAGACCAAGAACCTGCTTCAAAATTCATTTATCATCCAAAAAAGAAATCGAGGCCCTAGACCATACCTTCCAACAAGTACCTTGGGAAAGTAGATTTCTTCTTTTGAGGAGATTGTTCTAGATTATGGATTTTGAGGGAATTATAACATTATTGAGAGAGAGACCATCTATACCCTTCTAATATTTATCTTTGAAGATAGAAATTTATTCAGCCTATTTGTTCAAAAGTTTCCAAGTGATTTTAGATATCAGAGCCATATTCATCTATCTACTTTTTCTCAAGTCAAGACCATCATAGAGTTTCCTATAATATATAGCGTCTTGATTCATCAAAGAGTAGTGATTCTTTTATTCCATTCCCGACCAAAGAATCCTTCTCTGAATCTGCTCTAGCTTCTCAGACCACAAGAAAGGCATTAAAAACAAAGACATTAGATACATAGAAAAACTTTGAAGAGGACTTAAAAAGGTGGAGTTTACCAGCGTTACTAAGAAGAGCACCATTACATGCTGCGAACTTTATTTGGACCCTTTCAAGTAGGTTAAACTATACAAAGTTGTCAACCTTACCCACAGTGAGGGGCATGCTCAGGTAAGTTGAGGGAAGGGGAAGAGTTTGACAGTTAAGAATTATAGATATCCTAGTTTGGAGTTGAGGGTTGACATTGAGGAAAAAATGGTACTTTTATTAAAATTGATACATTGGCTAGAGGTCGTAGTGACCTTTTTCAGAATGTGGTCCACCCCTTTGCCTCTACAATGGTGGCTTCCCCTAAGAGAATTGTGTCATCAATGGATTTTTTGTGTGAAATTAGTTGGGAAACAAAAGATGAGGAAAACCTAGAAAGAGTTTCATTCAAAACATTTTTTCTATGTTGCAACCTAGAACCTCAACCATCAAAATGAAGAGATAGGGTGAAAATGGATCCCCTTGTCGAATACCATCAGACGTAGAGAAAAATTCCTATGAAGTACCATTGAGAACCATAAAGAACTTGGGAGAGGTAACACAACCTTGAATAAGGTTTAGGATTTTTCCAAAGAACTTGAATCTTCACAAGAGCTCAAGCAGAAAATTCCAAGACACTTTATTGTAGGCTTTGGAGATATCAAGTTTAAGGGCAATACTTTATTTTTTTCTTTTGCACATGACGACATCTGTGATTTTATGGCCCAAAACAAAGCCTTTCTAGGTTGAATGAATCAACTTATCAAGAGAGGTTTTAATTTGATTGACTAGTAGTTTGGAGCAGATTTTATCGAAGGTATTACAAAAGTTAATGGGGTGAAAATCGAATAGCATGTTGGCCCTAGTTAGAATGTTTAGGAATAAGAACAATAAAAGTGTCATTCTTTGAGAATATTCCAAGAGGAGAGGAATTCTTTAACAATAGAAGTATAACATCCTGACCAATGATATCCCAAATACTTCTAAAAGAAGAAAGGATGGAAGCCATCAGGCCCCGAGGCCTTGAAAGGTTGGAGGGAAAAGACAACCTCCTTGACCTCATCCGCTGAAGCACTTCTTTCCATGAACAAGAAAACCTATGGGGTCATAGAGTGGGGGATGACATTCAAGAGGTCTTCAACCTAGTAATCAGTCCTAATCGGATTGAGAAGGTTGTGAAAAAAGTTAACACCAACCCAAGCTATATCCTTCTCAGAAGATAACAAAGAATCATCCTCATAGATAAATTCAAAAATGGTATTCGTCTTCCTATGCTTAGAGGAATTCATGAGAAAAAATTTGGTATTCTTATCCCCCTCACGAATCTATTGATTCCTAGCCCATTGATTCCAATAAAGTTCTTCCTTCTCAATAATATTGTGAAAATCACTTAACAACCTCTTTTCCTTGTCCAGCAACACCATAGAGTCTCTAGCCTCCATATATTTTTGAACCTATCTGAGTTGCTCTTTAAGAGATTTTTTCTAAGCAAAAATATTAACAAAACAACTTTGGTTCCACTCTTTCAAATTGTTTTTAAGAGTTTTCAACTTAAAGGCAAGTCTAAACATAGCAGAGCCATAGACCTTAATACTCCACCACTCTGAAAGGAGTTCCCGAAGAAGGGGCGGATGCAACCACATCAACTCAAACTAAATGAGGCACTTGGCCTTGGGGGGGGGGGGGGGATATCCCACCACAAGAGCAAAGGGGTATGATTGGAACCAATCCTTAGGAGGGAGGATAGAGTGAGAGTGGAAGGAAAATCCCAATTGGAGGATACCAAGAATCTATCAAGTCTAACTTGAATAAGGTTATTGCCAACCCAATTTTTAGTTCACGTGAAGGTTCTTCCCTCAAGATCCAAATTAGACAAACCTCCCTCTAAAAGGAAGTTATTAAGATCCAACATATTGTCTGTCAAATATGTGTTACCACCCAACTTCTCTAAGGGGAAGAGGGGGGTATTAAAGTTGTTCATCACCATCTAGTGACTATGTTGAAAGGAGCTTCTACAACCCAATTGAATGGACCAATTATTTATTCTAAGAACAACATTATTGGGTGCATAAATATTAGAAAGGATCCATTCATGAAGATCAAAACTTTGAGAGAAACTAAAATTAAGAAAGTTTATGTCCTTAGAACTCAAGGAGACTTTAAGAAAAGGTTTCCACATCATAACCAATCCTCTAGAAGCCCCCTCAACATCAACTTCCAAGTAGAGAGCATTAGGCCAAATGAATTTACTATATTTATTAAAATTAGTAGCATTCATCTTGGTTTCTTACAAAAGTAAAATGTCAAGCCTAAGTTCTTTAATAATATTCTTGACAATATGCTTCTTATGAAGGCTATTGATCCCTTTAACATTCCATGAGAGAATCATCATTTATTACTTCTTTAGGAGTCAACCTGCTCCAAATTCGGTTGGTTACCATTAGCAATATCTCTTGTCATATTCTTTTGTCTGGTTGATTAATGCATTGTTTGTTATTGGTTTTTCCAAATATATTTCTTGGACACAAATAATGTTAGATGACATTAAATCTTTTTCATGTATGATTTATTCTTTATGTGTTTTAATAGATATGGTAGTATATGATATTTGAATTTTGTAATCTATGTCATTTTGAAGGATCCACTTAGTTGTAGTTTCTAACCATGTCATTTCTTAAATGTGATTTCTATTTTTACTTTAAAGTTTTATATTTTTAGAGGGATTAACAAAAATAATGTTTCAAAGCTTGATGTGTGAGAAAGAGTTGTGTAAGTTAACCCATGTTGGTGTACACCTAAGGGTTCAAATGCAAGGCCATGAATTGTAAGCCCTTGTGATCTATGTATTATTCAAGCACATGCTAATTGCACTAGAAATTATTTTCTAACAATAATTTTTTGTTGACCACTTAGTTTTAGGATTGGTTTTACAACTCCAAGTATTGGTATCCATCCATTGTTAATGGATGTTTCGTTAAAATGTGATACTTTTGTAGCTTGAGATTTTCCAATATAGTGATCATTAAATTCAATCCATATAATGTACATGTCAGCATGTTATGTATATTCTTTGAATATTCCATCAGATCCATTGACAAGACCATCATATGTATCATAGTTTCCACTATAAATCTAAACCAATATGTCTATTTTTAACATAATTTGGTAAGTAAGATCTGTATTATTCTTGTAGAGTTTTAAAATATTGTAGCATCATAAATTGTCACCCTTGATTATTTCACACTGTTTTTCTCCCCCTTAAGTTATTGAACCTAATTGAACACCTAATTTCTTAAATTATACACTATGTGGCCCATTATAATATTTATCAACAAATTATAAGTAGAAAACCAATGCATACATTCAATATTTTCCCCCTAGCTTTTTAGATCTTGAAAAAGTGGGTATAGAAAAGGGCACCCTTGTCCTCTTAATTTGGCCCTAAATTTGAATATGTTAGAGGTGGAATTTCATTCAATATTTTTCTCATGACATATTGTATCTTGCAAAATAGGGCCAGGACTAAGTCGCCCTAGGTGAATTAGTCCCCCTATTTTTCCTCCAAAATTGAGTATGTCATAGGTGGCATTTTATTATTTGAATTTCAAATATCCAATGTCAGTTATTAGGATCTAATTTTTGGGAAATTAGAATACTTGCATATAAATACCTATTTATTGAATCATTTCAAATCTATCTAGCATTAAGAGGCAATTTTAGAGATTAAGGGTATTATCAAGCAAGTCAAGAGCAACATTTCAGAGATTTATTGTAGCAATTCAATATCAAAGCATCATGTCAAATTATTTTGCATGAGTTTTTGTTCATGTTCCCATCCTTTTTGTGAGATCTAGCCCTTGTAGGTCTTCAAGCAAATCAATCAAGAAACATTCAAGCCTTGAGAAGATGTGTATGACTTCAATCCTTTAAGGTAAGTGGTTGGTTGCAGTCCATTGTTGATTCATCATTCATTTTATCATTTAGCCTTATCCCTCAAAAAGATAGACTCTCTATCATTGACATTACCATTGTGGAAGTGGAAACACTAACATGGGTTTTGACTAAGGAAATCCCCTAAATGGTACAACCCTTTCTCTCTCTTTGAATGTGTAGGTTTTAGGTCTAAAGAAGATTGGGTGAATTTTATACATTAATTATTTATTGTTGCAATCAAACCCTACACCCTGACAACACATGAAAAATCGCTTATCTTGACAATTGACAAAGAGCCGATAGTGCGACAAGTGGGAAATGAAATCTCTGATCTAGTTCCTGAGGACTATGAAAACATATCTAGATTTGGTAAATAAGGACATAGTCACCCCTAGAAACGTCCTCTAAAATTTGGCTCAAATTTTAATGACAGATGCATAGTATCTTTTTCAGTCTATATTTGAAGTCTAAATTTTCATGTGACTTTCTAGATCTGTTATATTTACATTAGAACCATAATTTGTATCATTAGGTTATTTGAATCATTACATTTCATTCCTAAATTCATCCTAGTTTTGTTCAAGGGAAATTTGACTCACCTTTAAGGTTTTAAGTTGGTCATATACCTTGTCCAAACTCATCAAACCCCTGCTACCACAAACTCTAAATGACATGTTGTAGAGAAGTACCTTGAAATCCTAGGTGAAGTCTTAGGGTTTCACTTTTCCCATGTTTCATTTTGGTGAACATGACATGTTAGCATTATAAATCTTCTAAAACCTGAAGTAATTTATTCTAGATCTAGTTTTACCATTGCATTTTTTTGCATTGTTCATTTAGGCATTTATTTTTGCATTGTAAAAGGCATAAAAATTCAAAAAAATGCATACAATATTGCATTATGGGTTGCAATAAGGTTAGTTTCAATCATCATTTCTCAGATCTACATTTTGATTGCATTTAAAAATCTTCATTAGGTCATTTAAATCTAAAAATAGATATTAAATTGTCATTGCATTCTTCTAGGCATCTAGCATATAGCTCAAAAATTGAAAAAAAATGCATTGTTTTGTTTAGAAAGCATCAACATCATCATTCTCAGATTTTGGCATCTATGAATCAATTAATTGTTACATCTTAGATCTAGAAATTGCATTTACAATTGTCTTTTATTGCTTGAAAATTTTACAAATTGTTACAAACTTACATTTTGAGTTATATAATCATAGATTGAGCAAATTCCAAAAAAATATTCACTATCTAACCTATCTGCACATAAAAATAGTAACTTCAAATAGTATAGTACATAGTCAAATTTTGAATTTTGCAAAAAGCTATGATAGTCACCCTAGGCACCCTTTTCTAGCCAAATTAAGCCCTAATTTACTATGCAAAACCTTGTCTCTTGTTTCTGCTCAGATCTAGCCTTAATTTTTGAATATCAACCCTGTAATTGTCTTTTTTTCTACAAAGATTGATAGCTTCATCCATAGGACATAACATCATTTTCTCATTGAAAAAATCTTTTGTTGTCATAATTCATGTTCTATTGACAGATCTTGTTAAGTATTTCAAGGATTTTTTGTTACAAGCATATGAAAATGAGTTCATCTCTCCTCTTTTGTTTTTTTTCGTTGATCTTTCTCCCACTATCTCTCCTATGTGTTAGGTTGGCTTGTTTCAAGAGAGTGCAATCATATACAATCATGAAAATCATGTTTTTTCTTCTCCTAATACCTTAGCTACTTGTGATGAAGGTATCTTGGTGTTAGAAGATCTAATTTTTGAGTGTCATGAGAATCTTGTTTGTTTTTCTCCCCCCACATCTCTAAATTGGGAAGATATTGTTGGCCAAGAGGATGAAATTATTGATACATTTATTTCCAAAAAAAAGATGGATTGTATATATGAATATGCTAAGTTCTCATTAGATCCCCCTTTATAGAAGATCATAAACAAGTGATTGACTTAGTTGAGGTTATGAATGCACAATTGGCTATTAGATCTCCTCTAATTATTGGAACTTATAAAACTCCTTTACTTATTGGACCTCCTAAAATTCCCCTAATTATTGGACCTCCTAACTCACCCCTCATTATAGGACCTCCCAAACCTCATGGTCATATCCTAAAATTTTCAAAACAACTCACTAGTAATCATGTGTCACAACAACCAAGTTATCACGCACTTGCTCACACATTTAACACTAGAAAAAATAAGGAATCAAAACAAATACCAACATATATTCCATTTCCTCAACCATAACTTCCACCCACACCTAACATTCCTTAGCATAGTGGTAAATAATATGATCTTGTCGAGCAACTTCATAATTCCCCAACTAATATTTCTTTGTGGGATTTGATTCAAACATCACTCATTTATCATGAAATGCTTCAGGATTATTTGAAAAAAAATGTTGTCCCTCCTAGTGTGCAACCATATGATGTAGCAGCTTTGCTTGAATCTATGAATGAATCTAATTTGGATAAAAAAAATCATCAAAATGAATTACTCCCTTTGGAAACACAAAAAAAAGGGTGCCTTGATGATAATGTAGTTATCAATAAGATCTAGGGATTAGACATACCCTTATTGACAATGGTTTAGGGCTTCATATTTGTATTGTTCATCTTTTGGATAAAATTAGAGCAAAAAAAACCTTAATCCAACCATCTTCTTTGTCAATCAAAGGTTTTCACAATGTGGGAAGACAACCTCTTGGTGCTATAACATTACTTGTTAAAGTGGGTCATGTTGTATTGCAAAGTCCCATCCATGTCATGCCCCATGATCTTTGATATAATCTCCTCTTGGGTAGACCATGGATTTATTAGATGGAAGGAGTTCCTTCAACGTTTCATCATATAATGAAGTACACCTACAATAATAAGGTTTACACGATAAAATCTTATCTTAAATCTTAAAATTGTTTATAAACTAATCTATGAATGAAGATTCCCTTTAGTACATTGATCCCAACTTCAAAAGTGGAACCTTTACCAATTGGGGAAAAAGATGAGCACATTTCATTAGTGAAAAATTTGTTGGATAATGATTAGGTTTCATTATATTTCACACCTATATTCATGGGGGAATACAAGATTACACCATCAAAATCATAAAAATAGAAAGAAGATGCATTGGTATCAACACAATCTATCATTGAATCATCAAAAAAATCTGATTTCAAAACTACTAATAAGGAGGAAAACACTAATTACACATCCACTTATGATGAAACTAATTATGAAAAACCATCTTCTTTGAAATAAATGGAATCCATCTATGGAAGCCATCTATGGAAGAGGTTATCAAATTTTGAAACAATTTGGCTATAATGGAAAAGGATGTGGTGTAAAAGAGTAGGGTATATGTGTTCACATAGAGCTCAACATGCAAGAAATAAAAAAAGGTCTTGGTTATTTTCCTTAAAAAATAATGAGAACATCAAAAATAGCTTCACTTAATAAGCAAGATTCTCCCACAACAAATACCATTAGTTTCTACTCCTTTTCATGTGGTAGTTGCAGTATCACACAAATTCTCACTACCATGCATGGAGGTATAAATGAAGTTTTATGCAATCATAGTTCATCTTGCAAGGAGTAGCATATGGTAATCTATTTTTTGCTCATATTTGTCCCTACACTTGGGGGTAAGGGGTTAGGTAGCCTTGTGTTAGGTGCATTCCTTCTAGCAAGGGATCCCATATCTCCTTAAAATATCAATGTAGCAAGTACACTAATATTTTAAGGGGGCCAGATAGTCCCCTACATATTGTGTGCATAATAAATGGTCCCATTTTAGTGATGATATTATACATCTCCTTGAAAGTGTGGCCTTATCAATCCATGTTGGTGGCTCCTTTGTGGTGATATTGGACTTGGTATCCCTTAAGAATGTGGCTTTCCTGGCATATAATGTTCCCTTTGGTGGAAATAATATGGCTAGTATTCCCTAAAGTGTGACCTTGTGTTCCATGACTTGTCCTCTCTTAGTGGTAGTATCATGTGTGATATTCCCTAAGGTGTGACCCTTCATGTATTGAACAATGCACTTTTTTAATTTTATAAAACCCCTTTTTTGTTGGTGTTGTTTATAACACCCCTTTAGGTTTTGTCCTTGTCTTATGCACCTTCTTAGGCAAGTTTGTCATCATCTTCTTAGACATTTATGTGCCTTCTTAGGTGAGTTTTCCATTTTATTCTTAGAAGTTTATGCACCTTCTTAGGCAAGTTTTTCATCATCTTCTTAGACATTTATGTTTTGTCTTAGGCGAGTTTTTCATCATCTTATTAAACATTTATGCACCTTCTTAGGCAAGTTTATCATCATCTTCTTAGACATTTATGCACCTTCTTAGGTGAGGCTTGTTCGTTCATGGATTCAACATAACAGAATTATTTTATTCATGGGCACCCCTTGTAACATGGTCATTGAGCATAATGCAACTTTCTTAATAGTAGAGCTATGTGTTTCATGAGTGTCTCAGCATAATGCAACTTGTTATCCTTGTGGAAACCATCAATTTGCATGCAAACCTAGTATAATGCAGCTTGCTAGCTAGTAGATCCATGCATCTCACTAGTGAGTTGCAATATCCTCATGGGAGCATTCCTTTGAAAAACACTTATTCAATAGATGATGTTTGGTATTTGAGACAATTTAAGACTAAGGTCTCTTTACCTTACTAACTTGAATTCCTTCAGTACTAACCCTTTTTTTTGTGTGTCTTCCTTGTATTTGCATTGTGTTTATATTGTGTTTGTGCTAATTTTTTTGTCATTTATATGTCATGTTATATCATGTGTTTTCATCGTATATGCTTCATGTTTTTGCAATCTATGTGTTTTGTTGTCTTGTATTTCATACATGTGTGTGTTCCTTTGTGCTTATGTTGGTTTTCCATGGGATCTTGGATCCTAGGGGCTTGTGCATACCCTTGAAATCATAGTCATCCTATCTCTTCAACATTTGAATATTTGAACCCCTCTTGACATATTCTCTACTTTAGCATGATCCTAAGTGTAATTTTGTACTCTCGCTAAAGTGGGGACTGTAGACACTAAAAATTGTCTTAAGCCTGCGACTCTTAATTTCTTCATAACTCTTTCATCTTCATTCTTCATAATTAAATAATTTTAATTATTTAATTATTTCCTAAAGTCATATGTTCTCTATTAATTAAATAATTTTAATTATTTAATTAATTCATTCTTATCTTTGTTCTTCTTTGATTAATTAAATAAATGATATTTAATTGTGTCGCTACTTAAACTTACCTTCTTTCTAAAATTAAATAAATGTCAATTTATTTAATTTATGCGCCACTTTCCACTATAATTAAATAATTGTTTTAATTATTTAGTTATTCGCTACCTTTTGCCTCTTTTTAATTAAATAATTTTTTATTTATTTAACTAGTTTACATATCTTTATTTTGAATTAAAAATCATTATTTAATTCAAAATGATGATTCTTTCCTTATCACAATCTTGCATAATTAGATAATATCTTTATTATCTATAATTAAATAATTATTTTAATTCTTTAATTGGCTTTTTCCTCTTTTAATTAAATAAATCTTTATTTATTTAATTAGTTTCCATATCTTGATTTTGAATTAAAAATCATTATTGAAAATGATGATTCTTTCCTTATCACAATCTTCTATAATTAGATAATATCTTTATTATCTATAATTAAATAATTGTTTTAATTATTTAATTAGCTTTTCCTCTTTTTAATTAATTAAATATTTATTTATTTAATTAATTTCCATTTCTTAATTTTGAATTAAAAACCATTATTTAATTCAAAATGATGATTCTTGCCTTATCACAATCTTCCATAATTAGATAATCTGTATTATCTAATTAGTCATTGGTCACTTAAATGGAAAAAGATTTGATTTTCTCTTCAACTCAATGCTTTTTTTGTATTGATCTTATCTTCTACATTCCATCCTTATCCCTCCTTGTTTCGACTAATCTCCACCACTGATTAAATTATTTTGATTTAATCTCAGCCATTCATCTTTTCTAATTTAGCCCTAACCCTATTCCATGCCTTATCTTTTAATCTCAACCATCGATTAATTGTCTTTCAATCTCAGCCTTTCATTCAAAATCAGGTTTTCCTATAAAAAGGCTTTATCATTGTCATTTCAAGATCCCTGGAAAATCTTAGAAGTTTTAGACATCATAGAAATCTTCAATATTTTTCTATTACCATTGTCTTTAAGTCATACTTGCATACTCAATCAAAATATGAGGGCATTTATTATATTACAGCAAAATGGAGGAGTGTAATGAAGGTGATTCATGGAATGCATAAGGGTTTGGTAAGATCTTTCATGTTTTTATGATTTATATTTCATTGTTCTTCATTATTAGCTTGGGGTTTGGTTTGATTATGTTTTATACTGCTAACCTGGAATTTCCCCTCGCTACATTTGGTGAACCCGATGTGACAAATCAGGCGATTCATAGCATAGTTGGCAAATAGAATACATCCCTTCCAACATCTACTCAGAAAAGGGGTACCATTTGTATGGACGGATAAATGTCAAAAAGCTTTTCAACAAATCAAGGATTACCTACTTACACCCCTAGTGTTAGCGCCGCCTATTGATGGACAACCTTTGATTCTCTATATTTCAACAACCACATCAGCACTAAGAGCCTTACTTGCACATAATGATAGTGAGGGTCATGAAAGGGCAGTGTATTATATCAGCCGCACTTTGGTCGGATATGAGTTAAATTACAGTCCAATAGAATGTGATTGTCTTGCGGTAGTTTTCATTACCCAATGACTAAGGCACTACGTGTTAAATCACCAAGTAATGTTGGTCGCAAAGATAGATCCGTTGAAGTATCTCCTTAGTAAAGAAGCATTAATAGGATTCCTAGTGAAATGGGTCATGATACTCAGTGAATATGTTATCCAATATGTTGAAAGAAAGGCTATAAAAGGACAAGCTATTGCTGACCAACTAGCAGACACACCAACTAAGGCAGATCATCCTCTAGTCCTAGATTTTCCTGATGAATCTATCTTCACTCCAGACACTGGAATGACATGGAAGTTATACTTTGATGGATCCCACACAAATCATGGCTTAGGGGTTGGCATATTATTTGTCACACCACAAGGTGACACCATTCCTAAGTCATTCAGAATTAATTTTCCATGCACAAACAATATAGTAGAATATGAGGCTCTTTTAATAGGATTACATATGGCCATCCAATGGAAGATCAAGTACCTCCAGGTTTATGGATATTCTCAACTAGTATTCTGACAAGTTAATGATGACTAGGACACAAAAGATGAAAAGTTGGTCCCATACAAATGAATGACAGATAGCTTCAAGCAATATTTTGACAGTGCCCTTTTTCATCAAATACTTTGCATTCAGAATAAATCAGCGGATGCTATGGCTACCATTGGTTCACTCTTGGACATACCTAGTAACATGCCTAAATTCGAGTTTTTGGTAGAACAACTTTTAGTCCCTACCTTTGACATCCGAGATTTAGAAATGGTGTGTGAACTTGTTGGTCCCAATTCCCATGGTACAAAGACATATATGACTACCTTCATTCCCAAATCCTACCCCCTGATCTCTCAAACAACCAACACAAGACATTTATTTATAAATCCTCCAAGTATGCCATCATTGGTGATAACCCTTTATAGATGTGCCCTAGACAATACCCTATTGAGATGTCTCGATATTGAGGAAGCACAAGAAACCTTGTGTGGGGTACATGAGGGTATATGTGGAGCCAACTCTAGCATTCTGACCTTAGCTAAGAAGATTATGAGACTGGGCTATTACTGGCCTACAATGGAAAAGGACTCATACTTCTTTGTCAAGAAATGTCGACAGTGCCAGATCCACAGAGACTTGATACATGTGCTAGCACAGGAGCTCTGTTTGATCACATCACCATGGCCCTTTTCCCAATGGGTACTCAACCTCATAGGGAAGATACATCCCACATCCTCCAACAGCCATAAATTCATCATTACTGCAACTGAATACTTCACCAAATGGATTGAAGCCATTCCCTTGACTTACTTTACTCGCATACAAATTTCTAAATTCATCCTAAACTACATCATTTATCGATATGGTTTCCCTCAATCCATATTTACTGATAATGGTCGCCCACTTAAAAATCAAGAAGTCTACCATCTCTATGAGAAATTCCATATCCAACACCACTTTTCCACTCCATATTAACCACAGGGTAATGACCAAGCTGAGGCATCTAACAAAACAATCCTTAGAATCCTTAAAAATATTGTCAATGAAGTTGGTCATGACTGGCATTCATAGCTTAACCCTACTTTATGGGCTTACCACACAAGCATCCACACTCCCACCGATGTCACTCCATATTCCTTGGTATTTGGTTCTAAGGCCATCTTGCCTATTGAGGTCAAAATTCCTTCCCTAAGACTATATTTGAAAGGGCATATTGACAATGAAGAGTATTGTGTCAAGACTACATGAGCTAGAGTTCTTGGACAAATGAAGACAAAAGGCACTAGATCACCTCCAAACATATCAAAACCGTCTTCGTCACAGCTATAACAAGAAAGTCTTGAGTTAAAATTTTGACATTGGTGACCTAGTCTTAATGGAAAATTCAAAGAATCAAGCAGAAAGAGAAAAGCCAAGAAATTTTGATCCAAACTGGTTGGGGCCTTACATTGTTACATAAGTCTTTAGATTAGGAGCATATCAGCTTTCTACCCATAAAGGAGAACCATTGTCAGAGCCAATCAATAGTCTTCATCTGAAGAGATTTTATACATAGCTTCCAAGAGCATAATCTTAATCATGGACAAATACAAAAAAAATAGAAAATTTGAAAAAATTGTTACCTTGATGAAAACCTAGCAAATAGGTGTCTTGGTAACACAATTTTTTTTTGAAAAATCAATAAAATAGTAAAGAGAAAAAATTCTTCCAATAGTGAAAACCACTTCAATGGCACTTTGGATAGGTAACATGGTGAAAACCTAGCGAACAGGTGCCATGTGTAGTCAAATTTGCTCCTTCATCTACCATTATTCCAATCTGAATTTCCTTTCATACCACTTATCTTGCTTATCCACACACCTTATCATTTACCGTCCTTAATGTCACCCACAATAAATGGTTGTCCTTTCCATAACTTGGAATGATTGACATCAAGTACACTCTATATCCCCATTCCATCCTATTCCTAATAAATTGGTCTTATACCCGACTGGGGGAAAATACTCGGCCTATGTCATTTGGATCTTGCACTTGTTCTGACATCATAAAATGTCCTAAAAAAATTCATAAAAATCATAAAATTTCTTGAGAAAAAACCAAAAACATCGTAAAATGTCGTGAAAAAATCCATAAAAATCATAAAAACCTCCAAAAAAAAAATTGAAACATGTCAAAACCTAAAAACATTCAGATAACATCCAAAATCTCAAAAACAAAGTTAGAATCAGTTGTTTTAGTCAGTTGTTGTCATGTCAAACTACGTTGCCTCTACGGCTGGACATAGGCAAGGCCATCTCTCGATGCGCCCCTAAGGCATTACGTTAGTCCTTTCAGGTTTGTCAGAATAAAATCATGACTCGGCTCTTTGTCCATAAAACAAATTCAATGGTCGTGTTGAACTACGAGGTCTTTGCGCATTGTTACATAGGAAAGGACATCTATCGATGAGCCCTTGAGGTTGCATTAGATCAGTCCTTTAGGGTTCATCGCGTCAGTCAAATAATTCATACATTGTCATCAAACACTAAACATTCATTGAAACATCAAGGAAAGTCATGCATCAACAAGACAAATCAGCCAACAAAGTCATTAAGTCAAATCAAACAAATTGTCAAAATGGTCAAATCATCCAAACAATCAAATGTCTTATATAGGATGCATCCTTCCTGAGATTAGACATCATCATTTTCCTTATACAGGTGGTCACATGATTGAAACCAAACTAGATGTCTTATACGATATGTGTCTTTTCTTAAACCAGGCTTCGTCAAACAATCAACCTGTCATTTGAACATCAAACAATCATTTTTTTAGCAAACACTCTTACCGACTGTTGATAGTGTGGCTTGTCTTGTCTTATCTTTTTCTATTGGTTTTATCTTTGAGTCAGGTTACTAGCTTCCTCGAGGATGTCTCATGAAGGATTTAGAGGGGAGATGATGTTTCAGGACTCTTTTCTTTGATTGTAGTTTGTGGATTGTCTTGGCAAAAAGACTAGGGAAAATTTTCCCTTGGTATGAGCTAGGACATTTCCTTGTTTGCGACTATTTGTTTTGCAAGTGGGTGACCTTGTACACCTTGGTCTATCTCATATCAAGGTTTTTGTTCTCCATTTGTATCATTTTAATGCCCAATGATGATTCATGCAAGGCCTATTATGTATTTGGAAAAATATTGAAGATTCTTTTGTCACACTAACATCCATGTCTTTAACATTAACATCCATGTCTTTCGCACTAACACTTCTTCCTTGCATTATGACGGCGTCTTGTGACACATAAAAAAAATGATCATTTCATATACATTCATATTAGAAGCATCATTTAAGCATTGTCATACATACACACATATTAGATCATACATATATGATGCATTTTAAAATATAAAAATATTCATATCTATCACATTTAGGACACCATTGCATAACATACATTCATTATCATCCTATTTCACAACCATCATAAATTGCATAGCATATTACCACATTAAATACATTCACATTACATTGCAAATACATAAAATAACATTGCATCTCATAATCATTAGCATAATATCTATACATGACATATAACACCATAAAAGTAAATGCATACATCATCATAGGTTGCATGAATATCATAAAGCATACATCATCATCCATGACACATACATATAAAGAACTGCATATCATATAATCGCGGCCAAAAATGATATATATATATATATATCACTCAAAAAGTGTCACAGTACGATGTCATAATGTATCCCCTAATAAGAGCTTGTAGGCTTCATAGACAAAAACATAAGTGTCAAAATACATGTGTCAAAATGAGATCTATCCAAAACTCCCATGATCCCTAGAGCCCTAACTGTCGCTCTTACCTCGGCTAGATCTACTTTGTGACCATCTACTATGGGACCAACCGCTACTCAATGCCACTAATGCACTAGGTGCCCTACACTCAATCAAGATCGCCTCCTCATATAAGCCTCTATAGTATTGCTCTCGCCTCCTTGCTTTGATAAGTTCTTGTGCAATGTCGACGGCAGATCCTGTGCATGCAACCGTAAAGTCAATAACTCTATGCTCTTCCTCTACCTCTACATCGGGCATGCCCTCCTCCTATTGGCCCTCCTCCTCTCTCTCCTCCTCCTCCTCAACCTCCGCTGATGCCTCCTCCCATCCCCTCCTCTTTGTCCCTTGCCACGGTCATCGCCATCTCCTTCATCTCCACCATCATCACCCTAGCCACCACCTCCTCTACCTCCATCTCCCCTCCCTCTATCTCCTGCCTCGAGGACCCCATCCTTGTCCAGCCACTGGTGCCAGTTGATCTAGATTTGTCAATGGTATCAGTCTATGAACTTGCCAGCATGCATCATACTCGGGAGTGGTGCCTACATCTATTGGTCCCCCTCTCCATGCACATTGTTGTGCCTACAACCCATCTATCTATTACTCTATTGTAGCCACTAATATCATAGGACCCCATGGCATCACCTCTCTGGATGATCAAGAAAATACTGCTAGTCCCCATGGCTCCCCCTACTGCTCTTTGAATTGTCCCACCACACGATCTGATAGATACATCTCAATAATGTGTACTGACTGGATAGTCTTCCCACTTAGATATCTCTCCTTTCGACACCATGGTAGATGCTCACCCTCATCTGGCCATAGATGGAAATCCATATACAGTCTCCATATGAAATTGACTAAAGTATCTAGTCCATGTCACCAATAACCAATGTCTCTAATATGTGTTTGTGTCACTTCTCTTGTATACATATATACGTAGTGTGTGGTGGTCTCCAACTGATGACCAATTAGCAAACGAAGCACAACAATGTGCTCCCATGCCCAAACCATCAACAATGTAACTCCACAACTCATGGACTATCCCCGTTGATATACTATGTCATGTAACTAAAAATATACCATCACCAACAAACAGAGCCCCCATAAATACACTATCTCATTGGTCATCATACCAACAATCATCTCCCCCCATCTGATAGGAAATCCATGTCCTCGACGGTCTGGAATCACTACCCCAGCTATCACAATGCACAGTATATAGTCCAATCATTCATATCTAGCAGCTAGTGTCTCCCATCTGATCTCTTATCAATCAATAACCAATTGTGCCACATCATCATACACATAGAAGGTAGTCAGGGCCTGATATCCTTGGCCTAGATCATATCTGACTCTCTCTCCTTGAATTAGTAGTCGCAGGATCCTATACACATCCTCAAAGGTGATGGTAGTCTCTCTTGTAGGTAGATGAAAGGAACATGTCTCTGAATGCCATCGCTCGATAAGTGCAGTCAACATCCCCCTATTTTTCCTAATGATGGGCATGAATGTGACGTGATACAGACCAAGACACCATAACCTACGTCGTTCGACATTGCTAAACTAGTCCCTCAATCGATAAGTCTCTGACAGTCGAGACTCCTGAGTATAGATCGAATCTATATGAACCTGTGACCAACATGACAACCATTGTGTCAATTAAGCAACCTACCTCAGGCTATTTTGCACATGTCATAAAAGAAAGTCAAGCTTAACCTAGGACAACCTGTTCAACATTCAATTGTGTCAATCCCTTGCAGATACGTCGTGGGAGGTCGATTGCGTTGAACCCCAAAATCAGTTGCAACCTAATATGACACTTGTGTTATTCCTATGTAGTTGTGACTCATCCCTGAGCAGTTGCACACAACCATAGTCAGAAGTGTCATGCATATGCAGATGTGTTTCAGCAACCCGTGGATGCATCAAACATCAATAGTTGCATTGAAAAAAATTAAAAAACCTATCCTAGCCTAGTGTGTTCTAGACAGTTGTGTCATTTCATAGCCAATTGCGTCGAACACGATAGCATTTGTGGCTATCACGGAATGATGAAATTGATTGTCAAATTTTTCTCCTACCTAGAAATGCGTGAAATTAAAAATTGACAAAGTGGGTTCAAAGAGCCTTACCGGATCTCCTACACCCTTCAGTCATCTAAATGTGTGAACTATGTAAGCCCTGTGCTCACTGTGAGGAACTCACTCCATCTTCACTCAGAGCTCCTAATCTCCAAAGTTCAAAAGTGCAAAATATGAGCTTTGATTTTCCAAATTTCTATTTATTAAAAAATTAGGGTTTTTCTAGGGTTTGTGTTGGTTGTGCTTTGCTTGGGCCTTCAAACTACATTTTGTCGACTCCGAGGGTCCTGAAATTATTTCTTTCGTCAACATCGCTTTTCTACTCATCAATTTGACTTTTCGAAACAATTTTCAATTTTTTTGAAAAATTTCTAAAATTCTTCTGAGGGGGCATAAGGCTACCTTGCTTACACTGGGGTACGTTTGACTCAAATTTCTTTGACACAATGCAATAAACAACATTGTATCAAATAGGGGAAAAATGTAGACACTAAAAATTGTCCTAGGCCTACGACTCTTAATTTCTTCATAACTCTTTCATCTTCATTCTTCATAATTAAATAATTTTAATTATTTAATTATTTCCTAAAGTCATATGTTCTCTATTAATTAAATAATTTTAATTATTTAATTAATTCATTCTTATCTTTGTTCTTCTTCGATTAATTAAATAAATGATATTTAATTACATCGCTAATTAAACTTAACTTCTTTCCAAAATTAAATAAATGTCAATTTATTTAATTTCTATGCCACTTTCCACTATAATTAAATAATTGTTTTAATTATTTAATTATTCGCTAGCTTTTTCCTCTTTTTAATTAAATAAATCTTTATTTATGTAATTAGTTTCCATATCTTGATTTTGAATTAAAAACCATTGTTTAATTCAAAATGATGATTCTTTCCTTATCACAATCTTGCATAATTAGATAATATCTTTATTATCTATAATTAAATAATTATTTTAATTATTTAATTAGCTTTTTCCTCTTTTTAATTAAATAAATCTTTATTCATTTAATTAGTTTCCATATCTTGATTTTGAATTAAAAATCATTATTCAAAATGATGATTATTTCCTTATCACAATCTTCCATAATTAGATAATATCTTTATTATCTATAATTAAATAATTGTTTTAATTGTTTAATTAGCTTTTTCCCGTTTTAATTAATTAAATATTTATTTATTTAATTAGTTTTCATATCTTGATTTTTAATAAAAAATCATTATTTAATTCAAAATGACGATTCTTGCCTTATCACAATCTTCCATTATTAGATAATCCTTATTATCTAATTAGTCATTGGTCACTTAAATGGAAAAAGATTTGATTTTCCTTTCAACTCAATGCTTTTTCTGTATTGATCTTATCTTCTACATTCCATCTTTATCCCTTATTGTCTCGACTAATCTCTACCACTTATTAAATTATTTTGATTTAATATCGGCCATTCATCTTTTCTAATTTAGCCCTAACCCTATTCCATGCCTTATCTTTTAATCTTGACCATCGATCAATTGTCTTTCAATCTCAACCTTTCATTCAAAATCAGGTTTTCCTATAAAAAGGCTTTATCGTTGTCATTTCAAGATCCCTGGAAAATCTTATAAGTTTTAGACATCATAGAAATCTTCAATATTTTTCTATTGCCATTGTCTTTAGGTCATACTTGCATACTCAATGAGGGCATTTATTATATTACAACAAAATGGAGGAGTGTAATGAAGGTGGTTCATGGAATGCATAAGGGTTTGGTAAGATCTTTCATGTTTTTATGCTTTATATTCCATTGTTCTTCATTATTAGAATGGGCTTTAGTTTGATTATGTTTTATACTGGTAACCTAGAATTTTCCCTCACTACAAGGACCATTGACAATTCCACACTATGTTTTTCTCCCCCTTAAGTTATTGAACCCAATTGAACACCAAATTTCCCAAATTATAAACTCTATGGCCCATTTTAACATTTACTGTCAAATTGCAAGTAGAAAACCAATGCATACATTCAATATTTTTCCCTTAGCTTTTTAGATCCTAAACAAGTGGGTCTGGACAAGGGCACCCTTAGCACCCTTATCCTCTTAATTTGGCCCCAAATTTGAATATGTCAAAGGTGGCATTTCATTCAATATTTTTATCCCAAAACTTTGTATCTTGCAAATAGGGCCAAGACTAAGTCGCCCTAGGCAACTTAGTCCCCCTATTTGCCTACAAAAATTGAATATGTCAGAGGTGGCATTTTATAATTTGAATTTCAAATATCCAATGTCGGTTATCGATACCTAATTTGTGGGAAATTATAATAATTGCATACAAATACCTATTTATTGCATTGTTTCAAATCTATCTAGGATTAAGAGGTGATTTTATAGATCAAGAGCTTTATCAAGCAAGTCAAGAGCAACATTTCAGATATTTATTGTAGTAATTCAATATCAAAGTTTCATGTCAAATTATGTGTGATTTTGTGTTCATGTTATCATTATTTTTGTGAGATCTAACCCTTGTAGCTCTTCAAGAAAATCAAGAAATAAATATTCAAGCCTTGAGGAGATGTGTCTGAATTTAATCCTTCAAGGAAGCTATTGATGAATGGTGAGTTACATTCTATTGTTGATTCATCATTCATTTTATCATTTAGCCTTATCCCTCAAATGGATAGGCTCTCTATCATTGACATTTCCATTATTGAAGTTCAAACACTAACATGGTGTTTGACTAAGGCAAGCCCCTAAAGGGAACAACCCTTCCTCTCTCTTTGAATGTGTTCGTTTTAGGTCTGAAAAAGATTGGGAGAAGTTTGAAGGTTAATTATTCATTGTTGCAATCAAACCCTACACCTTGACAACACACAAAAACTCACTTATCTCGACAAAAAACAAAGATCCGAAAGTGTGACAAGTGGGAAAGAAAATCTCTAATTTGGCTCTCGAGGACTACAAAAATAGGTCTAAATTTGGTCAACAAGGATATAGTCACCACTAACAACAAATTTGGCTCAAATTTGAACCATAGGTGCACAGTGTCTTACTCAATATATTTTTGAAGTCTAAATTTTCCTGACTTTCCAAATCTATTGTATTTACATTATAACCTTAATTTGTACCATTAGGCTAGTTCAATCATTACATTTCATTCTTAAATTCATCCTAGGTTCGGTCAAAGGAAAGTTGACTCACCTTTTAGGTTGTAAGTCAGTCTTATCCCTTGTCCATACTCATCAAACCCCCACTACCTCAAAATCTAAATGACATGTGGAAAAGTACCTCAAAATCCTAGGTGAAGTCTTAGGGTTTCACTTTTCCCATGTTCATACATTAACAGAGTTATCATGTTCATTAATTGAATTGATTTTGATTATTTATCCAAGTAGACAAAATAATTTTTTTTAGTTGTGTGCATTTACATCTTTTCTCCTGTAAAAGAAATGGGAATGTTGGATCGGTAGGCGTATAATGTAAGAAATTTTTATTCAAGTATGTTATGTGATGAATACGTATCTCACTCAATCCACACAATTCTAGATTACACCAACTTCATAATCAGTAACATTCAAAATTGACAATTACATGTGTAGATTTAATTGATTTACAATTGCACAACAAGATAATTGAAATTGAAAGCAATTCAAATTACTTTATTTATGATTTCATGAAAACAAACAATTACAATTTCTCAGATATTTATGTCTGGCAATCTTGTTTATACATTAAACATCCCTCTTCACCTTCCCCTATCCATCCCACAAACTTGATGTTGAATTGTCTTTTCTCCCTTATGTCTCTTATCAGACTCACTTCATGCCTTTCACGCTCCCTTCTAATGTTCATGCCTTTGTAACAACTCTTTGCCATTTTTTCATGAGTGGATCTTCCTCTAATATGTAGTCTTCTCACCATCAATTCCTTTCCACTATTAATCTATCCACACAAATGGCTAATAAAGTTGGCCTTTGACCCAATCAATTTTCCTCTATGTGTGACTTGCATAAATATTTCTGCACCCATCCATCTTCTCCCTTTGGCATGAATTTTTATAGACTTTAGTGTTTCCCCAATTGCCTATAGTGTCTCCTTCTTGAGTGTATTTAAGTCACAAGGTAATTGTACCAAGTTGTGACACAAAAATGGCTCTTAAGATGCCACGTTTTTTTTTAAATCAACGAAGTCTTATGTTCATATGAAAATGAAGATAGTTATGCTCAAAATTTGAAGATGCAACAAGAACAAGAGTTGAAGTGCTCCAAGTCTACTTTCTAAGATTTTTTTTTTTTAAATAATGAAGATTAAGGGTTTCAAAAAGGGGGGCCACCAAAATTGGTCCTATTTTTATCAAAAAAATAGCATAGCATCTGTTGTGGCCTCCCTTTTTTGTTAACTTTTTTTTAGAATTTCAAAAATCTGAATGGTGAGAAATTAGCTAACACCATGTAGTTTATCCTGATTCTTTTGGCTAATTATTTAATGAGTATATAATATTTTATGAATTTTTGAAGTGGAAACATCCTAAAAAGCTAAAATTTGAGTGTGCTCCCCCCTAAATTTTTTGAAAACTAATCAAAAATCATTCTTTTCATTACGTGTAGAATGGAGTCTAGTTAATAAAAATGTAATTGGTTTCAAAATTCGATGAACAAGTAAAATATGTACTAAAACTAGCACATGTTGGTTTTTGACAAAAAATGGAGGCACTAATAAGAGAAGTTATGGATGAAAACCTTAACATAATCAAAATGTTAAAAAAATTATATGGTTATATAGGTAAGAGAGAGCCTAGCGTCGTCATAGTTTTTTTATAAACTTGCATTGAAAGACATGCAAACTTGACATTTAGCATTGCCAAAAATGTATGAAATTTTGTTATCCTTTCAGAAAATCACATCCTTGACATGAAATGATCATCTAAACCTTTAGTTTGGATGCTTAAAAACAAATATAACCCTTTGGGTTGGTATTTCTCAATGTAGCACATTTGGCAAGCACAAAATGTATTGCATTGACAAAAAGACCAACTTTGATTTCTATTTGTTTCTCACTATGCCACTTTGATAAGGCTTAAAGTTTACAATTTATGATCGATGAAGGATAGTTTAGGTTTTACCTTTCAATCCCTCTTAACCAATACTTACCTTATTCTCTCTAAACCCTCTCTAGGTCTCTCCCATCCTCTCTACCTTTCCTTCCCTCATTAACCCCATCTTCATCCTTTCCTCCCTACCTCTCTCTTCTTCTATCTCCCTTTTTTATTTTTTCTCACCCATTTCTCTCCTCTCTCTCAATTTCTACCTCTCCCTCCCAACCTCTCTCTCCGCATATCCAAGTCTCTCCCTCCTTGTCTCATTACCCACCTATATCCACCCTGTATCTCTCACCTCTTTCTTCTCTCTCTCCCCATCTCCAAGTTTCTCCAACCTTGTCTCATTACCCACCTCTATCTCTCATCTCATTCTCCTCTCTCTCATCTTCCCTCTCCCTCCCCTTTCTAGGTCATCACCTCTTTATCTCCTCCTCCCTATGTCTCTCACTCCCTCCATGTCTACCTATCCCTCCATCACTTTTTACTCATCTAATGATACTTCCCTTTCACTCTCCCTCTCTTCTCTCTCTCCCCTCTTTAGGTCTCTCTCTATGTTGCCTTCCCTCCTTACCATCATCTATATCCTTGCCTCCCTACCTCTCTCTTCTTCTCTCTCCCTCTATTATTTTTTATTTCCTATATATCTCCTTTCTCTTGATCACTACCTCTTCCTCCCACCCCCTCTCTCTCCCCATATCCACAACTCTCACTCCTTCCCTCTTTACCTATCTACCTCTCCCTCCTTATCTCATTACCCACCCCTCTCCCACCCTCTCTACCTTCCTTATATCCTTAGGGCTTAAGGGTTGTAGGTTGAGGGATTAGGGTTTAAGGTATAGGGTTGAGGGATTGGGGCTGAGGGATTAGGGTTGAGGTTTGAGGGTTTAAGGATTTAAGGGTTTAGGGTTTGAGGGTTGAGGATTATGGGATTAGGGCTTAATGTACAGGGTTGAGGGTTTAGGGATATGTATTAGGGTTGAGGGTTCAGTGATTAGGGTTTGAGGGTTGAGGTTTGAGGGATTAAGGTTTAAGGTATAGGGTTGAGGTATTAAGAATGAGGGTTTAATGTATAGGGTATAGGGTTGATGGTTAAGGGTTCAGGGTTGAGGTTTTAAGGGTTCAGGGTTGAAGGATTAGGGTTGAGCATTGAGGGATGAGGGTTTGAGGGTTGAGAGTTAAGGGATCAGGGTTTAAGGGTTGATGGTTCAGGGATTATGGTTTAAGGGTTGATTAGGGTCTAAGGTATAGGGTTTATGGATTAGGGTTGAGGGTTGAGAGTTGATTTTTTAAGGGTTGAGGGTTGAGGGATTAAGGGTTGATGTTTTAAGGGTTAAGGGTTGAGGATTGAGGGATGAGGATTGAAGGGTTGAGGGTTGAGGGATTAGGTTCTAAGGTATAGGGTTGAGGGATTAGGATTGAGGGTTGAGGGTCAAGGTTTTAAGGGTTGAGGGTTGATGAATTAAGGGTATAGGATTTAAGGGTTGAGGGTTGAGGGATGATAGTTTGAGGATTAAGGGTTGAGGGATTAGGGTTTAATGGTTCAGGTTTGATGGATTAGGATCTAAGGTATAGGGTTGAGTAATTAGGGTTTAAGGGTTGATGGATTATGAAGGGTTGAGGGTTGAAGGTTGAGTGTTGATGGTTTAAGGGTTTAAGTGTTGAGGTTTGAGGTTTGAGGATTGAGGGTTGAGGGTTTAATGGTTGAGGGCTGAGTTATTAGGGTTTAAGGTTTGAGGGTTTGAGGGTTTAAGGGTTGAGGGTTAAGGGTTTAAGGGTTGAGGGTTAAGGGTTTAATGGTTTAAGGGTTGAGGGTTGAGGGTTGAGGGTTTAATGGTTAAGGCTTGAGGGATTAGGGTCTAAGATATAGAGTTGATCGATTATGGTTAAGGGTTAAGGGTTGAGGGTTTAAGATTTTAAGGGTTTAGGGTTTAAGATTTGAGGATTGAGGGATGAGGGTTTAAGGATAGATAGTTGAGGGTTGAGGGTTGAGGGTTGAGGGTTGAGGGTTGAGGGTTGAGGGTTGAGGTATAGGGATAAGGATTAGGGTTTAATGGTTGAGGATTGAGGGATTAGGGTCTAAGGTATAGGGTTGAGGAATTAGAGTTGGGGGTTGAGGGTTGAGGGTTGAGGGTTTAGGGTTTAATGGTTGAGGGTTGAGGGTTGAGGGTTGAGGTTGTAAGGGTTGATGGTTGAGGGATTAGGGTTTAATGTTTGAGGTTTTAAGGGTTGAGGATTGAGGGTTGAGGGTTAAGGGTTTGAGGGTTGGGGTTTGAGGGTTGAGGGTTGAGGGGTTAGGGTTTAAGGGTTGAGGATTGAGTGTTGAGGGTTTAAGGATAGAGGTTTGAGGATTGATGTATGAGGGCTGACGGTATAGGGATAAGGATTAGGGTTTAAGGGTAAAAGGTTAAGGGATTAGTGTCTAAGGTATAGGGTTGATAAATTAGGGTTGGGGGTTGAGTGTTGAGGGTTGAGGTTTGAGGGTTAAGGTTTTAAGGGTTGAGGATTTAGGGTTGAGGTTATAAGGGTTGAGGGTTGAGGGATTAAGGTTTGAGGGTTGAGGGATTAAGGGTTGAGGGTTAAAGGGTTGAGAGTTGAGGGATGAGGGTTAAAGGGTTGAGGATTGATGGATAAGGGTTTAAGGGTTGAAGGTTGAAGTTTTTTGGGTTATAGGATTGAGGGATTAGAGTTGATGTTAAAGGGTTGAGGGTTGAATTTTGAGGGTTGATAGTTTAATGGTTTAGGGTTTAAGGATTGAGGGTTGAGGGTTGAGGGTTTAAGGGTTGGGGGTTGACGGATTAGGGTCTAAGGTATAGATTTGAGGTATTAGGGTTGAGGTTTGATGGTTGAGGGTTTAAGGGTTTAAGGGCTTATGGTATAAGGGTTGAGAATTGAGGGACAGGGGTTTAAGAGTTGAGGGTTTAAGATTTGATGATTGAGGTATAAGGGTTGAGGGTATAGGGATTAAGGGTTGAGGGTTTAAGGGTTGAGAGTTGAGGGATGAGGGTTTAAGGGTTGAGGATTGAAGGTTGTGGATTATAGGACTAAGGAATTAGTGTTTAAGGTTTTAAGGTTTAATAGTTGATGGTTTAGGAATTAGGGTTTAAGGTTTGAGGGTTTAAGGGTTTAAGGTTTTAGGGTTTAAGGGTTGATGGTTGAGGGTTGAGGTTTAAGGGTTGAGAGTTGAGGGATGAAGGTTTAAGGGTTGAGGGATTAGGTTTTAAGGGTTGAGGGTTATAGGATTGAGAGATTAGGGTTTAAGGGTGTAGGGTTTAAGGTTTGAGGTTTGAGAGATTAGGGTTTAAGGGTTGATGTTTTAAGGGTTGAGAATTGAGGGTTGATGGTTTAAGGTTTGAGGGTTCAGGGTTGAGGGATTAGGGTCTAAGTTATGGAGTTGAGAGATTAGGGTTGAGGGTTTAAGGGTTTAAGGGTTTAAGGGTTTAGGGTTTAGGGTTTAAGGGTTGAGGGTTGAGGGTTGAGGGTTGAGGGTTGAGGGTTGAGGGTTTAATGGTTGAGAGTTGAGGGGTGATGGTTTAAGGGTTGAGGGTTGAGGTATTAGGGTTTAATGGTTGAGTATTTAAGGGTTTAGGGTTTTTAAGGGTTGAGGGGTTTAGGGTTCAGGGTTCAGGGTTCAGGGTTCAGGGTATAGAGATAAGGATCGTGGTTTAAGGTATGAGGGTTGAGGGATTAGGTTCTAAGGTATAGAGTTGAGGAATTAAGGTTGGGGGTTGAGGGTTGAGGGTTGAGGTTTGAGGGTTGAGGGTTGAGGGTTGAGGGTTTAAGGGTTGAGGGTTGAGGGTTGAGGTTATAAGGTTTGAGGGTTGAGGGATTAAAGTTTGAGGGTTTAAGGGTTGAGAGTTGAGGGATGATAGTTTAATGTTTGAGGGATTAGGGTTTAAGAGTTAAGGATTTAAGTGTTGAGGGTTGAAGTTTGAGGATTATAAGATTGAGGGATTAGGGTTTAACAGTTTAGGGTTTAAGGGTTGAGGGATTAGGGTTTAAGGGTTGAGGGTTTGAGGGTTGAGGGGTTGAGGGTTGAGGGTTTGAGGGTTAAGGGTTTAATGGTTTAGGCTTTAAGGGTTGAGGCTTGAGGGTTGATGGTTTAAGGGTTGATATTTGAGGGATGAGAGTTTAAGGGTTAAGGGATTAGGGTTTAAGGGCTGGGGGTTGAAGGTTGATGGTTTAAGGGTTGAGTGATTAGGGTCTAAGGTATAGAGTTGAGGGATTAGGGTTGATGGTTGAGGGTTTAAGGGTTCAAGGGTTTAGGGTTTAAGGATAGAAGCTTAAGGGTTGATCATTTAAGGGTAGAGGTTTGAGGGTTGAGGGTTGATGTATGTGGGTTTAAGGGTTGAGGGTTGAGAATTGAGGCTATAAGGATTGAGGGTTGAGGGTTTAATGGTTTAAGGTTTTAGGGTTTAAGGGTTTAGGCTTAAGGGTTGAGGGTTTAAGGGTTGATATTTTAGGGGTGAGGGTTTAAGGGTTGATGGTTTTAGAGTTGAGGGATAGGGGTTAGGGTTTAAGGGTTGAGGGTTTAAGGGTTTAGGGTTTAAGGCTTGAGGGTTGATCTTTTAATAGTAGATGGTTGAGGGTTGAGGTATGAGGGTTGAGGGTATAGGGATAAGGATTAGGGTTTAAGGGTTGAGGGTTTAAGGACTAGGTTCTATGGTATAGGGTTGAGGAATTAGGGTTGGGGATTGAGGGTTGAGGGTTGAGGTTAGAGGGTTGAGGGTTGAGGGTTGAGGGTTTAAGTGTTGAGAGTTGAGAGTTGAGGGTTTAATGGTTTATGGATTAGGGTTTAAGGGTTGAGGGTTGAGGGTTGAGGTATTAGGGTCTAAGGTATAGAGTTAAGGGATTAAGTTTGATGGATGAGGGTTGAGGGTTTAAGGTTTTAAGGGTTTAAGGGTTTAGGGTTTAAGGGTTGAGGGTTGAGGGTTGAGGGTTGAGGGTTTAATGGTAGAGGTTTGAGGGTTAAGGGTTGAGGATGAGGGTTTAAGGGTTATGGGTTGAGTGTTGAGGTTATAAGGATTGAGGGTTGATGGATTAAGGTTTGAGGGTTTAAGGATTGAGAGTTGAGGGATGAGGATTTAGGGGTTGAGGTTTGAGGGATTAGGGTTTAAGGTTTCATGGTTAAAGGGTTGAGGATTTAAGGGTTGAGGGTTTAAGAGTTTAAGAGTTTAGGGTTTAAGGGTTGAGGGTTGAGGGTTGAGAGTTTAAGGGTAGAGGGTTGAGGTTTGAGGTATGAGGATTTAATCCTTCTCTACCTCTCCATCCCTCCTTAGCCATCTCTATGTCTTTCACTCCTTGTCTCATTACTACTTATCTAGGTCTCTCCCACTCTTCTCTCTTATCATTTTCATTATTATTAAAGCTCATTAAACATCTCCCTCCATCCCTTGCTAATCTACTAGGTCTCTCCCACTCTTCTCTCTCCCCTCAGTAGGTATTTGTGTAGGGTTAAGGCTTTCACAATTACAAATTTTCTAGATAGCACATTTGGATCTCACTAAATTGCAATGCCTTAAAACATCACATTTGGTGCTTACCAAATTTAAAGGCTATTGTATAGCACATTTGGAACTTTCCAAATTTGGCGAGAACCAAATTTCCTTTACCAAAAATGGTAAAAAAGGAAGTTGACCAGTGACACAGGCCCACAATTCGTTGCCTTTATCTAATTCTACACTTTCTCTTACAAGAAAACTCCTTTATATGCAACTGATTTGTTGTGGTAATATATTATGCTTTCTCCATCACCTTTTGAGGACCAATTTTCTTGCAGGACAACATATAAGAATATATTTTTAAGTTTCTACATCATATTTGATTATCTCAGGTAATATATTCATTTTTGTAGAATTGAAATGCTTATATTGATTTTTTTTGTTTAGTTTTGACAATATAGATCATTCCTTTCATAATTTTATTAATCATAAGTTTTACATGTATAATTCAACATTGAATAAGATGGAAGTTGCATAAAAAAGTTAAATTTTTAGGAGTTTGAAGAAAAAAATGAAAATTCATGATATAATTTAGATGAATTCATGTAAACTTATATAGAGGATTTCAACTTAACATAAAAATTATTATGTATTCTATTTTAATTGTTTATAATAGTCTATTTCCATCATGGTTAGTGGAATTCACTCTTTTTCATTTGATTTTTTAGCAAATGACCTAAAAACAAACAAATTGATTCACTCTACATTGGCTAGAATTTAGGTAGATTTAGAAATCTCAAAATGATTAAGAACACTATATTTATCGTAGAAACCACCACTATAATGAAGAACTAAGATTACTACATTTATCCTAGAAACCCTCATAAGAGACAAAATATAGATTATGGCAGTTGCAATTGCCTACTACCTATATTATGTAGCAATTTATCATATTCAATGAGTGTACAAATGATTGGCTACAATCTGCCTCTTGTTCCATTCAATAAGACATTTATAGTGGATGTAATGCTTTCCCCTTCCGCCATTAGCTACATATTTTCCTTTTCTTGTCACATAGATCAATTTATTTTTATTTGTCTTTTCTTTTAAGTTGCAATTTCCTACTACCTATATTTGGTAGCAAATTATTGTATTCAATGAGTGTAGAAATGATTGGATACAATCTACCCCTTGTTCCATATAATAATACCTTGGCTATGGATTTAATCTACCCATTTCTCCATTAGCTTCATATTTTCCTTTTTTCTTGGGATCCTTTCTATGAGTTTTCCAATTCCATACCATTTATGTTATCAAACTTGCAACATTCTTCTTCTTCTCTCCTCGCTTGAACAAACTCCACTTGCAGCCTTGTTGTGACATAGTCAGCATGGGGAATAGTTCATACCTTGCATCAAAGGAACAACTCATACACATCCATATGATAAAAAAACCATACCCTTCCAAGGAAAGCTCTTCAAATTGAAAATCCATGTTTATGTGGTGTCATTTATGTCAAAAAATTAATCATTGAGTGTAGACCCAATCTATTCATCCTCGTGAAAGAAAATACATGTGGTAGAAGCATTAATGGAATCAAAATTATTAATGGCATAACAAGGGAGAACACCAATGAGGTAGTTAAGTACATACTCTAAAAGCTTCTCATCACCATAACTATCACAAGGTTTGAAGTCACAAATTTTTCCTCCCTTAATTTCATTTTTAGCCTTCAATCCAATGTCATTTTATCTTCATTATGCCATGCATTTTCATATTTTGCATTACAAAGTTGACTTATTATTTCTGCCCTTCATGAAAGAGTATTATTTCTACCCTTTGTGAAAGATTATCATCTTGGTGTAAATTTTGAAGTTTTTTAATGAAATTTGATTATATGAGGTCATATTTGTTATGTTTTTATGATTCAATTATTTAAAGTTTTGTACTTCTCACACTTTTACATAGATCAATTGCTATTGTTTTCATTTGATTTTGATATTTTTGTATTAGTGAGAATTACTTACTTTTGTTCTTTTTTGTGTTTGTGAAAATTTATCATTGAACATCATGCCAAGGAAACATGCAAAGCCTCTAACACTGAATGAACGTGAAGCCAAAAATGCAAGGACAAGAGAAACAATGAGGCAAATTCATGAAGAAAATAAATTAAACCCCATAGAAGAAGAAACTCCCATGCAATCTAAGAGAGATGTCAAATTGGCATCACAAAGGCAAAGCATGCAAAATCTTTGTGCAACTAGAGAAATGAATCCCAAAGTTGCGGGAATATCATCAACCATAAGTGAAGTTCGAGGCACACCATCTACAATATGCAATGTTCAAAGTACATTATCAGTCACATCTCCATGTTAAGACACACCATCTACAACATGTGGTGTTGAAAGTGCATCAGTGAACACAACTCTATTTGAAGAAACTCCACATACCACATCTAAAGTTGAGGGTGCAATACCATTTACATGTCAATTTAAAGGTATGTCATCATTTTCATCTCCAGTTGAAGGTATGCCACCTATCCCCAATGGTTTTGACATTCCTAATGTTGATGCAACTTTACCTTTGAGAACTCCTCCTAGAGTTTTGCATAGAAAACCTAAATATTTGACTTATATTGGTGCTAATATTTTGAAACCAATGGATAATAAGATTCCAAAACATACATGTCAAAGATATGCGAGGAGGATATGGAGATTATTTTTAAGAAGCTAAATGAGGCTGGAAGATGTCAACTATTTGTTGAAATGATGAGGCAACTCAATTTTAGGCCCACAATTAAGATTCTTAGGCTAAGGACATTGGATGAATCGAGTGAGAAATCCATTGTAAAGAATCTAATGAGTGCATATGAGAGTGTGGGTTCTACCTCATGCATGAAAGATGGTAATGCCACACAACATGTGATGACATCAACATTTGTAAGCAATCAAACCAGGAATAATATGATTCTTTCAAAGATGAGTAAAATTATGAAAATAAGTAGATCATCTCTAATGAGATCCAAAATAAGGTTTGAAAGAGTGGAGGATCCAAATAACAATGAGTTATGGGCATTCTCAGGTAGACTACCATGGAAAGATAAAGAAATTGTTCAATCCTTGAGATCTCTAGTACAAGAATTTTATAAGAATAGCACAAGGGTCTCTCCCAATCAAAGATATGTTGTAAGAAGGAGAATTGGTGTTCAAATCCATGAGCCACATCTAAAAAAAATTTGGATACCACTCAAACCCAATTTTTTGCTAAATTTGTCAAGATGTATCCTCAAGTTAAAATTTGTCCAATTTTTTTGAAATGCTAAATCCTTTTTATGTCAAAATAAAACACACATGCACTACTTGTTGTTGTAGAGTATATATTGAGTTTTCTAACCATTTTTATGTTTACCAATGTATATGTGTAGATATGCATACTAACAATGTTTTACAAGAATGTAATATAAGGCCTCCATATAGATATTCAAGGGATTTCTCATCTACCATTTTATGTGAAAGAGTGGAAGGTAAAAAAATTTATAGGAAATAATGTTTGGATGGCACATGTGTTCATTGTGTTGGATTGCAACATTTGCCAATTTTTTGACACATGGATAGTCCACATGTAGTTGGAAACGAAATTGTAGAATTTGGAAAATACAAGATAGTGGCCTACAATCTAAAAGATGGGAAAGAAATTAAAAACGTGTGAATTGGTCAATGATAAGATTACATTGTATCAATTTATGGTCATTTTTTATGATCATGTGGTCTATGATTATGCAAGGCATACACATAGAGCTCAATGGTTGGACTCGTAGTTCAAATTATGCAAGGACATGTTTCCACTTTATAGCATAATTTTAGTTGTGGATTTTGCAGAGAACTACACACTATAGCCATAGAACGAGGTGCAATCACAATACTACAACTCCACACAGGTTGCTATATTTGTGCATATAGAATTCATTCATACAAGTGATAGTATAGAGGATAATAAGAAGGTATTGAGGGAGTATCACTTTTACATCAATGATGATCTCACACATTCTACAAAGTTCATGCAAGGTTGCTTCCAAATTTTCTATGTTGATTTAGCTAGCAGGGGCATATCATTCAATGAGCATATCATATGGTCAGATAATTGTACATCAGAATTCAAGAACTCTAGAAATTTTTATTGGTTGAGAAAGATGCATAGGATTAGTGGTGTTCAAAATATGTGGAATTTCTTAGAGGTTGGGCATGGAAAGAGGGAGCCTAATTGTGCAAGAGTGTGTATCAAAAGAGCCTTAGCACAAGAAGAGTTAAAGTACAAAGATAGTCCAAAGTTGACAGATGCAAAATCAATTGTCCACTAGTGTAATCATGCTATGGGTCCAAGTAATGAAGGTAATTCTTTAGTTCATAGATTTTTTTGGTTGGTAGATGATACTAACATTGTAAAATATGAGGATTGTTGTACACTGAGAGGAACGAGTGAGCTACATTCTTTTAGAAGCTCCAATGAAGGTTCATGGACTATCTATACATGGAAGATGGCATGCATTTTTTCTTCATGTACACTTCAAGAATGGAATGGTTGCAACTTAAAAGAGTGGATTGACGATTGGTCGTTAAGAACTCTAACCCCACTTGACACGTATCAGCCCCCGACGGATCTACAAATAATGAAGATGCAATCATCTATTGACTTTGATCATGTATCAAATCTACTAGAACTAGGTAATATATCTTCTTGCATAGTTAATACAAAATTCCTAGTTTTATCTTACTTTGTAGTTTTATTATAGTGTTCATTAAATACATCTAACTCAATGAACATATCAATGTAGGGAATGTTTATGTAGTGATTTCAAATGAATACAATGAAGAGGAAAAAAATTATTGTGTGTGTCATCGTATCAAGGCCAAAAATAAATTGGAGGCCCCAGCCATAGATGGAGAAAACATAGAATATCCTACAAGTTTGATGGTTGTTATTGGAACATGGCTTAGAAGGCACCCAGTTAAGAATACTCTAGTTTAATTGTTTGAGGACTTCAACATGCATCAGAATATTTTTCACTAATCCAACCTTGTCATAGAAGCCAACATTCATTTGATCAAATATTAGGGCAGACCTATGAACAAGAACTTGTGGAAGGTGCATGAGTCTGAACATGCGGCAATACTTGACATAATAAAGAGTAGAGCGGACCCAAATGGTTTTTTGGATTGATTTGTAAGTGTGTACATTGAATTTGTAAAGTCATGTTAAATTGATATATTATAAAGTTAAGCATGCACATATATTATAGTTTCAATTTTTTGAATCACATTCTTTCCCAGCTTTTAATATGAATTCATATTTGTGTCTTAGACTAAAACTCAAACTTACACTATGTATCACACCTCTTCAAGTTACTTGATTTAGTTATTTTAATGAAATTCATGTACATATTATTTGATGTGGTTCTTTAGCAAGAAGGGAAGACCCTAGATTGAAGGAAAGCAGATTTCCAAAGGTGAAAAGCCCAAGAAAATAAGTTTAAAAATTAGGTATAAGATAGACCATAGATGATAGACGATAAAATTTCAATTACAATATATTTTTTACAAATTGAACCTAAGTAGTTATGCAATTACTTCACATTGCATAACTAATAACTAGGAGTAGCTGCCAATTGCATTTTCTTGTCATGGCATTCCATGAGACCATATTTCTTTGAGGCATTTTTTCAAACAATTCATTGCCTTGTCTATGCTACCACATTTTCCATACATGTCTACCAAATAATTTTATCAAACTGTTCATTGCCTTGCTACTAATGAATTTTAAAAAATGGATTTTGTTCACTACTAATTGTTTCTAATGTCTACCAAAGCATTTTATTAAACAGTTCACAGCCTTGATGCTAAATATTTTAACTAATGAATTGTGAAAAATAGATTTTTGTAGTTTATATTTGTATCGCTAATTACATTGCATTACACATCTTTAAAACTCAAATCATTACTTCACATTGTGTAGCTAATAACTAGATGTTGATAGATGATAAAATTGTATTTGCTTGTCATAACAGCAAGGCAATGAACTATTTGATAAAATGATTTGGTAGACATGTATGAAAAATGTGGTAGCATAGACAAGGAAATAAACTATTTGAAAAATGCCTCAAATAAATGTGGTATCATGGTGATGGAATGCCATGAAAAGCCATAGGAAAGCCATAGAAATGATAGTGAACTATTTGAAAAAATGCCTCAAAGAAATGCGGCTTCATGGTGATGGAATGCCATAAAAATCCATAGACAAGCCATAGACATGGTAGTGGACTATTTGAAAAAATTCCTCAAAGAAATGTGGTCTCATGGTGATGTAATGTCATGACAATCCATAGACAATACATAGACATGGTGATGGATTATCATGGTATTCCATCACCATGAGACCACATTTCTTTGAGGCATTTTTTCAAATAGTTCACTGCCTTGTCTATGCTACCACATTTTTCATACATGTCTACTAAAGCATTTTATCTTGTTGTTATGGCTAAAAGCCTAAAATGGGTGATTTAAAACAAGCTATGGATGCTTGGAAAAAATCTATCAAAGTGTAATAGTAAGCAATAGCATAGATAAGGCAATGAACTATTTGAAAAAATGCCTCAAAGAAATGTGGTCTTATGGTGATTGAATGCCATGACAAGGAAAACTTTTAGCCATAGCAGAAAGGAAGTGAACTATTTGATAAAATGATTTGGTAGGAATGTATGAAAAATGTGGTAGCATATACAAGGCAGTGAACTATTTGAAAAAATGCCTCAAAGAAATGTGGTCTCATAGATAAGGAAATAAAGATGAAAAGAACAGTTTATGACAGTATTATGAGCAGAAAATGAAGTCATATATGAGCAGAAAATGAAGTCATAAATGTGGTTGACTAAAGTTATAAATGTGTAGCATAAAGATGAAAAAAAAGTCATCCTTAGAAAAATGAGGGTTTAGGGGTAAATGAGCAGATTTCTTTTTCAATTTGTATGAGTTTTATTTGAATGTTACACAAAAATCCTATGGTGTGTTTAGTGTTCTCATTCATGCAGCATGATTGAGTGGCATTGATTCTTTTGCACGGAGATTACATACAAAATGTTTGATGCAACCTTAAAACAAAGCCCATGCAACTCAATTACATATATACCATTAAAACCTTCAAACAAACTCCATACGACTCAATACTATTGAACCATGATACATGAAAAAACTCATTATGCACAACATAATAGTTTGATGTAACCCTCAAACAAAAGCCACATAATTGGATGACATTTATGTCATTATGCTATTCATAAAAAGGTCATCGAATCATCTTGATAAAAATTAATGTTGATAATGATTTATGTACAAACACTATATTCACTTAATGGCATACATGTCATTAGAACCTTTGAAGTAACTACATACTTGACTCAATAAAATATATCACTAGACCCTTTATAAAATCAATTACACAAAATCCATTAAAAAATTCAAATAAATCCCATACAACTTAATGAAATATATGTCATTAGATTGTTCATGCAAAAGTAATATAATCATCTTGATAAAATTCGAAGTCACTTAGGGGTGCTATATGTATAAACACTCTATACAAACCATATGTATGATGCAACCATCAAACAAAACCATTACAACTCAATGACATTCATGCCATTTAAACCTTCAACCTTAATAACATGTCACTAGATCCTTCATGTAAAAGATATGCAATCATCATGAATAAGAATCGCTATCTTTCAACCATGATACATAAACAAGAACATTATGTACACCATAGGGGTTTGATGCAACCTTCAAACAATGTCCTTACAACTCAACAAGATACATGTTCATGAAATTTTTCATGTGAAATCTATACAATAATCATGATAAAAAAAAAAGACATCACTCAACCATGATGCATGAACAAACACTATATGCACACCATATGAGTGTGATACAACCATTAAACAAAACAAATACAACTCCATGACAAGCATGTTATTTGACCCTCCACATAAAATTGTATCATCATAATGCACAACAATGAATGTTGCTAACCATAATGCATGAATAAGCACAATAGGCATACCATATGGGATTGATGCACACTTTGCATAAAAGCAATAATGCTCATAGGATATTTTCATATATGTCAATCAACCTTGGCCCACACCAAACTTGTTTTATGAGTTTGATGCGATATTCAAATAAAACCTATACAATTCAATGGCATACATGTAATTAGTACCTTCGAATCAAGCCTATCATTCAACTCTATCTATGTCACTAGATCCTTCATGCAAAATCCATACAAACATGTAGGAATCAATTGCACTCAACTATGATGTATAAACAAGAACACCAAGCATGCCATACAAATCTAATGCAACCTTTTAACAAAACCCAACATACAAAAAAATTATATATATCATCAATTACTTCATGCAAATGTCATGTAGTCATGTAGAAGCATCAATGTCACTCAACCATAATGCATGAACAAGCAACTTTCAAAAAAATTCCATACAAAATCATTTGTAACCATCAACTAAAATCCATACAACTTAGTGGCATATATGTTATTAGAACCTTCACTCAAAAATTCATAATCAACATGCATGAATAAACACACTAAGCATACCATAATGAACACTAGTTATGATGCATGCTTAACACAAAATCCAAAATCAGTAGTGTGTTGTCATAAATACCATTCAACCTAATGCATATTTTGTACTCCATTCAAATAATCAAAGATAAGAGTCAATTTCACTCAATTATGATACATAAACAAATGCATTAGGCATGGCATAAAAAATTTATGTATAATAAAAATATAATCCACACCATTTAACCCTAATACATAAGTGCACTAAGACTCATCATGAAACTCAATGGTATGCATGCCATTAGACCAAACCGACATGCATGCAATGTAAAGTTACAAGGTGTTGTACTTTTCATTTTACTCATCGTGTGACCAAAGCAACAATTTCAACACATCTATATGGGTAGGTTTACGCTAGGAAAGGTCATATTTCGCACTCAAACGTGTTGGAACAGTTTAAGCTACATTGCACCGATGATATCTCTTAAGAGACCAAAGAGAAAAAAGGCAAAAAAATTTCATGAATTATTACTCAAAAATTGTGGCACTTAGAAACATTCCAACTTAAGGTATGGAATCACGTAGGGCCCCTCTACAATAACCTCTCTTCATTTTTGATATCTCTAAGTTGTTTTCCTATGGTGACACATTTTTTCAATTGATGGAAAAAGCATCAAATGCATGCAGTATAAAGTCACAAGGTGGTGTACTTTTCATTCTATTCATTGTGCACCAAACTGATAGTTCCAACATGTCTAAATGGGTAATTCTATGCTAGGAAAAGTCATGTTTCACACCCAAACATGTCGAAACAATCTATGCTACATTTCACCAGCAATATCTCTTAAGAGACCAAAGTGAAAAAAATAAAAATAAATTAATGAGTTGTTACTCGAAAGTCATGACATTAGAAACATTTTTTCTGAAGGTATGGGATCATGTAGGGCCCCTCTACAATAACCTCTCTTGGTTTTTTATATCTCTGATTTTTTTGCTCATAGTGACGAGTTTTCAATTAATGGAAAAAGTCTCAAAAGCATACAATGTAAAGTTGTAAGGTGGTGTAATTTTTTTTATGTTCATCATGTGACCAGATAAATAGTTTTGAAACATCCAAATGGGTATTTTTATGCTAGACAAGGTCTTGTTTCACACCCAAACATTTTGAAACAGTTTGAGCTACGTTGCACTAGCAATATCTCTTAAGAGACCAAAGTGCAAAAAGACAACAAATTTTGTTGAAATGTTACTCAGAAACCATGGCACTTATACATATTCCATCTAAAGATATAGGATCAATTGGAGCCCCTCTACAATAACCTATCTTAGTTTTTGATATCTTTGAGTTGTTTTCCCATGGTGACGAGTTTTCAATTGATGAAAAAAGTGTCAAATGCATGTAGTGTAAAGTTGCAAGGTAGTGTAATTTTTGTTATGTTTGTCATGTGACCAAACCGATAGTTTCAACATGTTCATATGGGTAGGTTTATGCTAGGAAAGGTCTTGTTTCACACCCAAACATGTCGAAATAGACTAAATTGTATTGCACCAACAATATCTCTTAAGAGACCAAAGTGCAAAAAGACAACAAAATTTGATGAGATGTTACTCAAAAACCGTGTCACTTAGAAATATTTTGTTTAAATTTATGGGATCATGTAGGGCCCCTCTACAATAACCTCTCTCAATTTTTGATATCTCTGGGATGTTTTCTCGTGGTGTCAAGTTTTCAGTTGATGGAAAAAGCATCAAATGCATATAGTGTAAAGTTGCAAGGTGGTGTTATTTTTTTTGTTTTTCATGCGACCAAATCAACAATTCCAACACATTTGGATGGGTAGGTTTATGCTAGGCAAGGTTCTCTTTCACACCCAAACATGCCGAAACAGTCTAAGCTATATTGCACCAACAATATTTCTTAAGAGACCAAAGTGCAAAAAGGTAGCAAACTTTGACAAGTTGTTACTTAGAAACCATGGAACTTAGAAACATTTGTCTAAATTTGCAAGATCATGTAGGGCCCCTTTATAATAACCTCTCTCTATTTTTTATATCTCCAAGCCATTTTCCCATGGTGACGAGTTTTTAGTTGATGGAAAAAAATGTCAAATGCACAGTGTAAAGTTGTAAGGTGGTGTAATTTTTGTTATGTTCATTGTGTGACCAAACCAAAAGTTCCAACATGTCTGGATGGGTAGGTTTACACTAGGCAAGGTCCTAGTTTGCACCCAAACATTCTGAAATAGACCAAGCTACATTGCACAAATGATATCTCTTAAGAGACCAAAGTGCAAAAAGGAAGCAAACTTTGGCGAGTTGTTACTCGATAATCATGAAAGAAATATTTTGTCTAAACATATGGGATATTTAGGGCCACTCAACAATAACCTTACTTTTTGATATCTCTAAGTCATTTGCCCATGGTGTCAAGTTTTTAGTTGATGGAAAAAGCATCAAATGCATGCAATGTAAAGATGCAAGGTGATGTAATTTTTGTTTGTTTGTCATGTGACCAAATCAATAGTTCCAACACATTTGGATGGGTATTTTTATGCTAGGAAAGGTCATGTTTCACACTCAAACATGTCGGAATAGTCTGGGAGCTACATTGCACTGACAATATCTCTCAAGCGACCAAAGTACAAAAAGGCAGCAAACTTTGATGAGCTATTACTCAAAAATTGTGGCACTTAGAAAAATTTCATTTGAAGGGGAGAGATCATGTAGGGCCCCTCTATAATAGCCTCTCTTGGTTTTTGATATCTCCAAGCCATTTTTTATGTAGTGTCGAGTTTTTAGTTGATGGAAAAAGCATCAATTGCATGCAATGTAAAGTTGCAAGGTGGTGTAATTTTTGTTTTTTTCATCATGCGACAAAACCGATAGTTCCAACATGTATGTATGGGTGGTTTTATGCTAAGAAAGTTCTTGTTTTGCACTGAAACATGCCGAAACAGTCCTAGCTACATTACATCTATGATATTTTTTAAGAGACCAAAGTACAAAAAGGTAGAAAACTTTGACGATTTGGTACCCAAAAACCATGGCACTTAAAAACATTTCATCTAAAGGTACAAAATCATGTAGGGACCCTCTACAATAATCTCTCTCAGTTTTTGATATCTCTGAGTTGTTTTCTTGTGGTGTCGAATTTTCAGTTGATGGAAAAAATGTCAAATACATGTAGCGTAAAGTTGCAAGGTGGTGTAATTTTTGTTTTGTTCATTGTGTGACCAAACCGAAAGTTCTAACATGTCTAAATGGGTGGGTCTACACTAGGAAAGGTCCTATTTTTCACCCAAACATGTCGAAACAATCTAAGCTACATTGCACCGACGATATCTCTTAAGAGACCAAAGTGCAAAAAGGTAAAAAAAAATTGACGAGCTATTACTCAAAAACAATGACACCTAGAAACATTGCATCTAAAATTATGAGATCGTGTAGGGCCCCTCTATAATAACTTCTCTCAATTTTTGATATCTCTAAGTCATTTTCCCGTGGTGTTGAGTTTTCAATTGATAGAAAACGTATCAAATACATGTAGTGTAAAGTTGCAAGGTGGTGTAATTTTTGTTCTATTCATCATGTGACCAAATTGATAGTTCTAGCACATTCGGATGGGTAGGTTTATGCTAGGAAAGGTCCTGTTTCACACCTGAACATGCTAGAACAGTTCGAGCTACATTTTTAGAATAGGAAGCATGAAGCATACACGCGAATACTTGAAGTATACATAGGAAGCATGAAGCATACACATGAATTCATGTAATACATGAAGTATACACAAGAAGCATGAAGCATACACATGAATACACATAATACATGAAGTATACATAGGAAGCATGAAGCATACATGTGAATACACGTAATAAATGAAGTATACACATGAAGAATGAAGCATACACATGAATACATGAAGTATACGTAGGAAGCATGAAGCATACATGTCATGGATTTCTTTCTCAAATTAAATACTCTCCCTTTTATGTTAGAAGCTTGAGGGAATCACACCTTTTCAATAGTTACAACTCTTCACTATTGCATTTGGATACTAATAGTAATTCAATTTTGGATAATTTAATTTGTTAGTGTTTATCAACCTAGAAAGCATTTCAATAGACAATGTTTTTATATTTTCATAGTTTCTAAGCATAAGGTAAGCAACCTAGAAAGCATTTCAACAGACAACGTTTTTAATATTTTCATAATTTCTAAGCATAAGATAATAATAAATACACATGGAGTAATATTGTTGAAGATACATCCAGTCATGAAGCAAACACATAGATATACATAATACATTAAATATGAGGCATACATGTGAATACACATAATTTGTGAAGTATACACAGGAAGCATGAATCATACATGTGAATACATGTAATACATGAAGTATACGTAGGAAGCATGAAGAATACACATGAACACATGAAGTATACACAGGAGGCATGAAGCATACACGTGAATACATGTAATATATGAAGTATACATAGGAAGCATTAAGCATACACGTGAACACATGAAGTATACACAGGAAGCATGAAGCATACACATGAACACATGAAGTATACATAGGAATCATGAAGCATACTAGTGAATACATGAAGTATACACATGAAGCATGAAGAATACACATGGATTCATGTAATACATGAAGTATACACATAAATACACATGAGACACAAAGCGGGAAGCATACATGTGAATAAGTGAAGCATGTACTCAAATACATGTAAGTCATGAAGTATATGCATGAATACATGTAAATCGCAAAGTATACATTGGAATACATGTAAGTCACAAGTTGTACACATAATTTGTAAATTATACACTTGAATACACATAAGTCATAAGTTGCAAGTCATGAAGTATACATACTAATACACGTAATTCATGCAAAATTATTCACATGTATACACGTAAGTCACAAGGTATGAATACACATAAGTCACTAGTATACACATGAAAGGCACACTTATATAGAAATGTATTATTGGACTACTTAAGAAGAAGGATAAATAGTATATTAAAGAAGCTAACATGTTTGTTAGCCTTAATTGCAAGAGTGTTTAGATAATTAAATGTCTACTCAGTAACATTTGTCATGAATGTTAGAAAGCTATAGGCACATGTGAAAAATTGAATGTAATAAAAACCATCAATAATTATTTAAGCATCATATGAATAATCGATGAATATTCAACAATAATAATCAAGAACAAGATGTTAACAACACCCGTGCTTATAACATTCAAGAATACAATTTACACAATATGCATGATAACATCATTCAAGAATAGCTATCAAAAATAGGATTTACTTAATCATCATGTTGACAACGTTCAAGATAAAACTATATAATTTGATAATAGTGGTAAAATAAGATTTGTATTAATCAAAAATCCATAAGGCTATACAACGATATATTTCAATAGAATTATACAATATATCCAATAAAGTCATATAGGATTAGTAGAAAAAAGCCATATGGACATAAAATGTTACATAACGATAGTACAAAACATATGTTCAAAAATGTCATATACACATACAATAAACGACCCTAATACATAGTCATTTCCCACTAGGGGAAGGAAATAGATCATGCACAACCTTTGATTGTCAATTGGATGGAGTTTTTGTTGATGTCGTTATCTTTTGAATACGCTCACTCATCCTCCTCTCTTTAGTCATATGGAGTTTCAACTAATACAATAAGAAATATAGATGTTAATATATAGAAATTCATTGTGGACTGGCATATATAAAAAAATAATCACTTACTAAAAAAAAATCATCATGCTCATTTGCAACATCAACACATGATATGGCATGACAATGACCTTTAGCAAGTATCAAGCTATAAATTAAACTACATATAAGTATCATGAAAATTTTCAATAGTAGACTATAGAAGAGAAAATATAATGTCAAGTTTACTAATCTATCACATACCTCTTCCAAAGGATCAAAACTAGCTATTGTAGCAACAACTCCATGGTCCATCATGCCACGAATATTCCTAGGGTTGTTTGATGTCAACACTTGGAAATGAAACAAAAAATATGAAGTTTTTTATCATTTTCATTAGTTTCTTTGTTTAATTAAAATACAAATTAGATGGAAATTGAAAACAAAATAAAGGAAAACACAAAATTGATGCTAGGAAGAGCAATCTAGAATATGTGACAACTAATAAGAAAATAACCCTAATATGTAAAGCTTCAGAACTTGAAATAAATGTCCCAAAAATAAAGGGCTCAATATACCATGAAGTAATTTTGAGGTTTCAAAGGCTAAAGATGTAAATATCAAAATAGATGAAACCAATAAGGCTATAGCAGCAAGGCAATGAACTGTTTAATAAAATTCTTTGATAGACATGTATGAAATTTGTGGTAGCATAGACAAGGCAATGAACTGTTTGAAAAAATGCCTCAAAGAAATGTGGTCTCATGGCAATGGAATGCCATGGTTTGCTTTTCATGACATTCATCACGGAATTCCATCACCATGAGACCACATTTCTCTAAGGATTTTTTTCAAGAAATTCACTACCTTGTCTATGCTATTGATTAATATTATGCTTTGTTAGATTTTTCGCAAGCATCCATAGCTTGTTCTAAAGCACTTTTTTTAGGATTTTAGCCATAGTAGCAAAGTAGTGAATAGTTTGATAAAATGCTTTGGTAGAAATGTATGAAAAATGTGGTACCATAGACAAGACAATGAACTATTAAAAAAATTCCTTAGAGAAATGTAGTCACATGGTGATGTCATGGAATTCCATCACCATGAGACCACATTTATTTGAGGCATTTTTTCAAAAAATTCATTGCTTTCTCATGGCATTCCATAACCATGAGACCACATTTCTTCAAGGAATTTTTCAAACATTTCACTACCTTTTCTATGCTATTTCTTACTATTATGCTTTGATAGATTCTTTCCAAGCATCCATAGCTTGTTCAAAAGCACCTATTTTAGGATTTTAGCCATAGTAGCAAGGTAGTGAACTGTTTGATAAAATGCTTTGGTAGACATGTATGAAAAATTTGGTAGCATAACCAAGGCAATGAACTGTTTCTAAAAATTCCTCAAAGAAATGTGGTCTCATGGAATGCCATGACAAGCAAATGCAATTGGTAGCTGCTCCTAGTTATTAGTTATGCAATGTGAAGTAATTGCATGCCTTCTTAGGTTGAATTTGTAAAAAATTATATTGTAATTGAAAGTATCAGCATCTAGTTATTAGTTATGCAATGTGAAGTAATGCTTTGAGTTTGAAAAATGTGCAATGCAATGTAATCAGCGATATGAATATAACTATAAAAATATATTTTCTACAATTCATTAAAGTACAAAATAATCATGGAATTGTGCTAAAAAGTACAATCACATATGGAATAGTTTTTTTTCAATTACCAAATCTAGCTAACATTGTTTTACAACACCATTAATGAATAAAGGTTACCTGAGTGAAAATTGTTCAAGGATGAGAATAGTGAGGTGTTGATGACAAAGGTCCACTAGCAAACTGTTTGACATCCAAAGCGTGTTATGAGATAATCATTCATCTAAGGTTCAACTATTCACATGCAATAATTATGTCTTTAATGTTGGTTGCATACCTATGGACTCAACGATGGAAACAAATAGGGGTCTGAAGGAATGGTGCACGTATCATCTACATTCTGACCCTAAATTTTCATCATATTTATTCTTCTAATTTAGTTATTCTTATATTTCAAAATAGAATTTAATAAACAAAATTAAATCAACTTGTTGAATTTTACCTAAGTATCAATGTTGAATGTTTCATTCAGCAAGGTATTGTCATATAGGCCTATGAAAGATCATGGGGGTCCAAAAGGTGGTGATATGAAAAAAAAAAAAAAGGCATTTTTAACTTATTCAAAAATGTGAAAAATCCACTTTGACTTTTTCTAGGCTCGGGTAGAAAGTACATGGTGCCATAGTAAACACTAAACTTAAACGAATATTCATTTTGTTTAGGTTGGTTTTTTTTAATTCCCATATGTTATGCATAAGCATTGTTTGTATTATATATAATATATAATATTAAATACATTATAATATTATATTATTATATAATAGTATATTATTATTATAATATATTTAATATTATATATAATATATTTAATATTATATATAATATATTTAATATTATATATAATATATTTAATATTATATATAATATATTTAATATATTATAATATTATATTATATTATAATACTTATATAATATTAAATATTATATAACTGTTATCAACAGGAGTGCACCTATATGTGAAAGCGAAGATTCTTTGTGATCTTGTGTAACATTGGAAAACTTTCAGCTTGTGGGTACCCTATGTCGAAATTTAACATCCAGATTACAGGCCAGTTTCCTTTATGATTTTCTAATAATGGACTATAAACTTTGATGGGAAAAGGGAAAAAGTCTTGAATTGAATGCATAAATTGAACTTTAAATTATCGGTGATGCACCTAAATGATGGTAAAACTTGTAGAATGATTCACAGTTATTTTCTAAAATCTGTTTACACAGTTCAGAAATTGATTCACAAAAGTGTTTCTTAAGATGGCCAAATAGTTTGATACTTCAAAAGGAAAATAAATTCTCACAATTTGAAGTTCAAAATGAAAAGAATGCACTACCTAAGACTTGTGAAGGATGTATGATAATGAATAAGACAAATTTAAAGGTTTTGATAATTAAAACACAATAACTTCATCAGATTATTCATAAAGATACTCTTCATTAGTTTTGAAGAGGTAAATTATGGATTGTAAAAGAGAATAACAGAAAAATAGTACATAAAGACTCCAAAATTAACCTATAAAAACTTTTTCACAATATTAACTGTAAAAATTTGAGTTACAAGATCTCTCTCTCTCCAAAGTGCAAAGGCAAATATAATCAAGAACTGAGGAAAAAGAAAGAATTTTTCCAATATATACAAATATGGCATGCATAATGTGCCCAAATGGTGAAACTCCAAGCTAATTGGAAGTGAGAAAAATCAAGCATGCTTCTCATGAGCAAAATCAAAACTACCTGAAAACGGGGCCCACCAATGCTGCAAACCAAGCCTAAATAGCTCAAAACTCTGTCTCACACTGCATATAACTGAACTATGACTCAAATGGCTCCTGAGTCCATGGAGGTGGCACTGAAAATGAACTAAAAGTAAAAATATCCTCCTCTGAGAAAATATGAAAAGCCTCCAAAAGAGGGCCCACCATTGAAGCAAACAAAACTCGACATGTTGCAAACTCCAACCCATAATATGCATGATCAATAGGATCTCAAAATCCACTCCATTCTGACTAAAAATCAAAGGAAAACTAAATTGAACCTCCCTCAGTCGCATGTAAGTGATCTTCAGTTTAACTCCCTCTATACTTGGGTTACATTCCTGTCTTGATTTTGCATGGTTCAGAAGTGAAGGTAAGCAAATAAATATTTAAAATAATCAATTAAAGATTACTCTAATATGTGTTGTATATTTTCCCTCACTTTGCATTGTAACTTATAATTTATTACTTTAATGATGTTTACATTATTTATCTCCATTTTTCCCATGCAAAAAACAAGATAGGTCGACTATGAGTTTGATTTAAGTTTTCTAAAAAACTTAGCATTTATGAAGTTGAACCCCCATGGGCACCCTGTCATGATCATTAGGTGAATTAAAATTAGGTCAAGACCATGTAAATGATAATGTCGAAATGATTTATGAAAACCAAAATGAAAAAATCCCTAGCAAAATGATTAGGTTATCAAGTCAAAACACTCGAACCCTAAATCATTTTGTCACTTCACAAAATGATTTTTCCTCCATCTTCTGGAAACTTCGAGCTCTGTTGGAGCTACGCCACCACTGGTAGGTTTTGAAGCTCAAATCTCATCCCTTTTTGCTGATCTTGGGTGACTTCCTTAGATATTCTGAGAGGAAAAAATGTGGTAAGTGTTTCTCTATCAAAAATCTAGCTTTCCTTTTGTTCTTTCGAAGACATTCTTGGCTTCAAACTACAGTTGTACCACTCTTTTTTGATGTATTTCCCATACTTTTCTCCTTTGTTGTTGCTATATTTTTTCATGAGGCCGCCATTGGAGGATTTGCAAAGCTTCTAGAGGCATCTTGACATACCTGAGGCCGCGAGTGGTAAGCTCTATTTTCTTCCATTTTTGTTGATCTGTGGCTTCTCTTTGAAACCATTTTTGGATTTCCACCGCCATTTTACTCTTCTCTATTTCATTCACCATTCGCTCATGGCTGCAGGTTCATTGTTTCAATGTAATGGTTTTCCTTTATTTTCTGTGTATAATTCTTCAAAATCTGGGAGAGAAAATGTTTTTTTGTTTAATTTGCAAAAATATATGAAGGGTTTCAAGTCCGCTTCCAGATTGTGTCTTGCCAAGCTTATTTTGATTCGGTCTCACATCTTTTATGGCCAGCTATGAATACTTTCATTGAGTATCCTTTATTTGTACCAGTGAAGGTTTTACATTCATTATTGCCTCTAGAATTTCAAAGCAAGCACCTTTTACTCACGGCCCCTGCTGGTTCATTTTATCTGCAACTCACCTTGTCTCCTTGCTTATTTGGGTTTTTTCTTGAGTTGATATCTCTTGAAGAGGTTTTTTCTTGATGTGTTAATGATTGTTCTTGAAATGACCCTTTATGGTGATTGAAATGGTTGTTGAATATCTTGACTATCAAATGCTTGAGGCTATCATATGGTCTTTATGCACTGTCACTTGAATGGAAATATTGTTCATTCTTTGGCTTTGTCATGAATACACCTTTTACACTTTGTAGGGGGAATATCTAATATTGTATTAAGATGGTTCTAAGCTATATAATTCCCCTTACAAAAATAAGTAGGATAATGTAATAGATCATTAGCAATACTTGCAAGATGGGACATTATTATAGCTGCAATTTCCCACTATTTCACTGTCATTATCATTATGATGATGTAATTGATGCCTCATATTCAACTTATTGTGATTACTAGAACTCTCTTGCTACCTTAACCTACCAATGGGACTATCTCTTATAACACCAACCTGTATTGGTTTCGTAGATTATCCTTGATTTCTTTTATGGTGCATTCATTGTTCATTGTTTATGTCTTTGATGAGGCACTATTCTAGTTACTACTGTCACCATAACAATCCTTTTGATAGTAACTCTATGTTTAGTGGAAATGTATATGATGATCCCCTTGCTCTTTGCATGTTGTTTCACTCTGGCAACTTAGTGAAAGCTAAAGATTCTTTGCATTGCTTATGTATGACCTTGTGTCTTTTTACATTCATAAGCCAACTCATGATGTGATTATGCTTTGAACCTAAAGAGGGCTATCATTTATGAATGCTCATTTCAATGCAATCTACTTTTAGTTCAGCATTGTATCTTTATGATAAGAAACCTTGGATCTATTAATGCATTTTGAATATTATTTTCACTGTCATCAACTTTAAACATGAAAGAAAAAGATTATCAACCTTATTTTTCTTTTCTTGTGGAGGAGGGCTGCTACAATTATATCAAAACCTCTTTGAATATTGAATATGAACTCTCATCTTGAGTGACTGCATTTATACTTCGTTATTTGTCATTGCTAAGATTTTTCCATGAGTATGCTTGTATTGTAGGCTTCATGCAACCTTGGTCTTTACTCTATCAAACCTACTTGAAAACATTGTAACTTTGTACAGGGAAATTAGTATATCCTTCATATTCCACATGATGCCTTATGTGTTTTCTTCTTCTGTATTTTATGAATGTTCAAGAAGTTTAAATGTGACTGTCACTCATAGTTCTATACTTTCACTTGCATTAGATAATTAACACTAGTAGTTGCTTTTTTGTTCCACTGTATTTTGCAAGTTTGTTGCTTTATCAATTGTTCTAGCATGGTTATGTCTTTATCAGCTTTGTGGTAGCAATCTCATTACCTTTATATGACTTCTCTTTTGCATCTATTGAGTATTCTTTTCATGTGTTGATGCATACCAAGGAAGTCTCCTTGGTAACACAAAGTTGCCAAAAAATGAGCAATTATTTGTCTTGTTAAATCTAATTAGGTGAACAATTGTTATGTTTTAATGCAATCTACTTTTTTACATTGCCATGTGAAGATTACAGTACCTTTATTATGTTGGGCTCAACCCTTGTGGGATGTTGTTTTCCTTGAAATACTAAAATGTCGAACATGATGAGCTAGTAATGAAACATGTACATGTACCTACACAGTGAACAAACAAGTTAGATAAAAATGATGAATTTAATATTCTTCTGACGATTTGATCTGGCACCTTTGCATTGATGATCTGATCTTGATTCCTTTTTTACATTTATCTTTTGATGGCTCAATTGATTTAATGCCTCATTGTTGTAATCTATATGTCTGTTGATAGGATATATAATTAAGTTCATATCCAGAGCTCTAACATGACTTTTTCCAATCAATTGCAGGTGCTTTTGAAGATGGAGTATGAGAGGAGCTGAAGACAAAAGAACCATCTGAAGACTGAAGAAACAACAACCAATGCCAACATTTCTAGGCAATGATGGATATTTCTCTTTTCATGTTTTCCTTTGCTATTTCCTTCTTTAGATGTATAGCTTACTCTTTTGTTGTATTGAATTAATTGATTCATATCCCATAGCTTGTGTGGTTTAAACATTTCTTCTATCTTCAAAGAATGAAATGGAAATGTTTATGAAATCTTGTAAGTTCTTTGATTCTCAAAATGAATAAAAACAACATTACTATGAAATTTTGATAAATCCTTTGTTGTGAATCTTTGCATAATGAACTGAATCTTATTAAAATCCTTCAATGTAGATGAACAATCAGCATAAAATGAATGTACCTTTCACCTTTAATTTAGTCAGTTGTTTCTAGCTCTACCAAATTGAGCTGAGGTGAAATTTTGTTAACATTCTAGTGATTTTTGTTGAATGCTTGCCTGCTAAGCATGCCAGATCAGTTGCCTTGATAATCCATTGGGCATGGAGTCCATTTTTTTGTCATTTTTTATTGAAAACCTCTATAACTTAGTAGCAAACAAAACTGAAAGAAACTAGCATGACTTTGTTTAAGATGGAGCCTAAAAAACACGTGCAACATCTACACTTATTGAAAGCAAAGCAGTACTGAGATGAAATGTGTCATGGGCACTTATTGAAAGAAAACCTGAACTGAAATTATTCTACTATGTACATCTACAAACTTTGTTCCTTAATAGCACTGTTTGAGGTGAATCCTATTGACAGGGATTGACAACACCTCTCCATCCAGTTTTGAGAGTTGGAATGCATTATGTTGTTTGCATTCTATGATGATATATGGGTCATCCCACATGGCATCAAACTTTGTGTGTTTACCATGTCTACTCTTGAGTTCATCCCATTTAAAAACTAGATCTCATTCTATAAATAACCTTGGGATTTATTTTCTATCAAATGTGCTCTTCATTTGGGCTTGATGAATTTCTAGGTTCCTTAATGCTTCTTTCCTTGTTTCTTCCAACTCAATTAGTTGTGCAAGCCTAATCTGCATAGGTTCTTCATTAAGCAGGTCCAGTTCTTTGATCATATTTAAAGTAGGCAGCTCAACTGAAATAGGTACGTTGGACTCTTTACCTTATGTTAGAATGTAAGGTGAATTACCTATTTCCCACTTAGGTGTAACCCTATCAGCCCAAAGGGCTAGCTTTAGCTTTTCATGCCAAGTTCTCTAATTATCTTGGATTGTCTTCTTGATGATTTTGATTTGATTCTTGTTAGTGTACTTTGCCTGTCCATTACCCTAAGGGTAATATTTTGAAGAAGTATTCATATAAATATTATGTTTTAATTACCAATCTAAAACTTTTAAACCTATAAATGCTAAAGCATTATCAGAAATTATTGAATCTGGTATACCAAACCTAGAAACCAAGTCTTGATAGAAATTCAAGATAGATGTCTCATTTGCATCCTTCAGTGCAACTGCTTCAGTCCACTTCGTAAAGTAGTTTGTGGTTGTAAGTATCCATTTATGTCCACCACTCAAAGGTGGATTAATGGGACCAATGAAATATAATCCCCACTTGCCAAAAGGCTGATCCACTTGTATTGGATGTAGAGGCAAGGTTGCAAGCTTCTACTTTCCTACAAATACTGCACATTTGTTACATTTTATGACCTAGGAATAGGCATCTTTAAATAAATCAGGCCAGTAATAACCATCTCTCATTATTTTCAAGGTTTTAGTTCTTGGAGTAAAGTGGCCTCTAGTGAGCCCATCATGAAACTCTTACAGAACCTTCTCAATCTGTTTTGGTTCTACACATCTGAGCAAAACACCAGTATAATCCCTTTTGTACAAAATGTCATCAATTACAACAAAAGGAATGGCTTTCAGCCTATAATACCTTTTTTTTGACTTGTCCAAGCCTTCAAGATAGTCACCTGTGTGCAAGTAATGAACCATTTGTTGAATCCAATTTGCTGGTGTAACTGGAACAACAGCTTGTTCTTCATTGTTGAAGGTTGTTTCAACTTGTTGATCAACTGGTATGATGTTTTCTTCATTACTAGCAAGCTTCTCACATAGGCCTTTGCCTTTAACAAGCTTGGTGACTTTAATTTCAATGTCATACTCCATGTTTTTCATGATCCAGCCGACTCTTTTACCATTAATGTCTTTGCTAAGAAAAAAACTTTGACTATTGAATGTGCAACCATTAGCTGTATCTTGTTATTTGAAAGCATATGCCTAAATTTGTTAAGGATTCTTACTACAGCTAATACATTCTTTTCTATGAATGAATATCTAGCTTCATAATCATGCAGAACTTGACTAAAGAAAGCTACAGGCTACTCTAATCCTTCTTCATTTTGTTGATAGAGCATGGTTGAAATTGTATCAACACTCCCAAATGCATATAGTATAAAATTCGTATCAAAATTTGGGTTAATAAGTGTTGGGGCTACAGCAAGTGCCTCTTTAATTTCTTCAAAATTGTTCTTACCTTCCTTAGTCCAGTGAAATGGAATGTTCTTTTGTAGCATAGCTATAAGCGGTTGCAATAAGGTTGCAATGTTAGGAATGAATCTCCTAACAAAGTTGATCCTACCTAGAAAACTCTGCAAACCTCTCTTATGTGTAGGCAGGGGTAAAGCCAAAATTGTAGTGATTCTTTCTAGATCAATGGTTATGTCGTGCTTTCAAACAATATGACCTAGAAGCTTTCCTTCATGGACTGCAAAAATTCTCTTTTTTTGGTTTAATGACACCCCGTACTCTCTGCATCTTTCAAAGATCTGTCTAAGATGAGAAAAATGTTCGTTAGCCTTCTTTGTAAATACAGTTATATCATCTAAGTACACAAGAACAAATTTATTAATAAGGCCTTGAAAGGCCATGTCCATTTCCCTCTGAAAGGTTACCCCTACATTAGACAAATCGAAGGGCATATTTTTGTAGGCCATAGTACCCCACTTGGTGGTAAAGGTTGTTTTGTACTGGTCTTCTTCCTTAACAAAAATTTGGTTGTACCCTGAATAACCATCCAGCAATGAGAATCTTTTTGAACTAGAAACAATCAGTAATATCTTCTCCATTGAGGGCAGTGGATAGTGATCTTTGAGTGAAGCTCTATTTAGATCACAAAAATCAACACACAACCTTATCTCTCTGCTCTTTTTCTTGACAGGCACCAAATTTGAAACCCAAGAAGTGTGCTTTATCGAAAAGATAATGCTACCTTCACCTAGATTGTTCAATTTTGTTTTCATATGGTGCTCCAACTTCAGATTTAGAGGTCTTTACTTTTGCCTTATTGGTTTTGCGTTGGGCTTTAGCTCAATGGTGTGTTGAGCTAACTCAGGCTTAAAACCCTTTAGATCTCCATACTCCCAAGCGAAAATGTCACTGAATTCTTGGCATAGCAGGACAAAGGCTTGTTGTTTAGCTTTGGTACAGATTTTTCCAAGCTTAAGAAGCTTGTCTTTGAATATTTCAATTGGTTCGTAGTGCTCTTGTTTCACCATGAGGTTGGATTTTCCTTTTCTAACTTGATCATCAATGTTAAAAATTGATTCAACGGTCACCAATCCCTTGGGCAGCTAATTGGACTTTAATTACAAAATCTGGTTATCATATTGTTGCTCAAGCTTATGTTGGTTTCTAGCAGAAAACTCTGCTTCTTCTATCAGTAAACTGATAATCTATTCATCACTATCAAAAACCTGCCAACTAACATTGTTATCTGGTACAGATGGTCTCCCTACCACCTTAATATATTATTGTACCTCAATATTATGAATATCAATTGGTATGTCATATTTGTGAACCTATGGCAGCAAGCTTATCTACCTCTTTATTCAAATTTCATGGAATAGACAACAGATTAAAAGCATCAAATTCTTCTATTAAATCCAAAGTTTTGTGCTTGTACAGCTTAAGAAAATCATTTTTAGTTACATTCAAATTTCTTACCTAATTTGTAATCAACTCAGAATCACCAAAAGCTTGCAAACACTTGATTCCTTTCTTTCTGGCCCATTCTAGGCCATGAATTAATGCTTCATACTCGACTGTATTATTTGAGAAGCTGAAACAAAAACAAAGTGCAGAATAATACCTTTCTCTTTCTAGTGAAATCAGCATAGCTCCTCCACCAGCACCTACTTTACTTCTTGAGCCATCAAAATATAGCTTCCAAAGTTGATTACTCTATTGTTCTAGTTGTTTTTCACTTTCGACCAGACTTGGAATAGTTACATCAAGCTCCTGAATCATATAAATACCTAAACCTACTTCATCCATGTGACTAAATGGATCAACCTTGTGATTCTTGACTACCCACTCATCTAAATTTATGTCGGGTATTCCCTCAATAGGTACAGTGGGGTCGGGGGTCGTGGATTGATCCTCCTGATCATGGAAAGCTAGGTTTGCATTTATACGATTTGCAACATAAGGCTCGATATGGTCTTTAGCCTGTGGTTCTAATTTAACAGTTACTCTAGTACCATACCTAGTCCTGAAAAACATGTGTGACCAATCTGATGACAAATATCCTCCTAACTTTGTGGTAAAATCTCTAGAAAGGCAAATGGAAAAGTAAGGAGGTAAATCAATGACACAGATGTCATGTGGAATTGAAAAGTTCAGACAAGCATGTAGTGTAAGAGACAGACCTTTAATCACTCCAATAGAATTAATGGTTGTACCATCTAATTGGAATACCCCTTTTGACAATGGCTCATAACTCAGTCCTAACTTATCTACCAGTTGTTTAGGCATAATGGAGTTGCTTGCTCCTGAGTCTATCATGCAATTATGCACTATACTATCACCAATAATTAGACTTACATAAAAGGGTGGTGGATTTACCTCTTGATTTGGTTGTTCTTTCCTTCCTTCTGAACTATTTTCAAGAACTCTAGGTTGCTCCTTAATGGATTCATCAGAAATTGATATCTTAGCTAGAGCCTCTTGTAGGCTTTATTTTTTCCCAAGAAGATGTAAAGCATCCAACATGGTCATGCTAATTGTGGCCTTTTTCATATGATCAACAATATTAAAAGCAGTGCCACTAACCTTTTGTTGCGCTTTAGGAACAACTTCTTTTTGTACTGGTGAAGACTGAGGCTGAGTTTTCAGCTACTCTTTAGCAGGTTCAACTTGTCCTCTTGGAAAAATCTAAACTTTATGAGTAGAAGAGGGTTGTGACTGCTATTTTTGGGTTGTAGAAGTCTAGTTTTTCCACCGAACAACTTGTTTGTCTTTATCTGATTGTTGAACATCATTGGAAATAACTTGTTGTCTCTGATCAATAGCTCTCTTTTTTACCTTGTATTGGTTGATGGAGGTAGCTAACTGATTCTTCCCTTGTACATTACTTACTTCATATAACTCATTACCATGCCAGTTCATCATGGCAACATCAAGATCATTTTGTTGCGTTTGATCTTCTTATTGATTATTATTCTCCTTTGGTGTATTCTCTGAAGCAGCATAGTTGCTATGTACCATTAGTGCCTGAATGACCACTCCATTCATACAGGTAGCCTAATTATGAGGCTGATTATAGGAATAACACCACATATAATATTGTGCCAAATTTTTATGCATGGGTAGAAGCTCTTTTGAAGAGCTGGCAGCATTGGGCTTATATGGCTGATTTGGCCTAGCATTGTAATTCCTCCTTTGTCCTTGGTAATCAACCTAATAAGGTCGTCTATTTGGCTAAAAGGGTACCTAATAAGGTCTGAAATTATGGCCTTGCTAATTGTTGAGGCTCACTAAGTCTTTGCTAATTGTTTGCATTAATTTGGCCGTCTCTTGCTGGGTACCTTTGATTTCCTGTTGGGCTCCTCTAAGCTCCTGCAAATCTAAATTTACTGTAACAGCGTTATTTTGAGCAACTGTTTTAAAATCTAAGGCTATAATAGTAGGTGATGGGGAAATAGGAGGTATTTGAATGGGCATCAAAGGATGAATATCTAGAAAAATTGGCATAGGAGGCCTTGGTGCAATCTTACCAACTTGAATAAGGTTGTTTTTAGCTCTAATAGCTATAACAAATGATCGTGGTAAGGTTACTCCACCCATTTATTGTATCATTAAAGAAATGTCACTATTTAATGCTCTAAGATAGTACAAGAAAGCATGATCTGGTGAAGGTCTACCATTGCTAATATTCAATTCCAAGTTCTTTGAAACTGAAAATTAAAATCAGTCATCTACTCTTATGGAGCTCTCTTTATGGTTATCATTTCTTCTACCAAGGAAAGATGATCTGACTTATCTAAAAACTGTTTGCTCAACTTGTCTCCTAAGTCATCCCATGTTGTGACAGTGCTAATAGGCAATCCTCTGAACCACTAGAGTGTTTTTCCTTTGAACAAAGCTGCCAAAATCCTCAACTCCACATTTTCTTGTGTTACATGATGAACTCCACACAGTGAAGCTACATCTTTGATGTGTTCTATTGGCATACTCTGATCTTCACCAGTGAAAATAGGTAGACTTTTCAATGCTAACACTGGTATATCATCGTGCTACTACAAATTCAATGGGTTTCCCCCATTGAATGATACGAATGCATGAGATCTGACCATCTGAACTATTGGAACTCTAATATATGGAATCTGAAGTATCGATACAGGACGTATCGAAATCACTAGGACAGAAATTGTGGCTACTCCTACTGATCTCCTTGAAGGTGAAATATATATTCTGAAGCTAGGAGAAGCATAGTGTGAATCTGGTTGCCTCCTTGACAGTTTGGCTCTTCTTCTAGGTGATGAAACAAGTGATTTTGTTCTAAAACTAGGAGATGTTGATTGATTCCTTTAGGGACGACTGGGTGTCCTTTTCGATGTCATCCCTCTTCTCTTTGGTGATGATAGCTGCAAATAATCAAATGGAGAGGATCTTTTTCTTGTCTGAACATTTATCATATGCTACTAAATCTACAATTAAAACCAAGTAAACAGAGTCACCAATCAAATATAAAACCTCTGATAGGTAAAATGTTGTTGTAACTCTAAAAATAGTAGCTTGAAAGCTTTGAATTATTTCTCTGAAGTGAACTTCAGAGTCCCATCGGGCCTACCAAAAACTATTATCAACAGGAGTGCACCCGTATGCAAAAGTCAAGATGCTTTGCAATCCTGTGTAACATTGGAAAACTTTTAGGTTGTGGGTATTGTATGTTGAAATTTAACCTCTGGATTATAGGTTGGCTTCCTTTATGATTTTCTAATGATGGACTATAAACTTTGATAGGAAAATGGAAAAAGGCTTGAATTCAATGCATAAACTAAACTTTAAATTATCGGTGATGCACCTAAATGATGGTAAAACTTGCAAAACGATTCACAATTATTTTCTAAAATTTGTTTACAAAGTTCAAAAATGGCTTCACAAAAGTGTTTCTTAAGATGGCCGAATAGTTTGATACTTCAAAAGGAAAATAAATTCTCACAATTTTAAGTTCAAAATGAAAATAATGCACTACCTAAGACCTTTAAAGGATGTATGATAATGAATAAGACAAACTTAAAGGTTTTGATAATTAAAACAATAACTTCATCAGATTATTCATAGAGATACTCTTCATTATTTTTGAAGAGGTAAATTATGGATTGTAAAAGAGAATAATAGGAAAATATTGCATAAAGACTCCAAAATTAACCTATAAAAACTTTTGCATAATATTAACTGTAAAAATTTGAGTTACAAGATCTCTCTCTCTCCAAAGTGCTAAGGCAAATATAATCAAGAATTGAGAAAAAAGAAAGACTTTTTCCAATATATACAAAGATGGCATGCATAATGTTCCCAAATGGTGAAACTCCAAGCTAATTGGAAGTGAGAAAAAGCAAGCATTCTTCTCACGAGCAAAATCAAGACTACCTGAAAATGGGGCCCACCAATGCTGCAAACTAAGCCTAAAATAGCTCAAAACTCTGTCTCACACTATATATATCTAAACTATGACTCAAATGGCTCCTGAGTCCATGGAGGTGGCACTCAAAGTGAACTAAAAGTAAAAATATCCTCCTTTGAGAAAATATGAAAAGCCTCCAAAAGAGGGCCCACCATTGAAGCAAACTGAACTTGACATGTTGCAAACTCCAACCCATAATATGCATGATCAATAGAATCTCAAAATTCACTCTAGTTTGACTAAAAGTCAAAGGAAAACTAAACTAAACCTCCCTAAATCGCATGTAAGTGATCTTAAGTTTAAATCCCTTTGTACTCGGGTTACATTCCTATATTGATTTTCAATGGTTTAGAAATGAAGGTAAGCGAATAAATATTTAAAATAATCAATTAAAGATTACTCTAATATGTGTTGTGTATTTTCCCTCACTCTGCATTTGCAAGACATGCATTAAAGTAACTTATAATTTATTACTTTAATGATGTTTACATTATTTATCTCCATTTATCCCATGCAAAAAATAAGATAGGTCAACTATGAGTTTGATTTAAGTTTTCTAAAAAACTTAGTATTTATGAAGTTGAGCCCCTACGGGTACCCTGCAATTATCATTAGGTCGATTAACATTAGGTCAAGACCATGCAAATGATAATGTAAAAATGATTTATGAAAAATAAAAGGAAAAAAATCCCTAACAAAATGATTAGGGTATTGAGTCAAAACACTCGAACCCTAAATCATTTTGTCACTTCACAAAAATGATTTTGCCTCCATCTTCTGGAAACTTCGGGCTCTGTTGGAGCTACACCACCATTGGTAGGTTTTGAAGCTCAAATCTCATCCCTTTTTGGTGATCTTGGGTGACTTCCTTAGATATTTTGAGAGGAAAAAATGTGGTAAGTGTTTCTCTGTCAAAAATCTAGCTTTCCTTCTATTCTTTCAAAGACATTCTTCTTCCAACCACAGTTGTAGCACTCTTTTCTTATGTATTTCCCATACTTTTCTCCTCTGTTGTTTCTATATTTGTTCATGAGGCTGTCATTGGAGGATTTGCAAAGCTTCTGGAGGAATCTTGACCTACCTAAGGCCTCAAGTGGTAAGCTCTATTCTCTTCCATTTTTTCTGATCTACGACTTCTCTTTGAAAACATTTTTGGATTTCCACCACCATTTTACTCTTCTCTATTTCATTCACCATTCGCTCATGGCTGCAGGTTCATTATTTCAATGTAATGGTTTTCCTTCATTTTCTGTGTATGATTCTTTAAAATCTGGAAGAGAAAATGGTTTTTTCGTTTAATTTGCAAAAATATATGAAGGGTTTCAAGTCCACTTCTAGACTATGGCTTGCCAAGCTTATTTTGATTCAGCCTCACATCTTTTATGGCTAGCTATGAATACTTGCACTGAGTATCCTTTATTTGCACCAATGAAGGTTTTACATTCATTATTGCCTCCAGGGTTTCAAAAGAAACGCCTTTTACTCACAGCCCCTATTGGTCCATTTTATATGTGGCTCACCTTGTCTCCTTGCTTATCTGGGTTTGTTCTTGAGTTGATATCTCTTGAAGAGGGCTATTATTGATGCGTTAATGATTGTTCTGTAAATAACCCTTTATGGTGATTGAAATGGTTGTTGAATGTCTTAACTATCAAATGCTTGAGGCTATCATATGGTCTTTATGCACTGTCACTTGAATAGAAATATTGTTCATGCTTTGACTCTGTCATGAATACACCTCTTACACTCTGTAGGGGGAATATCTAATATTGTATTAAGATGGTTCTAAGTTGTATAATTCCCCTTATAGAAATAAGTAGGATAATGTAATATATCATTAGGAATACTTTCTAGATGGGACATTATTATAGCTACAATTTCCAACCATTTCATTGTCATTATTGTTATGATGATGTAATTTGTGCCTCATATTCAAATTACTGTGATTACTAGAAATCTAATGCTACCTTAACCTTCCAATGGGACTATCTCTCATAACACCAACCTGTATTGGTTTCATAGATTATTCTTGATTGCTTTTATGGTGCATTCATTGTTCATTGTTTATGTCTTTGATGAGGCACTATTCTAGTTACTATTGTCACCATAGCAATCCTTCTGATAGTAACTCTATGTTTAGTGGAAATGTATATAATGATCCCCTTTCTCTTTGCATGTTGTTTCACTCTAGAAGCTTAGTGAAAGTTGAAGATTCTTTGCATTGCTTATGTTTGACCTTGTGTCTTTGTATATTCATAAGCCAACTTATGATGTGATTGTGCTTTGAACCTAAAGAGGACTGCCATTTATGAATGCTCATTTCAATGCAATTTGCTTTTATTTCAGCATTGTATCTTTATGATAAGAAACCTTGGCTCTATTCATACATTTTGAAGATTATTTTCACTATCATCAACTTTATACATCAAAGAAAAAGATTATTAACCTTATTTTTCTTTTCTTGTGGAGGAGGGTTGCTACAATTATATCAAAGCCTCTTTGAATATTGAATATGAACTCTCATCTTGAGTGACTACATTTATACTCCATTATTTCTCATTGATAAGATGTTTCCATGAGTATGCCTGTACTGTAGGCTTCATGCAACCTTGGTCTTTAATCTATCACACCTACTTGAAAACATTGTAACTTTGTACAAGGAAATTGGTATATCCTTCATATTCCACATGATGCCTTATGTGTTGTCTTCTTCTGTATTTTATGAATGTTAAAGTGGTTTAAATGTGACTATCACTCATAGTTCTATACTTTCACTTGCATTAGATAATCTACATTAGTAGTTGCTTTTTTGTCCCACTATATTTTGCAAGTTTGTTGCTTTATCAACTTTGTGGAAGCAATATCATTACCTTTATATGAGTGCTCTTTTGCATCTATTGAGTATGCTTTTCATGTTTTGATGCATACCGAGGAAGTCTCTTTGGTAACATAGAGTTACTAGAACAGGAGTAATTGTTTGTCTTGTTAAATCTAATTAGGTGAACAATTGCTATGTTTCAATGTAATCTATTTTTTCGCATTACCATGTGAAGATTGCAGTACCTTTAGTATGTTGGGCTCGACCCTTGTGGGAGCCCATTTTCCTCCACATACTAAAATGTTGAATATGATGAACCAGTAATGAAACATGTACCTGTACCTACATAGTGAACAAACAAGTTAGATAAAAACAGTGAATTTAATATTCTTTTGATGATTTGATCTGGCACCTTTGCATTGATGATTTGATCTTGATTCCTTTGCACATTTATCTTTTGATGGCTCAATTGATTTAATGCCTCATTGTTGTAAGCTATATGCCTATTGATAGGATATATTATTAGGTTCATATCCAGAGCTCTAACAAGACTTTTTCCAATCAATTGCAGGTGCTTCTAAAGATGGGGTACGAGAGGAGCTGAAGACAAAAGAACCATCTGAAGATTGAAGAAACAACAACCAATACCAAAATTTCCAAGCAATGATGGATATGTTCTCTTTTCATGTTTTCCTTTGCTATTTCCTTCTTTAGATGTATAGCTTACTCTTTTGTTGTATTGAACTAATTGAGTCATATCCCACGGCTTGTGTGGGACTTTTAAACATTTCTTCTATCTTCAAAGCATGAAACAACAATGTTTATGCAATCTTGTATGTTCTTTGATTTTCAAAATGAATAAAAACAGCATTACTATGCAATTTTGATAAATCCTCTGTTGTGAATCTTTGCATAATAAATTGAATCTTATTAAAATCCTTCAATGCAAATGAACAATCAACATAAAATGAATGTACCTTTCACCTTTAATGTATTCAACTGTTTCCAGCTCTACCAAATTGAGCTGAGGTAAAGTTTTGGTAACAATAGCATTATATTATAAGTTGTTGAAGGAGAGAACTCTTTCCTTAAGAGTTGGAAAGGACCTTCTCCAAGGGAATGCTTCCCCCTTTGGGATCTATACTGCAAAATAAGGATACAAAATACTAAATTCTCTAGGTGTTGTTGTAGCTCGAGTGTCTAGAAATCTCTAGTGGAACTCGGCCTGCCTACCCAAGGCTGGCATTTTCACTTGGGCCGCCTCTCTAGAGTGTGCTTTGACCATGGATAGGTTTGTGAAAATGGGCTATCACAGACCCTCTCGGTGTCGTCTTTGTAAGTAGGAGGAGGAGATTGGTGACCATATTTTCTTCATGTGTTCTTTCTCCCAACAATGTTGGAAATGGTTGATGTCTAAGCTTGAATGGAAAGAACCATTACCAAAAAGAATTTTGGATTGGATCCTCAAGTGGCCAACCCTCCATAGAAACACCATCTACAAAATTCTTTGGATTGTGTGTCCCTCTTTGTTGATTTGGGAGATTTGGAAAGAGTGAAACAAGCGACTCTTTCAAGAGAAGGAAATGCCTATTCGTGCATTACTAAACAAGATTGAGGCTAGCATAGTGGAATTGGTTAACTCAAGGTTGGATTTCGTTCCTGGCACAAACTCAATCTTTACTTCTTGGGATGCCCAGATGTGCTTTAGTTGGTTTGGTTTGAACATCCCTTTGGTGTGTGGTGTGAATGGATCCAAAATCGTAGAGCAAAGGAAATGTGTAAAACGGGAGCCTCTCGACATTGGCTGGTTCAAATTGAATTTTGAAGGTGCCTCCCATGGCAACCTGGGTGTGTTGAGGGTTGGGTGTATAATCAGGGACTGGAATTGCAATTGCATTGGCAAGCTTGCATTACCCCTTCCATTTGGCACGAACAACTTGGCTAAAGTCCAAGCCTTAATTTTGGGGTTGAAGATGTGCACAAAATTGAAATCAAATAGATTGTGATCGAAGGTGGTTCCTCTATTGTAATCAATACTTTGAGAACTCATAAAATGATCAATTGGAAACTAGCGGCTCATTTAGACATGGCCTTGGGTCTATTGAATGAATTTGAGCTAGTATCAATCAATCACATTCTTTATGAAGGTAACAAGGAAGTTAATGCACTCTCAAATTTGGGCACCGATGGTGTGGAGATTTGGGGAATTGAGCTTGATCCCATGTTGGCTAGCTTTTTGGGTGGACGGATGGGCACCCCTTCCCACACTCCTTACGAGTTGGGGCCGAAGTTCGTCGCTAGCTATTTGTCTAGGTCGTCCTCTATGGGTGATGTGGTGCTTGCCTAGTCGCTTGACTGGTCAGTTGATGCAGTTGTTGTTGGCTTGTTGGCTGTTATGGGGGATTCTATGTGATTGGCTTGTTTTCTGTGTATGGGACCATATGTGGTTATGGTCTGGTTGGGGATGTCTGTGTGAAACTTTGGCACTTTCTATTCCTTGGTCATCTTCCATGGTGAACCTTTGTAATCCTTTTTTTTATATTAATAAAATTTACTCTATTATGTATCAAATATATATAATTTTATATTATAATATATATTATATTATATTATTAATATATTATATTTTAATATGATACAATACATGATAATGCATACATTATTGTAATATAATATATTATATTATTATATAATATATTGTATTACAATAATGTATTTTATATTATATATTGTATAATACAAAAAACGCTCGTGCATAACATATGGTGGTCGAGTCCCGGACCCAACCAATTATTAAAAACAACATAAAGGAAACAGATATATGTTTCATGTTACATAAAATCAAAAAAGAAAAACCTGAGAGCTTATTTTTACAGTCTGCATCTCCTTTCTGTGTGCAGGTTTTCTATTAAGTGACTCAGATATCCATTTGGGAGTGGCTTTTTTGCTCAAATCAATCAAATTTCATAGGTATTTATAAATTTTAATGTTTTTCTTCAACTTTATATTAGTTTTGCATTTTCTTTTGTGAATTTTAGTCAAAAATGGGTTTTTAATAGGTTTTTCATTGCATTAAAATGATTGTTAATTTTTAAAATTTCCACCAATAAACAAGCTTAAGAATGGCTTATCCCAACCCCACTCAAGATGAAAACCCAACAAATTCTCCTTCACCACCACTGATGTTTCCAAACCAAAACGTTCCCACAATACATGAATCTATTCATAAAAATTTAGATCAATTCAAAAAATTATGTCAAATTTATGATACACTCCCTAAGCTATCAGACATGAAAAACACTTTAGAAACAATCATTTCAAATGTTGAAACTTTGGTGAACCAACACAATAGGTTTGCACAGTGGTGAGAGTCTCAAAGGAAACATTATATCAATGGGTTATTGATGTAGATCAGGGTGGACGGTATTAACACAATCTCAATTTAAACAAACTTTACCAATTCAAGAGCCTTAACACATCAAACAAGGTGATTTGCTTCACAAACTACCACTAGGCCTTGTAGGATAGAAAACAAACCTTTTTTGGCATAACTTGAAGGGAACAACTCAAACCAATAACCTAAAATCTGGTTTGGATACCCTTTTGGGAGTTCTAAAACATACTCAAAATTTAGGTAAGGTTGTTTTGGAACAACAAAGCCAAAAATTGACTGTCCCGTTTGATAATAGGCCTAATTAGGCTTGTGCAACTAGGTCACTATAGGGTTTTCAAAACCTAGGCTTCAATTATTCACACCAATGCTTCAGACATGTCAAATAGGGTCTTCCCAAACATTTCCAACCATTACAAACAAATTCTCAAGAGATTTTCTACAAACCCTAACTCCTATGCAACTTGTATGCCAACAAACATGGGGTTTTCTACCTAGGGCATCAATAAATTAGCACCAACCTCCATCCCCTACTCCTTCAAACATCAAGAACACAAAACCTAACATATCTACACCCATTCCACTGAGTTTGAGGCTAGTTCATAAGTGGAATGGGAAGAACTTAATGGTTTCCTTTCAAAACACACCCTAATGAGGGTTTCAAATAGTTTTTAGTAAATCTACTCTAACTTCCTCCAAACCTAATGAAATCAAATGAAACCAAATGAAAATGAATGAGGATTCAAATAACTATCACTTCCAATTAAATTTTTTTCACTTTTAGGTCGTACAAGGTCGTACTAATCTCAGTAGCAGCAAAATATAGCTTTAAAAAGTAGAAAATAGAGTTTTATTGATGTTCAATCTTCAAAGTCATCACCAAAACCTTGTACCAACCTTCACAAGGCTTATTTAAGCATTAAAAACCAACAACCAACTATTAACAACTGCATTTTGAAATCCAACCGTTCAACTTCCCCACAAATGCAAAAGTTGCTTGACAATTTTTTGCAACTTTACAAAATGGACTCCAAAATGACTCAAGACACCTTACACACATAAGAAATGGTCTTCAAGACCTTATTACAAACAAAAAAAGACTTAACCACACAAAATCGTAACATTTAGCAACTTTTTTACATTAAGACTCAGGTGCCTTGCACCAATTATCATATGATGAAGTGGGGGAACTTGATATTGACAAAGCCCAATCAGCCCAGTTATTCATCAATCCCATAATAGGACAGTCGATAAATGTGTGGAAGCCAAAATTTTCAATTAAATGATGCACACATAAAGGCATATTAGATAATTTTTGGTGACATTGGTGGGTGTATTTTGATAAACCACCCAACAATAATCTTAACGTCCCTCGGTATTTTCTCTAAAAATTATATGTTGAGTTTGTCCTAGGGAGGCATGTCAATTACTTTGACATGCAAGATTTCCAGGGTGTGGGTAAAGGGATGCCACAAGATAGACCCAAAGAACATCGATTCACCCTAGTTCTTCTTGCTCTGCTTATTTCTGCCCCAACTCCAGTACCTTACCTCGAGATTCCTTTAGATGCAGGGAGTTAGAGCATTTTTTCCATACATGCATTGAGTGATCATTTGATCACATAATTCCATCATATTGTGCAGCTATATGACAGTGCATTCCATCATCATGGTGACACACCTGATACATCCCAACATGATGGTGATGCACCTACTGCATCAATTCCAACTGGTACACTGTGTGCCCCATTACTGCATCATGTGTCACAATATATGTTTGGGTCCTCTTCTACAATCCACTGACGCTCCCATAGATACATTTGACTATGAGGTCCATGATATCTTAGATGTAGGAGTTGATAGAGCACGAAGTGGACCATTACCAAGAGAGACATTGGGTGCTAGAGATGATGTGGGAGCATTGGTAAGACTTCAAGTAATTTCATAGTGTGTTTTATATAAATTCTTTCATATTTTATAAGAGATATTTGTACTAATATATGTTTATGTGTCAGAATCTTTAACAATTGTTGATAGAGGACTAGATTTCCCAAGTGCAAGAGGCTATGCAATCAGCCATTTCATTTGGCCTAGAGACTCAGTATATGGTATCATTTAAATTTTTATTTAGATGTTAATTTTTGAAATATATTATGTTTAAATACATGTACATAGATTGATAGTCTAATGTAATCTTATCTTTTAATGCATCAACTTGATAATTTTATAGCCATGTTGACTAAGCATGACCCATTGGAAGAAGTTGCACAACAAGTATATATTTTTTTATATTCTTGACATTATGATTATATTTGCATGTGCATTTAAATTGTGTTACATTCTTTTCATTTTTATATAGGAAACCATCTTAGTTGCTTCATCCATCATGAGCATGTCTAGTGTAGAAGCATCACATTAGGTATGTGTTTATTTTATATTGCAAATCATATTTACATTTAGATAGGAGTAGATACATGTTTAGTAAATATGATTATTTGTCAACAATTATATGTTAATTCATATCATTTTTATTTTACCTGCTATAGTCCTTTGCTTGATTCAATAATGCGATGAGTGTGGGACCATTTCATTATACGAGGACTCTTGATTGTCTCAAGGGGTAATCATATGCAAAACATCTTGCAGAAAAGAGAGCAAGACTTGAGGTAAACAAAAATTGAATTTTTCATATAACATAGCTCAATATAGTGATTTTGATGTTAAATTGATAATTTATAAATTATAGTATAGAATTTTCTATTTACTAGTCTATCTTGTCAACCATTCACATAATTAATCTATTTTGTGGTTTGAATTGTTATTGTTTAGGAAACTTCAAAGCCACTAAGTTCTTTGAGGAATCTTGATTTTGGTGGTCCAGCACAAGATTAGGATTTGATATAGATTGATATGTATTTAGGGTTTGATAGATCTTGAGATGGCATATATGCCACAATTTGTAAAACATATTGTAAAACTTGTTCTAAGTAGGCATATATGCCAAATTTGTATATGCACAAACATAATTATTCTACATTTTGATATATAAGAATTGATATTCGATCTAATTTTTTCCTCGTGTGCATGTCTTTCTACTTAGAATCTTCAAAATGGAATGTATAATTATTTTAGAATGGTTTAAAGTTATGAGTAAAAACATGTTATAGATTAACAAAATTTCATTTTAATAGAACTTATGAATTACAATTGCTAATCCATCTATGTTAGAATTCATTTATATTAAGTTTCACATACATTACATTCCATGAGACCACATTTATTTGACAAACTTTTTCAAACAATTCACCACCTTTTCTATTGTACCACATTTTTCATACATGTCTACCAAAGTATTTTTATCAAAAAACAAATTTGAGAATACACATGATTTTAAGCTCTCTTCAATGAATTTATATTTGACATTTTTGTTTTTTGAACTCCTATGATGAAGTGGGCAGCTGATTTTTTTCAAAAGAAGTTAAAATTAATGAAAAATGGTATGAGAAGCATTTTATAATATTTGTTGAGAAGAATTGTTTGAAAATATGGCTCAAAGAATTATGGTCTCATAGACAATGCAAAAAAGATGAAAAGAGTAGCTTATGATAGTCATATGCATTGATTATTTTGATTGATTAAAAACTTCAAACAAATCCCATACAGCTTAATGAAATATATTTCATTATAGTATTCATTCAAAAGTAATATAATCATCTTGATAAAAACCAATGTCACTCAGTGGTGCTAAACACTCTATACAAACCATATGAGTGATGCAACCATAAAACAAAACCATTACAACTCAATTCAATATTCATTCCATTAAAACCTTCAAGATTAATAACATGTAAAAGGTATAAAATCATCATGAATAATAATCACTATCTTTCAACCATGATACATAAACAAGAACATTATGTACACAATAGGGGTTTGATGCAACCTTCAAAAAAAGTCCTTACAACTGAACAAAATGCATGTTCATTAGATTGTTTATGTGAAATCTATACAATAATCATGATCAAAAATTAATACATCACTTAACCATGATGTATGAACAAAAACTATGTATGCACACCATATGAGTGTGATACAACCATTAAACAAACCAAATATAACTCCATGACATGCATGTTATTTGACCTTCCACATACAATTTGTATTATTGTAATGTGCAACAATGAATGTTGCTAACCATAATGCATGAATAAGAAAACTAGGCATACCATATGTGCTTGATACATTTTAGTCATAATGCACACTTTGCACAAAAGCAATAACACTCATATGATATTGTCATATATGTCAATCAACCTTGACCCACACCAAACTTGCTATATCACAATTGTTGTCATATATGCCATTCAACCAAACGCAATTAAGGTTTTGTATTTGGTAGGTATTTGTGTAGGAAAAGAAAGTGAGAGATGATGGTATGACAGGATTTGAACAAATGAAGTTTATTTCCTAAGTATTGAAAACTATATCAAACAAAGGGATGTTGTTGACCTAAGCATTGAAATTGAAGTAAAACAACTAAAGACTAAAATTAAGCACTTAGAAAAGGAATGAAAAGATAAGAAGATTTTATCATCAATGAAAAGGAGGTTAGTTTGCTCTAAAAATATTTCCAATGTGTCTAGATGGGCATATTTAGGCTAGGCATGGTCCTGTTTCGAACCCAAACATGCCAAAACAATTCAAGCTACATTGGACCGGCAATATCCCTTAAGAGTCCAAAGTGCTAAAAGGCAGCAATCTTTGACGAGTTGTTACTCAAAAACCGTGTCACCTAGAAACAATCCATCTAAGGCTACGAGATCACATAGGTCCCCTCTACAATAACCTCTCTTAGTTTTTTATATCTCTAAGGTGTTTTCCTATGGTGTCAAGTTTTTAGTTGATGGAAAAAGGGTCAGATGCATGCAGTGTAAAGTTGCAAAGGGATGTAACTTTCATTATACTCCTCATGCAAACAAACTGACAGTCCCAACATGTCTCGATTGGTGGGTTTATGCTAGGTATGGTCCTGTTTCACACCCAAAGACACCAAAATAGTCTAAGCTACATTGGATCGGCGATATCCCTTAAGAGTCCAAAGTGAGAAAAGGTAGCAATCTTTCACGAACTATTACTCAGAAATAGTGTCACTTAGAAACAATCCATCTAATTCTATGGGATCACATAGGGCCCCTCTACAATAACCTCTCAATTTTTAATATCTCTAAGGAATTTTCCTGTGGTGTCGAGTTTTCAATTACTAGAAAAAGGGTCATATGGATGCAATGTAAAGTTGCAAAGGGGTGTAACTTTCATTTTTCACCTCATGCGATGAAACTGAAAGTTCTAACACATCTGTTTTGGTGGTTTTAGGTCAGGCATGGTCTTGTTTCAAACAGAAACATGTTGAAATAGTTCAAGCTACATTGGACTGGCGATATCCCTTAAAAATCCAAAGTGCAAAAAGACAACAATTTTTGACAAGCTATTACTCAAAAACCATGTCACCTAGAAACAATATTTCTGAAGCTATGGGATCATGTAGTGCCCCTCCACAATAACATCTCTCAATTTTTCATATCTCTAAGAAATTTTTCCATGGTGTCAAGTTTTTTATTGATGGAAAAAGGGTCAAATGCATGTAGTGTAAAGTTGCAAAGGGGTGTAAATTTTGTTCTACTCCTCATGTGACCAAACCAATAGTTCCAACACATCTAGATTCATGGTTTTATGCTAGGAATGGCCCTATTTCACACCCAAACACACAAACAATCTAAGCTACATTGGACTACAAAAAGGCATCAATCTTTGATGATTTGCTACTCAAAAATCGTGTCACCTAGAAACAAGCTATCTAAGGCTATAGGATCATGTAGGGACCCTCTACAATAACCTCTCTGGGTTTTTTATATCTCTAAGTTGTTTTCCCATGGTGTTGAGTTTTCAATTGATGGAAAAAGGGTCAAATGAATGTAGTGTAAAGTTGCAAAGGGGTGTAAATTTCATTCTACTCCTTATGCGACCAAACCAATAGTTCCAACAAGTCTAGATTGGCTGGTTTATGCTATGAATGGTCCTATTTCACGTGCAAACATACCAAAACAATCTGAGATACATTAGACCGGCAATATCCCTTAAGAGTTTAAAGTGCAAAAGTTAGCAATCTTTGATGAAGTGTTACTCATAAACTATGTCACTTAGAAATAATTCGTCTAAGGATATAGGATCATGTAGGTCCCCTCTATAATAAACTCTTTCAGTTTTTGATATCTCTAAGGCATTTTCTTGTGGTGTCAAGTTTTCAGTTGATGGAAAAAGGGTTAGATGGATGCAACGTAAAGTTGCAAAGGGGTGTAACTTTCATTTTGCTCCTCATGCAACCAAACTGATAGTTCCAACAAGTCCAAATTGGTGGGTTTAGGATAGGAATCATTGAATAAGTGAATCATTTACTCAAATACACGTAACATAAGTCATGAAGTACACACATGAATACAAATTATACACATGAAAACACGAAAGTTGCAAAGTATACATTGGAATACTCATAAGTCACAAAGTATACATGTAAGTTGTAAAGTATACACTTGAATACACATAATTCATAAGTCACAAGTCATGATCAATTCCCATTCCTACAACATTCAAGATATAATTTACACAATATGCATGATATCATCATTCAAGAATTGCTATCAAATATAGGATTTATAAAATGGCACATAGGCATCCAACAAAGGGCCCTAATACATAGTCATTTCCCACTAGGGGAAGTAAATAGATCACATGTTTCCTTCATGGTCAGTTGGATGGAGTTTCTATTGATTCTTTTTTCTTTCGAATGTACCCACTAGTCCTCCTCTTTTCACTCATCTGGATATGCAACTGATAGAATAAGAACTATATACGTTAATATATAGAAATTGAAAATCATGGAATGGAATATAAAAAAATAATCACAAACAAATAATCATCACACTCTTCCACAATAGGAGCATGTTAACGTGTTGGAGTGACAAGAACCTGTAGCAACCATCAAGATAGCAATTAAACTACATACAAGCATCACGAAAAAAATTTTAATAGTAGACCATAAAAGAGAAAATATAATGTCAAATTTACTAATATGTTGCATACCTTTGCCAAAGGATTAGAGATGGCTATTGTTGCAACAACTCCATATTTCATCATGCCATGAACATCACAATATACTTAAAATGATAAATCTATATGATCGCAATAGAAAAGATGTATAGAATAACAAATCTATATTATTCTAAACAACCTAAATGATAATGAAATGGTAATGCAAACTAGAAAAGATGCTTAGAATTAAAAAACTATATTATTCTAAACAACCTAAATGATGATGAAATGGTAATGCAAACTAGAATAACAAATCTATATTATTTTAAACAATCTATACCTATCCCATACAACAAATGATCTGCTACTCAAGTGTGCTTGAAGGGTCATCTCCTACCTTCAGAGTATCGAGTAATGCTTCATGATTAGAACTACTAATTGTCCATAGTTCCTTTCTTTTTCATCTGTAATGATATCTCAATAACTTAACATTTGTTGCTATAACAAGGTTTGAATAATGAGAATGGTTTTGTGTTTCTCATAGTCTTCAAATGCAAGTGTGCCATTCTTTCTAATCATATATGTTTGCAACCAAGTTCTAGAAACAACAACTAAACCTATATGATCATTAGTTTTTTATCAACAACTAAATATACTTAGAATAAAAAATCTATATTATTCTAAACAACCTGAATGATGATGAAATGGTAATGCAAACTAGAAAAGATGCTTAGAATAACAAATCTATACTATTCTAAATAGCCTACATGATGATGAAAGGGTAATGCAACTAAGCTTTGAAAACAATTGAACATGAAGGATACATGAACCCATCATCATCTGTCATCAGTTGTGTTAGCTTCTTCTTTTCCTATACACATTGTGTCAACCAATAGGTTGATCTCTCTTCATTCCCCTACAATTCTACAACTACATAGACATGTCCTACTTGTACAAGATCTGAAAGATGGTCATAGTCAAGGGAACTTTCCATCTCATTTTCTAAAGAGGATTGTGCTATAGATAAAGGGGTTAGGTACTATGGAATCCATGTATCTACCCACTCACTTGACTTGCATTGATCCCAATTACACTTAATACAATTCTAACAAAAATAAGCCAACTCGTGTCCATATGGTCCGTGCACCCGCATTTGAGCTTTAAAATGTATGCATCTTTTAAGATTCTCTAATTGTTTGAAATACTAATTTATCCCCCACTATGACCTCCTCAACCAACCAAAAGAACCTGGACACTTGTGAATCAAGTGTCCCACCTCATGATAATGCATAAGTACACCAATAAACAATAGAATGTACATCACTAAATGTTGCACCACCTCTGATCTTCATTTGTTCCTTAACCAAATCTCTCTCCACACATGCACTTGTGCCATAATGCTCACCTTTTCCATGCCCAGCTTCAAAAAAACTCCAAATATGTGGTACACCCCTCTCTATATGCATCTTGTTCAAACAAAAAAATATGTGAGCATTCTTGAATTGTCATGTGTAGTTATTTGACCAAATGAGATGTTGACCCATTGCAATACCTTTTTCCTATAAGAACTCATAAAAGTTTTCAAAATAATGTTGCACAAACTGAGATGAATGAGATCTATCATCACTCATGTAAAAATGGTACTCCCTTATTATCTTTCTGTCCTCTTTTATACTATCAGGAGCATGTCTATATGTTATGTGGACAAAAATAGCAATTTGAATAGAATTATAATATTGTGGTTTTACTTTATTCTATAGTTGCAATGTGTAATTTTGAGCAAAATCAACTATAGATACAATAGTTCTAATTGGGAAAGAGTCCTTACACATCCTGAATTATCGATCCAACCACTACAATTTGTGGCTATGCCTTGCATTCTTATAGAAAATATTTTTCTTAAAATCAGCAATACTTACCTCTCTTGTAACCAACTCACATCTAGAACCTTCACCTCCACTCTTTAATGTGTATGTGACTATCTCAAACTTTTCTTTCTCAATAATCTTGTTAGAAAATTCATGTTTGCTGCCCTTATGAAAACATGTTACAAACTTCAATAAATGACCACATTGCAAACATGTTTCATTTAAATCATTTCTATAAAATAAGCAACCATCACCTCTAATGCATAAAAATGAATCTAACAAGTCCCTAGATGACTTGGGAAGTTGCATTGCATGACACTCCTGCAAGATTTCGTTAGTATGCATAGTAGAAGGAATATGGCATAATAATTCATGAAACATTGAAAACTCAACATGGTATTTACAACAACATGTATTACAAATATTAATAGGTACACAAAAAAATGGCTTACAAGACTCAAAAGCCCTTTGTGAGATTTGCAAATTTGGATGTTTTTCACAAAATTGTTTGGCTACATTCCAAGAAATGTTTAGGATGTGGTGTACGATCTTGATTACCAATTCATAACTTTAAAACATCCTTTATATTCAGTGATACTCTAGAGTGAGAATTCTAAAATTGTTCAATTTGCATCTTTACATTATCAGTTAGCTTCTTTCAACATGTGGAAGCCTCCCACTAAAAGCCCATGTATCATTTTGAAGAGGACTATTGAGTCTTCTTCTTCTTGAGAGTGCTCTATTCAATGTTTTACGATTTGGATTTAAATCAATCCAAGTTTGTCTCATTAAATGAGCCATTCTCAAATGATGGCTTACTTCTGAGGTTGTGATCACTCTACGAGCAGCGCTTTTATCTTTTTCCTTACTAGTCTTTCCAATAGAAGTTAGAGCATTAAAAATATTTTTAACAATAATACTATATTTTTTCAACTTTTTGGTGACATGAATCTTCAATTTTCCTAATAATGGTCTCAATTTGTAAGACTTTAAAAATTGCACAAAAATTTGACATTGTTTAGTTAATGTCTTATTGGAAAAGTATTGATTGAACATATTGGTAGCCCACAATTGAACTATTCATGGTGACCTTTTCCCATGAAGATTATCTATTATGTTGTCATCTATTTCAAGCAACCATTTAGGGGTTCTCATGTAATTAGGTTTTACATAAGGTTCATTTTCAAAATTTTCAATATTATCAACATTTTCAATAACAATTCCAACATTTTCATTTTCAATATTATCAACATTTTCAATAACAATTCCAACATTTTCATTTTCAATATTATTAACATTTTCATTTTCAATGTTATTGGAATTTTCATTTTCAATACCAATTTCAACATCTCCTATATCAATTACAACATTTTTATTTTCAATTTTGTTAACTTTTTCATTTTCAATTTCAATATGATGTTCAATATATTTTCAAATTCTATTTCATCTTCACTTGAATTAACATTTAATGGTGCAGAAGAAGCTTCAACTTGAGTATTTGTCATACATTGTCTTCTTTTCCTATGACTTTCTTTATCTTTTTCTCTACGTGCTTCAATTTGATTTGTTGTTAGTTTTCTCTTTCCTTTTCTCTTATGGTGACTACTACTCCCCATTGCACAAACAAAAAAACACACACAAATGATTATAAAAGTTAATAATTGTGAGAGAGGGGGACCACCCAGTGCAAGACCCCAGGTCACGAAAGGCCAAGAGTGGAGAGGCTACCCTAACCCACCTCAACTTAGAGGATAATTAGGATGAAGAGGATGAGAATGATGAGGACTATGTGTCCTTCGATCACCCTGCAATCCCAAAAATTGGTAGGAGGCTAAGCAAGTCGGCCTTTGGAGTTAGACTTGTGTCTCAAATAGCTCTTTGTCTGAGGACGGAAGTGCAATTCCAGGATGACAGCACAGCGGGCTGGCGTCTCAAGGGTGCGCTGGCATCCGTACGGCCAGAGAACCTAAAAGACAAGATTTTAACCCGAAAAGGAGGACTAACAACCAAGTCTAGAAATGTTTAAAGTGATAGAATGATATTAAGATGAGAGAAAATAAAATACGAATACGATAAAGGAAATGTATTACCACCAAGGTGACAAAGATGATCTCGCAGAATTCTCTCCTCGTCAGCTTGCTCTGAGCTCTATCTACTTGCACACAAAGAAGTGAGAAGTTGTTGGGGCTGTATAGGGGCATGCCTCAATCTGACCCCCGTCTTGGTGTTTCCACCTCCATGGACAACCAAGTTTAGAATAGAAAAGATAGTGATAAAGGAAATGAACTACAAGCAGTACATGTTTACCCAATCAAAAGCAAAAGGAGAGATTGTAGGAGCTTTACCGCCTCTGTCCAAAGCACTCAAGGCTCATGGAGGAGTGAACGAGAGGGACTCAAGCCTCTATTTCCATGGTGTTTGTCTTGTGCTCACCCTATTGGAGTGATGGAGTATGGAGTTTCTGCAATGGAGTGAAGAATGTTGCTACAAAGCTTGGAAAATGGATGTAAATGGTGAGGAAATGCTCAAATGATCTTGCAAACTTCTCTCAAACTTCTGCCTTGGAAAAAATCTAAGGATGGAAGAGTGAAGATTATGAAGAGAAGGGTGAAAAATGGCCATATTCGGTTTGGCCAACCAAAGAGAGGCATTACACTTCGAATCCCAATCGAAAGTGTAATGTCTCTATAGTCTCCAGCCGTAGGAATCTGCTAGGGACATAAGCGCATCGGGTGGATGTCTACGCGCCACGTGGGCATCCTCGACAGAAACACCCCCACCGACATGCAAAACAAGCACCAAGTGGATGCAAATAGTGGGCTTAAGTGGAATTAAGCCTCCACTTTTGATTTTCTAAAGTGTTAAGGATCAAAATGAGATTTGCGTTAAGGGTGCAAATTCACGTTGATACATTTTTCCCCCACTTTAGCAAGCACGAGTACTGGTGAGTGGTTCGGTAAAGTAGAGTAGTAAGAAGTAACAGAGTAAGAGATATATACCTAAACCAATGAGGAAGCAAAGCACGGTCTGGTGAACCCGGAAGTGAAGGGAGGACTTCGTGGTTTTGCAAAACTACAAAGTTGAAGCATGAAAATACCTTACAGGCTCACAATCTTTCAAGGGTGGTATACTTCAAGAACTCTCACCTGAAGGAGACCAGGAAAGTGACTCACAGACCTGCAGACCTGCAAGGAAGGTATCCCCCAAGAACTCTCACATGAGGGAGACTGACTAAAGGGGACTCCATAGATTCAGAGGTGGTGACGTGTTTACCTGTAGATAGAACACATCCGGAAGCGGTCGTGCAGGCCAGTGGTCGAATAGTCATGCAGACCATTGCTAAGTTGGAAGACTTTCAAAGGGGTCCCTCGGGAACCCTTCAAAAGGAAGGAGGGTCCACTCAAGGGACGCATTGTTTGAATTGTAGGGTCTAGCCAGGCTGCCCCCAAGCTAGATGTGAAGATAGGTCTAGTCGGGCTGCCCCCAAGCTAGATGCAAGGATGTAAAGTAGGTCTAGTCAGGCTGCCCCCAGAATAGGCGTGAAGATGTGAGACTGGTCTATTCGGGCTGCCCCTAGGCTAGACTCCATAGATCTTATTGAAATCTTTTGAAGGGCTCCCTCGGGAGCCCAACGTGAAAAAGAAGGGGTCCACTCAAGGGACACATTGTTCAAAAGTTTGACACTTTCCTTCTCAAACTGATTCGTCATCAAGGAATCCTTTTGAAAGATGTTACTTCCATCAAGGAATTCGAAAGGAAGGAGGTGTACTCGTGCGAGGGGAAGACTAAGACCATTCCTACTTTGGAGGGGAGTCTCCATGTCCTTTCTTTAAGAACTCGTGATGAAGGAAACATGTTATGTTAGGGTTTCAAGTTGAGAATACAGATCCAAAGACGTGTATGAAGGTTTTTTGAGGAAAGATTCGTTCAGAAATGAATGCATTTTCTAAAGACCAATTGATGTAGAAGTAACATTGTCACACACGAAAGGGACAACTTAGTTAGAGAAGAGAGAAAGATAAAGAGCAAGGAAAAGAAAAGAAAATACAAATAGAGAGCACAAGGGTAGCTTGGTATTTCGGGGTTAGAGTCACTCATAAATACATATAGATATAATAATAGTATATAAATAAGGTGTCATCAACCCCTTACTATATCAGACCATGTGATGAATGCATGAGAAGACAAAGTAAAGAAAATAAAAAATTGGGTCAAAATGGAAGGAGGCCAAAATGCTCTCGACGCTTTGCATCGTCCCCAATTTATTGAAAGCCCATCACAAACATGGAAGAATGTAGATATGTATAGAGGAAGGTTTAAAAAATACACACCATGCCAATATCCATGCATCAACAGGGGTGACGAGGGTCATTCAGGCACATATAGCACGGTTACAAGGGAACACATCACAACATACACACATCTAATCTAAAGATCAAGAAGAGGGTCCTCCCTTAACATTGTTCAACTAGGGGGTCATCAGCTTCCCACTCTAGATCATTGAAGGGGGAAGGATGATGAGCCTACAATGGTGTAATGTTTAGGGGAGGAGATTCTGACCCTCCCACAACAAGGGCTAAGGCAGAGGGACTTGTAAGGTCTCTGTCACTCAACCCTTGTGGGTCCAGGGTTAGCGACCTAGCGAAGATCGCTGACAGGGTCAGAACTTCATCTACCTAGTTAAACATGCATTTGAAAATGGTGCCATGTTTCACCTCAGTAGATGGAGGATTTTGCACCCGAGGTTCACTGCTAAACTCATCGAGTGGCTCGAGAGTAATGACAAACTCGGGGGAAGCCAGGACTGGTTTTGTCACTAGGATAGAACAAGTCAGTGCAGGTCCACCCTTCAGAGGAGGTGGGCTCTTCTTACATCCTTCATTGTTGGAGGGACCACTCTCCACCTTCTTCTTTAGTGGAGGAGGTGAACTCCCCACAGATGAAGCGAGGTGGGTTGAGTGAGAGAGGGGGACCACCCACTACAAGACCCCAGGTCATAGAAGGCCAAGAGTAGAGAGGCTTCCCTAACCCACCTCAACTTAGAGGATAGTTAGGATGAAGAGGATGAGAATGATGAGGACTATGTGTCCTTTGATCACCCTACAATCTCAAATATTGGTAGGAGGCTAAGCAAGTCGGCCTTTGGAGTCAAAATCATGTCTCAGACAGCTCTCTCTTTGAGGATGGAAGCATAGTTCCAAGATGAAAGCACGGCGCACTAGCGTCTAAATGGTGCGTTGGCATCCATATGGCCAGAGAACCTAAAAGACAAGATTCTAATCCAAAAACGAGGACTAACAACCTAGTCTAGAAATGTTTAAAGCGACAAAATGATATTAAGATGAGAGAAAAGAAAATACGAGTATGATAAAGGAAATGTAGTACCCCCAAGGTGATGAAGATGATCTCATGGATTGCTTTCCTCGTCAGCTTGCTCCGAGCTCTATCTACCTGCACACAAGGAAGGGAGAAGCTGTTGGGGTTGTATAGGGGCCTGCCTCAATCAGACCCCCGTCTTGGTGTTTCCACCTCCACAAACAACCAAGTTTGGAATATCAAAGATAGTGATAAAGGAAATGAATTACAAGCTACGTAACACAAAACACTACAAGCAGTACGTGCTTACCCAATCAAAAGAAAAAGGAGAGATTGTAGGATCTTTACTGCCTCCATCCAAATCACTCAAGGCTTGTGGAGGAGTGAATGAGAGAGACTCAATCCTCTGTTTCCATGGTGTCTGTCATGTGCTCGCCCTGTTGGAGTGATGGACTATGGAGTTGCTACAATGGAGTGAAGAATACTACTGCAAAGCTTGGAAAATGGATGTAAATGATGGAGGAAATGCTCAAATGATCTTGCAAACTTCTACCTTGGAAAAAAGCTAAGGATGGAAGAGTGAAGATTATGAAGAGAAGGGTGAAAAATGGCCATATTTGGGTCAGCCAGTCGAAGAGGGGTGTTACACTTCAACTTCTAATTGAAAGTGTAACATCTATGTAGTCTCCAGCCATAGGAATCTGCTAGGGACATAAGCGCATCACGCGGGCATCCCCGATAGAAACGCCCCCACCAACACACAAAACAAGTGCCAAGTGGATGCAAACAGTGGTCTTAAGTGGAATTAAGCCTCCGCTTTTTATTTTCTAAAGTGTTAAGGATCAAAATGAGATTTGCATTAAGGGTGAAAATTCATGTTGATACAATATTGTGTAAAAGAATCTCCCAAAAGCTAAAATTTTCTAATATAGACAGAAAGAACAAGATTTCAATGATAGAAGGAATGTGGGGACCATTGGAATGCTCAAAATGGTCCCATTTTTTTATATAACTCACTAAATGGATATCCATTTCAAAACGAATATCTGTTAAGTTTTGCAAAATATTTAACCTGTTGTTGCTTGTGCTTCTATTTTTAGCCTATAGCAAACAAAATGGATATTTGTTTACTTTAGTTTTAAGAAATGTTATTAGCATAATATTATTAGTATATTATATTATGATATGTTTTATATTATATATTAAATATATTATACATATTTATTATATATTAATATACTAAATTAATATATTATATATATTTATATAATATATTGTATATTACTATTATTAGTAAGGTATATATTAAATTAATATATTGTATAATATCTAAATTATATTATATATTAATCTCTCTCTTAGGTCCCTCCCACTCCCTCTCTCTCTCTCCCTCTCTACCTCCCTCACAGGTCTCCCTCTCTACCTCACTGGTCTCCCTCTCTCTCCCTCATAGGTCTCTCTCTCTCCCACTCTCACTGTCTCTCCCCATCACTCTCTCTCTCCCTCTCTCTCCCTCTTTCTCCCTCTCTCTCTCTCCCTCTTAGGTCTCCCTCTCAGGTCTCTCTCTCCCAATCTCTCTCTCTCAAGTCTCTCTCTGGTCTCTCTCACTCTCCATCTCTCTCAAGTCTCTCTCTCTCTCTCTCTCTCTCTCTCTCTCTCTCTCTCTCTCTCTCTTCTCAAGTCTCTCTCTCTCCATCTCCCTCAGGTATTTCTCATTCTCTCTCTCCCTCTATCTCTCACTCTTCATTTCCCTCTCAGCTCTCTCTCTCTCTCTCTCTCAAGTCTCTATCTAGTATCTCTCTCTCCATCTCCCCATCTCTCCATATCTATCAAGTCTCTCTCTCTCCATCTCCCTCAGGTATTTCTCATTCTCTCTCTCCCTCTATCTCTCACTCTTCATTTCTTTCTCAGGTCTCTCTATCTCTCTCAAGTCTCTCTTTGGTCTCTCTCACTCTTCATCTCCCCCTCAGGTATTTCTCATTCTCTCTCCCTCTCTCTCTCACACTCCATTTCCCTCTCAAGTCTCTCTCTCCCACTCTCCCTCTCTCAGGTCCCTCCCACTCCCTCAATCTCTCTCTCAAGTCTCTCCCACTTTCTCTCTCAAGTCTCTCTCTGGTCTCTCTCACTCTCCATCTCCCTCTCGGGTATTTCTCATTCTCTCTCTCCCTCTCTCTATCTCTCCCCCTCTCTCTCTCCCCCACTCTCTCTCTCTCAGGTCCCTCCCACTCCCTCTCCCTCTCCCTCTCCCTCTCTCTGGTCTTGTCACGTACTGATTTTTATCAATTATATAATTACAATTATTAATCATGAGATTTGCATGTTTATGTTAGATGATTATTGAAATTTAAATTTAAATGCAAATGAAACGATTTGAATTCATTATTATGAAATTTGGGGTTTGTCATTGCTGATGAAAATTTGAGTGCAAGTGAACGCAGGAACAGGTGAACAAGAATGAAGGCGAGAACATTGATCAGGTAGAGTCATTTTAGCCATTAGATGTTAATAAGGATGATGGAATCTCACACACCACTTAGTTATTAATGTGTTTTCATGATGATTATATTTGGAAATTTAAAATAAGTTTATTTTGATTGCTTAAAGTTATGTGAAAAAGAATATATTTGTTTTAAATGGCAATTTGATAATTATTGTGAGAAAATTGATTTTATTCAAAGAATTACTTCTTTATGTAAATCTTTTATTTTCAATTGAAAATAATATTGCGTTTTATTTTAAATTATGGGAATAAACTTTTAATTGTGAAAATATAAATATTAAAGAATATCCATATATTGATATATATATTTGAAGAAATAGACAAATACCAAAATTAGTTATTTAAAACAATAAGAAAACATAAATACATTTGAAAATGGAAATTGGAATTGAAAAGAGAACAACAGTAAAAAAATAGAAAACGATCTCTTCTTAATTAATTTTGCATGCAATCAAATAGAGGAACTTGGAGTTATGGAAATTTTGTTGGAGATCAATCATGAATAGTGGATCTGACTTTATTGTTAACTTCACCATTCGCAAGAATTGAAAAACACAAAAGAGTAAATCCGTTTTTGGGTAGAGACAGGGAAATCTAGGATAAAGGAGAGTTGTTTTTATCTTTTATTGGGACTCTGCTCATCTCCCAAGCGCCGGAAAAAGAAGGCAAAGCTTTTATTTTCATTGATTTCCATTCTACTTACGTGTGGCCAAGAGAGAAGAACGGTTTTGTTTTATTTATTTGGATGTTGCTTATCTCCCATACGCATGTGAGTGCAAGGAGATAGAGCGTGTGTGAAGAAGGGAGGAGAGAATCCAACGCATAACGAAACTCTCTTCCTCATGTGTAATAGGAAGTAGAGAGGTGTGCAGGAGAAGAGGTGAAGAGAGGACAGGGCGCGGCCAATAGGAAGAATAGGAAGGAGGATGCAACCACAGGGAATGTGAGAAAGAGGAGAGGGTGCGGACAGGAAGAAATAAAAAGACAAATAGAGAAGGAAGGGGTTAGGGAGTGAAGCACAGGAAGGAAAGGAGAGCTGGTGAAGCACACAGACAATAAGGAAGAAAAGAGAAGGCAACTGCAAAGAATACATGTGCAACACAGGAAGAAAAAAAATAAAAATAAGAGAAAGTTAGTCAAAGAGCACAAACAGAAAATAAAATACTCACAGGAAGCACAGAAGATCAAGATTCATCTCCAGATTTAGAGGACACAGAGCAATAGAAAATTGTCAAGTAGATTCAATGGGAACATTATTTTTCCCAAATTCATAGTCAATTCAAATTTGAGTTTAATTCTTTTCTTTTATTCTTGTATTTTAACTATTGAAAACATATCACTGTTTTCATCAAATTTAGGAGAAAGTTAAAACACCAAACTAGGTTTTTATCATAAAACTATTGAACAACTTGAACAGAAACTATAAAGAGACAGTAGATTTCTTGATCTAGGAAATTCTGATTTAGAATATAAAAAGATACATACAGAAAACTGTAAGATTAAGATTTATTTCAGTATTTAGAAAAGAATGACACAGAAATCTTAAAGTTTTAGATTTAGAAATGTTTCAAAAAAACCAAAACTGTCAGAGAGATAATATTTTCAAAACAAAAGAAAAGATAGTGAAATTATTACAGAATTAAACAGCTGAATGTTCTTGTTTTAAATAAAATTTAAAAGGATAAGATTAAATAATTTTGTTTATTTAAATGTGCTTGAAAAGTTAAGTGAAATTTGATAAATATCTTGGAACGATATTAAACTACTTCGAAACAGAAGTAAATGAGAGGTGTTTATGTTTGTGCAAAGATAATATTTTAATGGAAATATGAAAAACATAAAAGAAAGTAAAATTAAAAATATAATTACTTCGAAATGAAATGAATTAGACAAAGATTATATTGAAGTGTAGTTAAAATATATGAGTAAATGAACCGAAAGAATGTGTGCTCATTTATTCTTGTTTTATATGTACTTAGTTACATACTTGAGATACACCTTCTTTTATTTTTATTTTGAATATAAACATTATGTTATTTACGATTTTAAATCTGTGAGATATTGTATTAAAACCATGTTTGCTTGAATATAAATGTGCAGTTCATATGTTTGAGAAAGATGGTTTTAATTTTGAATGGAACCATTCATGCTTCATAAATGAATGTGCATGTCATGTGTTTGGAAAGTTACCTTCCGGGACGGGTGCCGAATATGGGTTTTTAGAGAGCGTAGTTTTTCTTTTCCAAAACTACTATTACTTGTCGTGCATGACATTTTACTTGGCCAAGTAACTTAAGGACCATTGAAATAGATGGAATGAAATTAACTCTCTACCATATCCTAGTATCGAACTTGCTTGTTTCTTAAATGAATTAGAAAAATGAAAATGCTTGTGGATTTACTAGTTATACTAGGCACGCATCAGATTCCATCTTGCTTGTCGACTTCTTTTTGCTAAGCAATTCGTACAGGGTCGGGTATTCTTTGAATGACTAAGGAATTCCGGGGAAGCATAAGCTTTGAGGTTGGGTGGAAAAAGTGCCTGATCCTTGTTCTCATCTTCATGTTGAAGATAATTTATTGGATTGAAGATCAAAGGAAGATTTCTTCATATATCTATTCTATTTATTTCATGTATGATTATTGTAGAGCTTAAAGCGATAGAATGCCTAAGTCTCAAATTGTAAATATCTTTTACAATGTTTTTGTATTAATAATGTCATGTAAGATGACACGTTTATGAAATTAATTGGAAGTTTTATGAATCTTATTGTAGAATTTATGTCGATATTTTGGAATCTTTTGGATTTTAAGTAATTTAATTGAATGGAGTTTCGACTTTCTTAGGAATATAAATGAATTTATTTAAGGAATTGTTGATGTTTGAATTAAAGAGTTTTGCTCTTTACAGGTCTCAAGTCCCAAACCCCTATCTATCTCAGGTCTCTCTCACTCTCACTCTCAGGTCCCTCCGACTCCCCCTCTCTCTCTTAGGTCTCTCCCTCCCTCTATATTTATCTCTCTCTCTCTCTCTCTCTCTCTCTCTCTCTCTCTCTCTCTCTCTCTCTCTCTCTCTCTCTCTCTCTCTCTCTCGGGTCTCTCGGGTCTCTCCCTCCTGCTATCTTTCTCTCTCAGGTCTCTCCCTCTCTCTCTCTCTTGTGAATTGGTCACACATCAATAAATATATAATATATAGTATGTAGTATATAATATATACTATGTATTAAATATATTATATAATATATATTACATAATATTTTAATATAATAAATAATATGTAATATATATAATATATTAGTATATATTAAAATATTCAATATTATGTATTATAAATAATACATGTAATGGATATTCGTTCTGAATGGATATTCATTTATTCTAACAAAATCAGTAGGCTCAAGATTTGGCTCGAGATTTGGTTCGCAATTGCTAAACCTGAAAATTCAACCCAGAAAACGTGTTTACAAAATTTGCTTAGTTTTTTGAAGTTTGCCCTTGTGGCTGACGACTTTTTTTTATCCGAATTTCATGAAATGAAAAGGGTTTATAGAAAAAATTGTCAGCTTTCCACAAATATAGGATATACCTTATTTTGAATTTAATAAATAATTATTATTGATTTTCTACATACATTATGACTAAAGTCCTAATTGATAGGTTGATTGAAAAACTTCTATAACTTTCAAACTATTTTACATTTTTTGAATCTAAAAGATGCATCACATTCTATGCTTTGCACACTATAGGATAAAAAATTATGGTGTTCAGACAAACATGTGTTAATAATTTTGAAATTTTCTACTAAAAAAATCATAACTAATTATTTACATGCAGAAAAATTACAAAAAAACATTCAGCACATCTGGGTATGTGTCCTCTACATATATTAAAAGTTTCAAAAAAAAAAAAATCTTATACTTAGGGTGGTTAGACATACACCTTGTTTTTATCTTTTTCCTAAAAATTTAGTACCACTGCATTGAAATTTCAAATTTTCGCAAAATAGATTTACTTTTTTCTAAAAAAGGACTCTAGTAGCCTAGAAACTACATTCAATTTTCTACAAGTTTTGTTCATACATATTTTTCAAATTATGTTAATAACCTATTCAAATTTTTATGTCAATTTTCCTAACTCTATTTTCCTAAATTTGTATTGCCACTTAGGGGCCTTGTTTGGACCCCCATGATCCTGCACTAACCCATATCTATCTACTTTGCAACTAATGTATTTTGTCTAGCTACATCCTGAGCACTCTCACCATCATATGTGCAAATAGTATTGCATGAATGACAATGGTGGACTAGAACTCTGGGCCTAGAAGTCTCGCCCACATCAGGCTCTACTAGAGGCCTCGCACATTGTAGAATGCTCCAAGTGAGTTAGCTAACCGAGTCCAATGTGTCCACCTCATTACAGTCCTTCAAAATAGAAGGAACAATGACATGCTCCACCATGGGTTTGGCCAAGGCTCTCAGTGCCAAATGTTGATTACATTGTGTACCCGCTCTATCATGTGTGGAGTCCCCACTTCTACCCTGAAAGTCTAGATAATCAAAATAATTTTGCATCTTATTGAGGATAAACTCACAATAAATTTTCCTCAAAAAATACTACAGGACCTCATAGTTATTGCATGAAGGTTGGTCAAAAACCATCCACCATTGCTCCCAAAAATTATTTTTAATTAATTCATGGTGGCACCAATGGACAGGGAACCTCCTGCATGCAAGTGATAAAGGTGCATTGGTACTTGGGTCTATGAAAAGAGCACACAAGTTGGCTTTTCTAATTTTTCTTTCTTCACTTGTGCATAGGAAATTCCACTAGCATAAAATCATTTTAATTTCTCCCCCTTATTTGACCAAAAAAAACTTTGTTCACTCATTTCTCCTATGTGAGTTACAATTGGCTTTAAGGATTCAACAATGCCTCTCCTATGAGGATGGATTGTAGCATGTTCAGTTAATCTAGCAATCAATTCTTCAAGATCTCTTTTGTTGTTTTCTATTTGATTTAAAGTATTTTCTTGAGTTCCTTGAGGATGCCTATGAATTTAGGAAGGGGTTTGATGTTCTTCTTGTTTGGGAGGGTCTTTGTAAGGAGGTGATTGTGAATTATTAATATTTGGAGGTGGAGATTGATTTCCTATAAATTAAAACAAAGTTTAATTAAAAAACCTATTTCAATCTACATTTTAATTCAAATTTGAAACTAAAACAACATAAATACATACCTCTTTGACATCTTTGTGGTATCCTCACGAAGAATCACAAGCTAAGAGTACAAAAAATGATCTCATTTTGGTGAGTGTGAGTTGTAGAGGTAAAAAAGGCAAGCACAAGTCACGAATTGCAAAAGAAGAGGGTTTCACAAGTTGTTTTTTATTTAACTTTTCTATTTGGCGAGCGCTAAATTTAGTGGACACAAAATGCACATTTTTGGGTTTTTTAAAATGTGGCACCTTTTTTGTGTCACAACTTGATGCACTTACCCCATGTCTATCCTTCAGTTTATTAATCCATCTCTCCACACCCACATGCCTCTCTTCACATTACACCATCTTTTGATTTCAGACTATCCATTTCCCATTCCCATCTACGATAGCATGTTCAAGTGACATGACTTTGCCTCTTCTTACAATTCTTAAAATTGTCTCAAACATTCACAACTTCTCTCTCCTTCCAATCTCATCGAATTTTCTCTAATCATTTTGACACACTTCTTGCACTTTAATCTACTTTATTTTAACCTATTTGTCTTCATTAACTTTGGCACTAACCTCCCTTATGCATGTGTGCCTCTATATACTACAATCTACCTTGATCATCATCTACATTAAAATGCAAAAGTAATGGAATAGTCACAGTCTATATAAGGAAGAACTCTCATTATTTCTCCAATAACACATATCCATGAGCAACCAAATGGGAGGCTTCAATGTATTTCCTCTCCCACATGGTCCCCTATCTCCTCTTATCGTGCCCCTCTCCTCCTCTATCTCAATGGAATTTTATTTGAATAACTTCATTGTCCTCTCACATTCTCCTATCTCTTAATCTTTTGTCCATTCAACTACTTCCCATTATGTTTTTAAACTTGGTTACACCTCTCTTAGAAACCATTAACATCAATGTAAGAATTATTAATTATTAATTATTATTTTTTTATGGGTTCATTGACTTGTCTTCCTTAATTAATTCTCATTGAACCCATTGAAGATTCATCACTTTCCATATCCTTGGCCACTACTTCCTTATCTCCTTGGTCAATGGTTATCATTAGTCTAGGATAGGCTACAATCACCTATTTTCATAAGGTTGTGATTCTTTTTATGGTAGGGGCATGACATCAGAGTACTCATTTTAATGATCATTTTTTTATGATAAGCTAGTTGTTCTTAAAAAAAGTGCTAAGATGGCTAACCTATTGTTGCATACTTTTGCAAGAGATCAAAACAATGAATGAGATGACTGTGCAATATTACTTGCGTAGAATGGCTAAAACTAACAATGACAAAGAAATTTGATTTAAGGATGATGGAAAATTAGTCAAGGAACCAAAGTATCAAGAATATGGGGAAAATAATCTAGCAATTCTAGATTTGACCATTAGTTCCATGAAGTTGAAACATATCAAGAAAGAAAGGTAGATATTTATACATTAGATAACATGGAAATGGATGTTATGGTGTAGAAATATGACCACAAGAATAACCAACCTTAATGGATAGGGACCTTTAATACATTATAAATGTTACTTGTGCTTATGATAAGGCGGTCATATCCATGAAAGGGATGAACATAATAATAGATTTCTTCTACAACAATTTAGAGGCATGGAAGTTCTTGTTCAACTAGCCTATTGTTCACCTATCCACTTTTTGGTCTACCTCCAAATTAGATCTTATTTATGCTTAGCACACCAATGTCTTGCAATTGAGGTTTGAAGATTTAGGGAAAAGAAAACATGGAAGTGAAAACCTTCACCTCAATGCTATCAAATGTAAAAATTCTAGGAATATAGGTAAATATAGAGGTGTTAACTTTGTCCATGGGTTCATTATGCTATAAAAATCATGGACCCTAACTCCAAGAAACATTGATGAATTGTAACATTTGGTACAATAGAAGATATTTCTCATTCTTATGATATTGTTGCCATATCAATTATAGGCATTAGGGAAATTACAACTTTCATCCATATGAATTCAAATCCATGTTAGTTCCTTCCCAACCAGCCTATTAGTCTAGCATCTTGCTCTGAAGTGCATACAAATTACATTGACCCTACCAACATGTTGCAAAATGCTTGCTCTTATTATAAATTTAAGAATTTGAACATGAAATATTTTGTATTAGAAGCTAAAACATACAACTTTAGTGACACGGTCATGAAAAATTTCATGTAGTCTTCAATGGAAATGATAGAGAAGAATCATTAGTTACTTGGAGGTGCTTCAAGAAATTTGTAGCTAACTATCTCTCTTCCTAGAGATCACATCACCATTTACACCAACATTGCCATTGAAAACCATATACATGAATATCCTTCAACTAGTTCTAGTCACAATCCTAAATTCGTTCTTTCATCCACAACTAAATTCTACAATCCTATAATTTGTTGTCAAAATGCAACTACTAATTAATTGAACATTTCATGGTCATTTTCATGTTCCCATCCCTCCTTCAACTATTTTTTATAGTTTTATTTTGACACCAGTTCAACATTGCCAATGCAACCCCTATCAACAATTTACTCCCATCTACTTTTTGAAACCAAGTAGAAAAGCAATGTCTTGTTCATTTGTTGGAAGGTTTGAACACTAGACCGTCATTTGAGATTTCTAGCTCATTGCCAACAAAACAATTGATTTTCAACATTAAAATTTATATTGCTAAGAACTTCGATACAAGTAGTACAAAACTTCCTTCCTCAATCCGACCCCAAAAACAATAACAAAATTAGTTGCACCAACATTGATTGTGATATCAGTCTTTCTTTAATGGCTAGTACTAGTATTCACATTTAGCACTAACAATTCTACATCTCATTTTTGAGTTTTGACATAAAAAGCATGATACATTAAAATGATCAATGTATGTACTTGAATCAATAGCAACAACTACGATTGGAGAATTATGGCATGTATGTTGTCAATCATCAATGCTCTAGGTCCTTCTTCAACAACCTAGGTGCTCTTCTTCAAGATATTTTGCAAGAAAACAATTTTGAGATAGCTAATATGGATACTTGAAAAGACTTCAATCACATTGAGCAAGATTGTCTTCTCATCTATTTATATTTTATTTCTCAATATTTGTACTTTGGAAGCACAAATATTTGACATTTTCCACCATGATGTTTTAATACAAGTCAATGTTTCATGTTTACGAACTAAATTTTTTCCATAGTTAAACATTATAATAGCTCGTTCTAGTGTATTCATGTATACCACTCTCACTACAATACAAATACAAATCAAAACACAAGGTAAGTACTAGCCGCTACATGACACTTGTTTACTAATAGTTCTTATCACCTAGACCGAGTCGATTATTTCTTTGGAATCAATGTCTAAACTATTTTTAAGCCCTTTCTAGTAATTTTAACATGAAATAATAAAGACAAAATCATAAATAAATGTGATCTTGTATGCTATAATAATTTTTAATTGTTGTTTAGCTACAAAAATTATGTTTTCTTTTGCTATATAAATGGGGTTTTTTGGGTCTCATTTCCTTCATTGATCAAAGCAAGAGCACACATCACGGATATAACCTGTATAACCAACTATGGCAACACTGGTAATTCTAGTGGAGTGAATCAATAAACTTGAGCATACTATTACATACAAAAATCCTCTCAAGAGGTTAAAAATCCTATATTGAAGGTAATAAACTAGATACTATTGAAGTACCATACAACATGTTGTTGACTTTAACCAAGATTTTCTAAAAACAACCATTACAAAATGATTCAATAAAGAATGAAAGAAATACAACCAACTCCAATATTGGCTCAAGACCAAAGAAAACCATCACCAACTCCATACTGAATCTAGGTGTACACCCTGCATGCACTAGCCCCTAGGTGATCCCACAATAGTGGTTTCCACTTTCTGGGAGATCCAATTTTTTGCTGAAATCGCATATTTTTAGAAAATATAATGATTTAAGCCTTGAAAAGTTCCATTTAAATAATTTCAATTGAAGAGGGTTTGATCAAACCACCTTAGATCAAACCCCCTTGGATAGAATCCCGCTAGTTTTAAACCATACCTATAACGGAGTCTCCTTTACACCTATCAAAATGCTGATAAAAAACAACTTTTGATTCACCTTTTGGGGGATCAAATGAATTCATTTAAAATTTATTTTTTGTAAGTATGTAGTTCTTATTATAATCTTCCCAAAAAGTATAATTTTAAATAAATTTAATTTGATTATTATATTTATTTTTTATTTCTTGTGAATGTAGGTTTTTCACCAAAAATCAAGCTATATGTTCTACACATGTGGAAAATAAGAAAATTATCAAAAAAAATGAAAACTATCAGTGCACTACATATTCATGTCCCTAATCCAACCAAAAAAAAAAAACAATCGATATATACAAAGAAAGTTATGTTTTAGCCAATAAATCATGTCTAAATTGCAACTGGTTTGAATTTGAAACTTAATTAAGAAAAAAATTTAATGAAATGCTATGAAACCAATTCCATGCACTATATATCGTAGTTACAAATCTAAATTTGAAAAAAATAGAATTTCATCCTTCATAGAAAAAAAAGTTATGTGTTAGCCAGTAACGTCACTCTTTAAAGATGGTGTTTACTATTAAAAAGTAGTTTTCGAACGAGATGTAAAAAGAAGTACAATCTGATTCCAAAAATTTTGAAAAAAATATATTTAGAATCTACAGCCAAAATGTCAGAAATCACTAGTTTGCATCATCTTCAAATTCCTCACAGTTTAGTCACTATAGGTGCCTGAAAGTGAAGATTTAGTTTAAAAATTCAGTTCAATGTCTAGTTTGGCCAAAAATTGTAAACCAGTATTGTGGGATCACCCCCTACTCTATCAAGGTTGTCACCCTGAACAAATACCTACACAACCAAGAAATGGAAGCTAGTATCGTTCTATAGACAAACACCCACACCACCACATGCAAGACTACAACTACCTCCTTGAACAAAGTCACAATCACTACTAAATCAGAAGAATGTGTCTTCCAAATTTCTTAACTCAAATTAAATGTGCCATTCTTGATTGAGTGTGATGCACTAAGGTTGGTAAAATGGGAGAGTTTATAACTGACTCTAGACCACAAACTGTCCTTCCATATATTACCCTCTAGTATGGTCACTTCTCAAGTTGTTTGCAACATAGTCCATTTCATGACAATAAATATTTTAAGTTACTAAAGTAAGCCTTAATGTATACGTATATTTAAGTCTTTTAGATAAGAATGAGTTGCAAGGGTTGAAGCAAGTGCTTGAACACTTTTTCCCCTTACATTTGACAATGGGAAGCTCCTTGAGATATGAGACAGCCCAAATGTAGATCATTTTTGTGAGAACCCCCACATTTATTAATCACTCTTATCACTTAAACTAAGTTCATTATTTTTTTAAGAAATGGCATATAAATAATTGTATTCTCTTTCAATATACCACAAAATTTTAAGGAGATAAGAAATTAAATATGATCTTTTATTTTTGTTAGGTAAATTGGAGTTTCCATGATCATTTTTAATCACATATTAAAATTTCTCATTCCAATCTAACTGAGGTACCAACCTTCTTTGGTAGTCCTAAGACAAGACTAACAACCTTCTTAGTTCATAACTAATCTATAACCTCTCAAATTTAGAATTTGCAAATCCAAAATTATGAGCTAACATATTGAAACATAGAATTTTGTCTCCACTAGGGTTTTAGGACCTGGGGAAACATTTTTTCTATACTTTACATTCAAGGACAAACCCTTGAGATCTCAATGCAAAGGAGAAAGAGATTCATGCAAAGGGGTTGTCCAGGATATAATTTTATATTATAAGAGGGGTTCACCACTAAGTTTAGACTTGGAAAGACAATGCAATGAAGGATGAAATGAAAAACCCTTATTTGATGTAATGCTTCAATGAATGACCTAGAAATGACCATGAAACAAAATAGAAAGCTACTAAAATGAAAGTGTGCACCTGGAATCGAGAGAGAGATGGAATGGAGCTATGAAATCCTGAAATTGCTGCTTTTTAGGCTTGGGGGGACTCATTCACCATTTTGGTTGAATCAGTCCCAATTCTGTATTTCTACATAGAAGTGGGTTTCAAGCAAATGGATATCTAAATCTGCAAAGGTCTCTGAAAAACTCCTACAGTGGGACTCATTCACACTCTTGGTGAATGAGTCCAGTTTGGATTTTCTCAAAATTCAAAGTATGAATCTCTTCTTCTCAGTTTTCTTAATCTATTCCTCTAGGTGTCTGAATCTGAAACCCTAATTTTGGGGTGATAGATGACTTTTTAGTGAAGGTTGTGACCTTGTAAATGGGGAGACAACTCTAACAAGCTTGAAACCTAATCTCCAATGATCTTCAAGTCATCAAAGCACCTAGATCTGCAATTACACAAAGAAAGAGAGCAAAAGTGTTGATTGTTAGGGAATAGGGGTTTGCCTTGGTCAAACCCCATTTAGGTAATTAAACCAAATAATGAAATGAAGGAATGAAGCATGAAACAAAGATCATGAATCATGGAAAATAATACCTTGAATGATGTCTTGTAAATCTACAACTCAACATGAAATGTCCATGAAGGATGTAGATCTTGATCTTTGACAATAAGAATAGAACAATGCTTGGTCTTGGATCTTGAATACTACATCACAACACTAGCTCACTAAAATGCTTGATGCTTAATATGCTTGACATGATGATGGATCTTGAATTGTTGCAATAATTAATGAATAATATGCCCTTGAATGCCTTAGAATTGATCTTGAAAGATATCTTGATGAACTTGTGAAGACTTGAAATGCTTAACCCTTGCTTGCTTGACTTGATGGCATGAATGTATGATGCTTGGATAAAATGAGGATTTGAAATCTTGTTTATATAGGAAATCCACTCGCATGACCATTAATTTGATCCCCAAGGTCGACATTGAAGAATTTTGAACTTAAAACCCACTTTTACCACTCAAAGCCTTAAAAATAGGCCAAATGGGACTCATTCACCCAAGGTGGCGAATGGGTTCCATAGGGGCTATTTTTCATGCTAAAGTGTCGAGGAGTGAAGAATTTAAGTTTTTATGTTGATTTTGTTGGGTCTTTGATCAAAATATGCCTTGGGATACACAATATGGGGTCATAGGGTCCTATTAATGATGGTATTAAGGTTATAAATTCAAGGGGGCCAAAAATCCAATGTGAAAGTGTAAATAAATACACTTTACAACACTAAATTAAGGCAAAAATGGGTTTATTTAGCTTAAAAGGGCCCTAAATCCCATGTGAATGTGTATAACACATTACAAAATTAGATTAGGTCTACTTTGGTCTACAAGCATCCTAAATCTAATGTGAAGATGTAAATAAATACATTTTACAACATTAAATTAGGACAAAGCTAAGTTAATTTAGCTTAAAATGGGCCCAAGACCTAATGTGGATGTGTAGAGCACCTCAAAACACTAGATCAAGGCAACATTAAGTCCAATTTATCATTAATCATTCCCATATTGAGCAAGGTACATATTTTTCAACACTACATTTAGCCCCCACTTCAGTGAGAGGATGAACTTGCTTCAAACTCACACTAAATTAGACATTCAAGAGGGGTCTAATCGTACCAATGCGGATGGTCTAGGATAACAAAGATCAAGGAAGCGGTCAAGCCCCTAGGATCCAAGATCCTAATTCAAACCAACATAAGCACAAAAGGACATGCACAAGGGTGAATTATATGGAATAGAACAAGATATGTAATCATGCAATGACAATAACTAGAAGGAAGAGAAATAGGAATAAGAAAAAATAAAAAAGGTGGATCAAGCTTCAACCATTTGTCCAACACAATGTGGATCAGATCTAGGTTGTTTGTTCACAAAATTTACACTCACTCTGAGGCAATGGAACTATTTCTTGTTTGTTGGGTGAGAAGTCCTAAAAGGTGAGAAACATACACTCATGGATGGTATGCACTCACACACACGCAAGTGGCCATGGGGAAAGTCATGCCTCGAATTGGGCTTCCCATTCAAACCATACCAAAGTTATACCTCATGATAACTTTAATAAGGTGCCACACAAAAATTATCTTCAAGCTCCATGAGGCAAGCAAGACTTTGTATGCTTGAAACTCAAAGACATTGTAAATTCAAAATAGTGTAAGATTTTTTCAAAGGGATTTTGCTTAGTTCATGCAAGGTCTCTTCTTATGGAACATCATGCCTAATGTGTCAAAGAGAGAATAAGTCAAAGAAATATCACTCTCTTGGATGAAATCAAGCCCAAGACACCACCAAGAAAAGGATGCATCGTAAGAAGAAAGAAAATCATGCAGTGAAGCATGAGTGTCAATGTATGCCCCCACTTTAAAGAGATTGCTAACACCACTGTTGTGAGAAATTTCTTTAAATTAGAAGATGTGAGATCTTATTCAAAAAGCCTTATGCCAAGTCATATATTTCTGAATCAAACTACATCATGAATGAGTATGTCACATGTGAGACAACTTAAGGCATGTCATCCACATCCCAAGCTTTCTCTTATATGTTCATGAAAGGTGATCAACTAGCCAAAAGAGACAACGAAAAGTGGCATATGAGGACAAGGCTACCTAACCCCTTGCCCCCATTTAGTGCAAGACAAGGATGAGCCAAATAGGATGAGAATAAGTATCAGTTAGAGGAGTTAGGTGCTTCAACACAAGGAAGAGCACCACACTCCTTGAGATGTTAAATTCAATTACTCAAAGCCTTACATTCATTAGTGGCATGACCATGAATTCTATGATATGCACAAAATGAATTCTTGTAGTAGAATTTATTTCATGTTCTTGGAGGGAGGGATATCAAATGATCTTGGATTAGCCTTTCCAAGATACTCTATTGATCAAAAGTGGAGGATGTTTTGTTATTTTGCAACAAAGATATCTCTTGCTTAGTATTAGTTGTCATACCCATGCAAGACTCTTTAGATTGCGATATTTTTTTCTCTCATTGAAAGGAGGATGTAAAATATAACAAATTTAAATAATTAGTGTTTTGTGAGATGACATTGATATTAAGCAAAGATTTCTTTGTTTCTTGCAAATGATAATAATCAAGACCACTAGTGTCTATCAATTCAATATGCACTACTGTAAAGGTCGGTGTAGAGGAACCTTTTGTTAGAGTGTTGATATCAAGTGAAGGCTTGTTTATTTCTATCAAAGGACAATAACCAAGACCATGATTCATTTCTTGTGCGTTAAGCTCTATAGGGTTGTGGATATCTTTTTCTCTAGCACCACATCATTTTCCATTATAGCCAAGTTGTTTCATAAGTTCATAACCTTTTCCATAAAGCGTTTTCATTGTTTTTGGATCTAGTGGTGGCTCATTATTGAGTTCATCAAAGTTTGTTGTGTAATTTGTTATCTTTTGTTCAAAAGTAGTTGAGGTGGATGCTTTCAAAGGGTCTTTTGAATTTTGCGTTGACATTATCGCTTTTTCTTTTCCCTTTTCCGATTCTTTGTGTATGATCTTGTATTCTCCCATGAATGTTGATTCAAAGTCTAAGGAACCCCAATCATTGTCTAATAGCTTTGTGACTTCATCAATGTGTTTTTCTTTGTCTTTTTGTTGTGCGGGTTCCACTTGTGTGGTTGGTGTTAATGTTGCCAAAGAAATTTCCTTGCCTTTCTCAATGTTTAAACAATTGTTTAGGTCAAGGTCTGATTTGAGTGTGTACACTTTGTTATTGTAGATTTATTTCATTTTACTATGAAGAGTAAAAGGCACTCCATTCATTGCATGAATCTAGGGTCTGCCTAAAAGGAGATTATATGAAATATTGTGAGGCATAACATGGATTGGTGTTTCTAATGTGTCCTTCCCAACTATAATAGGAAAAGTGATCACACCAAGTCGTTGTTTTCCTATATTTTCAAATCCTTTAATAGATAGAGATTCGGGTTGAATGTTTGATTTATCGATGCCAAGCCTATTCAAAAGGGTCACACTACACACATTAAGGGTTGAGCCATTGTCAATGAGGGTTCTCTTTATCCCTTTTCTTTTGTATTGAGATAATATTATAAAAGATTCATTTTGTTTTTGTACTTCCAAAGGGGGGAGTTCACTTTGGTGGAAAATGATTTCAACATTTATTCCTTGAATCATGGCTGCTATGTCATTTGGTTGCACATTAGAAGGGATAGGAACTTGTTGTAAAGTTGTTTGAAGCATAGTGTGATAATTAGGTGAATTTTGAATTAGGTCCCATAAGGATATCTTAGTAGGAGTATTCTTTAGTTGTTCGACAAGATCATACTCCTTTCCACGAGGAGGGCCCAGTAAGATAGGGTTAGGTAGGATAGGATTAGGCAAAGGTAAGTGTGTTGGGGTTGGTTGCGGTTGCGGATTATTTCTTGTGTTTTATGTATGAGCAACGATATTATGACTCGACTGCTATGACACATTATTCTTAGGTGGGTAAAGGATAAGTTCGGGTTTGTTTTGATTTTTTGGTATGTGTGATGGTGTATAAAGGATGAGTTGAGGTTGAACAATATTAGCATCCCTTAGTGAGTAAGATTCTAGTTCTACTTCATCATCTTCATCTAAGGACACTATATCATTATTGTCAATGTTATCCTTTTCTTGCACCATGATATTCTCCCTAGGAGGAGAGTTTTTAGGAGAACTACAAACCAAATGTTATTGACATTCAAGGATTGGTTCTTCCAAAATGACTTCATCACAAATAGGGGAATGATCAATATTTGGATTTTCTTGATTATCACTAGTGGGAATATTAGGAGAATGCTCTATTTGATTGTCTAAGGTCTCCTCCTATTGTGCCACACTATGCAACCTAGTAGGAGAGTTTGTAATATGTTCATCACAATCTATGGTTAGATTTTGTAAAGTAGCTTCATCATATATAGGGGAGGAATCAAGAGAAGGAAAACTATTATTTTCACGCTTTTCAAATAGATCTTTCCAAATGGTAGGAGCATTAGGGAAAGGAGGAACAAGATTCTCATGTCTCTTAATAGGTGCATCTTCTAACACTAACCTAGCCTCTTCACATTGAGGAGGGATAGTAGGAGAAGGACATTTTTTATTGCCATGGCCATTTATGATATCATCCTCTTTCACTAAAACATTTTCACAAGAAAGGGATGAATGGAGACCAGGTAAGGTGATGTTTAGAAATGTTTCTATAATCTCATCTTCTTGTTTTATAATATCTTCCAAAGAGAGATTAGGACAATAAAAACTCTCAATGTTTGTATCTTCTTTCACCAAGATACCTTCATCACTAATAGGAGAGGTGTCGAGAGAAGAACAAGTATTATTGTTATGATTTTCAATGCTTACATCCTCTTGTGTTATGACATTCTTACAAATTCGGTAGATACTAGGAGGGTATCCAACATGCTTATCAAAGATCTTACTTTGCTTTTCTAGATTATGCCCATGAGTAGAGAAAATAGAATCATAAAATCCACTTGATATTCTGGAAACAATAAATGCTTGAAAAGAACACATGCTAACATGAGAAACTAAATAAAGTGCAATGCAATGACTTAAAGTGAAATGTTTAAATGTAATTTTCAGATTTGAAACAAGGTAATTTACTGATTATAGTTTACAATGATATGAAAATGGAATGTTTTGAATACAAATTTTAAATGAAGCAATGCATGAAATGGACTGATTTAAGCTAGTTTTAGTGAAATGCATGTAACAGAAATTCAACCCCATGAAACAACTAACCAATGGTAGCAAATAGAATCTTAAAAACAAGGTTTTTAGGGCTGTAAAAGGAAGTTTTGGATCTGTTCTGGGACTGAGATGCAAAAATTCAACCTATACGCACTTTCACTAATGCAAAATTTTAAAACTCTAGAATGAAAATTAACTAATGCAAAGCTAATTCAAGCTAGATCTAGGATGATGTTGGACTCCAAATCAGAAAAGAATGTATTCTAGATGTAGGTTCACCAAAATGAAACTTAGAATTTTGTCTCCACTAGGGTTTTATGACCTAGGGCAACAATCTTCTATACTTTACATTCAAGGACAAACCCTTGAGATCTCAATGCAAAGGGGTTGTCCTAGGATATGATTTCATATTACAAGAGGGGTCCACCACCAAGTTTAGACTTGGAAAGATAATATAATGAAGGATGAAATGCAAAACCCTAGTTTGATGCAATGCTTCAATGAATGACCTAGAAATGACCATGAAACAAAACAAAAAGATACTAAACTAAAAGTGTGCACCTGGAATCTGGAGAGAGATGGAATGGAGCTCTGAAATTCTGAAATTGCTATTTTTTAGGCCTGTGGGGACTCATTCACCATTCTAGGTGAATCAGTCCTAGTTCTAGATTTTTGCATAGAAGCAGGTTTCAAGAAAATGTGTATCCAAATCTACAAAGGTCTCTGATAAACTCCTATAGTGGGACTCATTCACCACTCTTGGCGAATGAGTCTAGTTTGGATTTTCTAAAAATTCAAAGTCTGGATCTGCTCTTCCGAGTTTGCTTAATATGTTCCTCTAGGCACCATCTGAATCTGAAACCCTGATTTCGAGGCTGTAGATGACTTTTTAGTGAAGATTATGACCTTGAAAATGGAGAGACAACTCCAACAAGCTTGAAACCTAATCTTCAAGTCTTCAAAGCACCTAGCTCTGTAATTACACAAAGAAAGAGAACAAAAGTGTTGATTGTTAAGGAATAGGGGTTTGCCTTGGTCAAACCTCATTTAGGTAATTAAACCAAATAATGAAATGAAGGCATGAAGCATGAAACAAAGAGAATGAATAATGGATAATAATACCTTGAATGATGTCTTGTAAATCTACAACTCAACATGAAATGGCCATGAAGGATGTCGATCTTGATCTTTGACAATAAGAATAGAACAATACTTGGTCTTGGATCTTCAATGCTACATCACAACACTAGCTCACTAACATGTGTGATTCTTAATATGCTTGACATGATGATGGATCTTGAATTTTTGCAACAATTAATGAAGAATATGCCCTTGAATGCATTAGAATTGATCTTGAAAGCTATCTTGATGACCTTTTGAAGACTTGAAGTGCTTAACTCTTGCTTGCTTGACTTGATGGCATGAATGTATGATGCATGGATGAAATTAGGATTTGAAAGATTTTTTATATAGGCAATCCACTCACATGACTATTAATTTGATCTCCAAGGCTGACATTGAAGAATTTTGAACTTAAAACCCACTTTTCTCGCTCAAAGCCTTAAAAATAGGCCAAATCGAACTCATTCACCATCCTGGGCAAATGAGTCCCATAGGGGCTAGTTTTCATGCTAAAGTGTCAAAGAGAATTTAAGTTTTTATGTCGATTTTGTCGAGTCTTTGATCAAAATATGCCTTGGGATACACAATATGGGGTCATAGGGGCCTATTAATGATGGTATTAAGGATTTAAATGCAAGGGAGCCAAAAATTGAATGTGAAAGTGTAAATAAATACACTTTACAACACTAAATTAAGGAAAATTTGGGTATTTTTATCTTAGAAGGGCCCTAAATCCCATGTGAATATGTAGAACACATTACAACACTAGATTAGGTCCACTTTGGTTTACAAGCATCCTAAATTTAATGTGAAGATGTAAATAAATACATTTTACAACACTAAATTAGGACAAAGTTAAGTTAATTTAGCTTAAAATTGGCCCAAGACCTAATGTGGATGTGAAAAACACCTCACAACACTAGATCAAGGCAACATTAAGTCCAATTTATCATTAATTATTCCCATATCAAGCAAGGTACATGTTTTTCTACACTGCACATACTATGCTACTTGAATTCAAATGGTAGTTGTTATCGAGAGAGGATTGTTGAACAAATAGGAAATATACATGCTGCAAATAAAATGAATTCTACAAAGACTTAAGAATTTTATCCCAGTAACTCATCAAAGAGAGAAAACTAGACTGTATGGTGGCAACAAAACACCATACTACCTTTATTAAGAATAGAAACTTTACCAAGTATGATAGGATGCTTGGATGTAGGTTGCCCCCTGCTCCAAACACCATACTACTACCTCAGCCTTTCTTTTAACACACCTACGAATAACTAGAACTTCTTCTCTATACATTTTTTTTTGTTCCCCCCATTATTTAGAAACCAACACAAGCCCCTATTTATAGATTTCTTATGACAATATAGTTATCCCAAGCTCAAGAAGAATTTTTGCAGTCATCATAACTGAAATGGATGCCTATTTAGTTCAAATTCTATTTTTTGGCATGTGTGTTGTTGGTGGATGTGGCTACAAACACAATATAGTTTAAGACACTTTTGTAATCATGGTATAGTCTTTGTGTTTTCCTGCTTTATAACCTTGTTCAGCACCTATCCCTACATTTAGTTTTCTAGATCCATTTTATTATTTAAAAATATCCATGTTTGTGCATGTTTTATTACAATTTCTTATGATCCATTCAGACCAATAACATTGTAGCACTAATACTGAGGCTATACATTTTGCATTGAGAAGTACTAAATACAGACATACAAATGTTGAGCAGTAGTCTTGACTCTTCAAAAATATTTTATTACATTTTACACTAAAAATCCTTGAATGAAGACATAAACTATCAAACTTAGTTCTCACTATTTCCAAACAAAGGCCAAAAATGGAAAAATGCCTCAATAACTTTCCCTTCTTCCCCCACCACTATGATTCCTTCCAACATGTCACCTTGTGTGCCATATAGGATTCCTTAAATGGTTTCTATGCCCACTTCAATACTCAGTGAGCCATTTGTAAACATACATACAAACACCCATCTTCCTATTCGCAAAGGCATTTTTATCAGTGTTTTTACCTTCATTAGAAATCTAGCCTTTACATAGAAATTAGTAACAGTGCAAGAATTTGTAGCAAAACACACAAGAATAGCATTATAAAAATGTGTCTTCTAAAATTATAGGATCCAACTATTTTAAATTACTAACTGTTTCGATTACCTTTATAGTCTAAATGCAGGGTTCAAGAGTTGATCTATACTCTGCTATGAGTTCCACATATCTTAATTGCTCCATGTGCTCGAAACTTTGTATGCTAGGTGACTTCCAATAGGTCTTTGCTCTAAAAACCTCCAATGATGTCAAATGTTCCACACCTTCCATTTTCTTAACTTTGTCACAACCTTGTATTATAATCCATTTGATAGAAGCTAGATCTCTAAAAATTGGGAGCTCAATTAACTCAGGACACTCAGATATATGAAGACTTTGAAGGTTTACCAGACTTCCAATACCCTGGATCTTCTTTACTGCTTTACAATTTTGCAATTTAATTTTTCAGTGATGTTGGTAGGGTTTCAATATCTATCATACTATCATTTTGATATAGTGTGAGAGTTTCAAGATTGGAAAAAGTGTCTTCAAATATTGATATATGTGGCACTTGTGTGTAGCATATATCTATGTGCTTGAACTTGCATAATGAAGAACAATACCACAATTTGTTGAGTGGGCAATTATGAATCTGCAAAAATTCAAGATGTTTAAGTTGACCAAATACATTTGGAAAATATTTTAGTCTTGATTCCTCTATTAGTAAGTATTTTAACATATTTAGATTCCCTACAATTTTTGGCAAAGATTCCAACTTTTCACAACCCAAAATTTTGAGATCACTCAAACTAGACAAATTTCCAAGGGATGATGGCAAGCTTGTCAAGAATGGACTACCTATATGCAGTTTTTCCAAATTGGTGAGTTTCCCAATGTTAGCCGACACATCCCTTAATGTGGTATGATTGACACAGAGAATTTTCTAGTTGTTTAGTTGACCAATATTAGTTGGAAAATTCTTTAATCCGGTACCTTCCATATAGACCTCTCTCAAGGACACCTAATTTGTGATTTGATGAGGCAACTCTTGCAATTCTTTGCATCCTAAAAATATCAAATATTCTAGCATTGTTAGATTTTCCAGCATATCTAACCTCAAGCTCAACTTCTCACAATATGATAAATTAAGATGTTGGAGGTGTATCAGTTGCTTTAAAGAGATTGGAAACATCTTCAACTACTTGCAATTTTTCAATTTTATATACCGAAGATTTTTTAAATTCCCAAAACTTGCTGGTAGAAAATATATTTCACGATATGGTAACTCCAAGTGTTGCAAGGAGTGGAGACCATAGAATTCGTTTGGGAGATTCTTCAATGGAATGTACATACCAGTTAAGGCTATCTTTTTCAAATTCTCTATACATCCTATTGAAGTTGGAAACCTCTACAATTTACATCTGTTACTAACAATCAACTCTCTCAACTACAAAGGAGGTTGCATCCAATCCAATTTTCATTACAATATGAAAGGAAGAGGTAGAGGGGATAAAATAGGGCAAAAAACAACTACATATTTGAAACAACAACTGTAGAAATAAAATTATCACTTCTATTACTTATATCATCTTATTTTTATTACATCGAATGCACATGGAGAGTTTCAGCTCATTTAGACACAAAATATATATCCCCTATTCTATAGCTGTCAAAAAATAAAATTTCATGAACTATTGTTCACAACTTACTGCACTCTCTATTCACTGCTCTGTTTTCACACCCACATCATAATAATACCAAAAATACAAAGACTTCCCCAATAAGCTATGAATGCCCGGCAAGGAGGGAAAAACCAAAACATTAATTATGACATAATGCAAAATTACAGCCAATGTAGGAAAACCTAAAGGTGAGAATTTGCAATTAATTCCAAATCTAAAACAATCCCTTATGGACATAAATGATGGCTGAGTGGGATATCTGAGCTAGCCACCAAAAACTCCACATGTGAGAGAAGACAATTTACAGTCAGAAGAAGAAGGTGAGTAAATGCAGCAGTTGGGAATAATTTCCGACACTCCCCCTTAGTCACAACTGCAGCCATCTTCTCAAAGATTTTTGGCATTACCCATACTTTTTCCATAACTACTGTTTTCATTTCTAGATCTGTTTTTGTCATTTATGAAGCTTCCATCTTCATTTTTGGAGCTTCCATCTTTATTTTTGGAGCTTCCATCTTCACTTCTAGAGCTTCCATCTTTATTTCCGGAGCTTCAATTCTTTATGTCATCTTCAACATAGATACCCAAACAACTTCTCAAATATTCAAATGCATATTTTCCCAATGGTTTAGTGAAAATATCAACAAATTGATCTTTAGATCTACAAAACGCTAAACATATTTCTTTGTTATTCACTAGCTCTCTTATAAAATGATACCTAGTATCAATATGTTTAGTTCTCTTATAGAAGACATGATTTTTAGACAAAGTTATGGCTGAATTGTTATCAGAAAAATATGGTAGTGGCATCCTTTTGATCATGCATTAAATATTTCAACATCCTTCGCATCCAAATAGCTTGACATGCAGCACTAGTGGCTGCCACATACTCAGTTTTATCTGAAGAGAGAGTCACAATAGGTTGTTTATTTGAAGCCCATGACACAATACTTGTCCCAAAGTGAAAAACATAATCGAAGGTGCTTTTCCTATCATCAATGCTTCCACCACAATCACTATCGGTGTACCCAACAAGACTGAAATCATTTGAAGTGGAATACAATATGCCAAAGTTCTTTGTACCACTCACATACCTCAATATTATCTTACCTACCTACCAATGAGAGTCTTTTGGAGACTCCATAAACCTTGAAATTAAATTTACACCATACATTATGTCTGGCCTTGTGGTTGTCAAGTACATAAGGCTTCCAACCAGCCTCTTGAACAATGTAAGATCCACACATGGTCCATCATCCTCCTTGCTTAACTTCAATCCTATCACAACCGGTGTTGGGGCTACCTTGCAATTTACCATATTAAATATTTTCAAGACATCATTTGCATATTTAGATTGAGAAATTAATATACTAGCATTGGATTGATGGACTTCAATGCCCAAAAAATATCTCATAAGCCCCAAATCAATCATTTCAAATTCATTCTTCATTGCTGATTTAAAAACATCTATGCTAAGATCACCGGTAAAGATTAGATCATCCACATACAAACAAACAATTAAAATGTTACCATGCTTGTTGACTTTGATGTATAATTTTGGCTCACAGCTACTTCTTTGGAAACCATTTTGAATGAGATAAGAATCAATGCGGCTATACCAAGCTCTAGGAGCTTTTTTTAAGTCATAAAGTGCCTTGTTTAATCTATATACTTTGTCTTCATGGCCCAATATCTCATAACCTTGTGGCTGTTCCACATACAATTCCTCCTCTAGGTAGCCATTTAAAAATTTCAACTTCGCATCCATTTGGTATACAGGCCACTTGTTGTGGGCAGCAATAGCCAATACTGTTCTAATTGTATCCAACTGTGCAATGGGTGCAAATGTTTCCTTGAAGTCTATACCGAGCTATTGTGTGAAGCCTCTTAGAACTAGCCTTCCTTTGTGTTTTTGCACATTTCCATTAGCATCTTGTTTAGTTTTGTAAATCCATTTGACACTAATTACATCTTTACCTTCAGGAAAATCTACCAACTCCCATGTTTGGTTCTTCTCAATGGATTCAATCTCTTCATCCATGGCTTGTGCCCATATATCATTATTCACAACCTCTTCAAATGTTAATGGATCATCTATATGAGAAAATAAAGCAAAAGCTAAAAATGATTTTGATGTATCAGCATTATACAACTCACTCAAACTCCTTGTTTTTCATGGCAGCATGCTTCCTAGAGTTGGATCCGAAGATATAGAACTACTTGGAGTGCTAGATGGAGTTGCTCCAAGGATACTAGCTGATGTAGATTCTGTTGAAATTGACTGTGGATTCTATTGTATTGTTGGTATGGACAGCAACATTGAAGATCTCCTTGCTGTGAATGAAGGTGTAGCTTGAGCTACAACATGTGGTGTTGTCCCGGGAGTGGAAGGAGTTACTATTGGAGTTGTACTTGCTATTGGAATCACTTCATCTTCCATATCATCATGAGGGACAAAAATTGTAATATTTACACTCCTCTCTACACTTCCATCCCATGCTTCATTTTCCACAAACTCAACATCACAGTTGATTATAACCTTCCTAGTGATAGGATTAAACAACTTGTATTCCTTTGTATCTCTAAATAACCAACAAATATACATTTTTGTCCTTTATTATTTAACATATTCCTCAACTCATTTGGAATATGAGCATATGCAACACAACCGAATACCTTCAAGTGAGAAACACTATTCTTAATATCTATCCAAGCCTCTTGAGGTACCTTATTTTTCAAACTTTTTGTTGGGCACCTATTCATGATATAAATAGTAGTTTCCACTATCTCAGCCCAATATTCATTAGGTATATGTTTGGGTGCCAACATACTATGATCCATCTCCATAATGGTTTGGTTCTTCCTCTCCGCCACACCATTTTGCTGAGGTATATAACGGGTTGTAAATTGCTTATGTATGCCATGTGATTTACAAAAATTCATAAAATCATTAGATACATATTCTCCACCTTTATCCATCCTTAAAACCTTGATATAATGGCCACTTTACTTCTCCACAAGTGCCTTGAACTGCTGAAAATAAGCAAATGCATCAGACTTGTGTTTTAGAAAATAGACCCATGTTTTTCTTGTAAAAACATCAATAAACCTAAGAAAATAAGTGCAGCCTCCTGTGGATGGTGTTTGCATTTTCCCACAAATATCTAAATGCATAATCTCAAGTGGTGCTCTTGATCTATGTGATTTTCCAATCGGAAAATACTCTCTATGTTGTTTGCCCAAGATGCAACCTTCACAAATTCTTTCCAGTTTTTAAATTAATGGCAAGCCTTTCACCATGTTCTTCATGTGTAGTAACTTCATTCCTCCAAAATTCAAATTCCCAAATCTAAAATGCCATAAGAAAGACTCATCTAATATAACTAATTGAAATGTTGTTTCAGTTTCTACACAAGTATCTACTTATTTTCTATTTTTGTGCCTATATTTTTTGCCTTAAATGCTACTTCAAATTTTACATAATTTATCTCATGAACAACTTTGGCTATTGTTCCTCTCATAATTGGCCTTAATCTTAAGGGAAACATGCGGTTGCTAGTCATTTTCACTTTGGCAATAAGAAGATTGCTTGGGATCCTATCCAAAGTCACACACTCATTGTTTTCCAAATACACTCTATATCCATTTTGTACCAATTGACCAATGCTCATTAAGTTATGTTTTAGACCAAAAACATAGTATACATCAGGCATGATCTTTTGCTCCCCCTTTTTGGTTAGAATATCAACTGTTCCTTTTCCCAAAACCGTGACCTTGTTGTCATTGCCAAGTGTGACTTCAATTTGAACTGATTCATCTAAACTAGAAAATAGATCTGCATTATAGTCATTTGATTACTACAACCAGAATCCAAATACCATATGTCACATGGGCTTTCTTGGACAACATTACATTCAATGAGAGAGCTGGTAGAAATTGCTTCAGAAATTTTAGTGCATGCAATGAACATAGTGCTTGTTTGAGTGCTACTACTTGACTGATTTTGACCTTGCTTGTGTTGTTCATACTATTTTTTCTTACATTCATTAGCATAATGCCCAAATTTCTTACAATAATGACATTGGACATGTGATTTATCAAATCTTTGGCCACTTGGGTGACTGAAATTCTGATTTTGACTTCTAAAATTCTAAATTTGACCTCTACCAGCACTATTTGTAGGGCTTCTACTATGTCCACCTCTAGGTGAATTTCTCCCTCTACCTCTAGGACTGAATCTTTGTTGTCCTCTTCCATGACTTATAGATGATTGAGATGAAAATGCATTTTCCAATTAAATTTTAACCTATTTAGTCTATATTCATGATTGATAAGGGAGGCATGCAGCTCATCAACACTAAATTTACTCAAATCTTTGGTTTCCTCCAAAGCCATAACTAGGGGATCAAATTTTGAAGGGAGGCTCCTAAGCACCTTCTCAACAACCTTCCTATCCTCTATGACTTCTCCATAGGATTTAATTTGATTTATCAAACCAAAAACATTTGTAAAGAAATATTCTACCAAATCCGAGTCTCTTGTTAACAAATTTTCAAACTCTCTTCTAAGAAGCTGTAATTTGGTATTTTTTACTTTTTCCATACCTTGATAAGCAATTTGTAGTGTATCCCATGCCTCCTTTGCTTGTTTTTCTACTTCAAATCTTGGGAGTATGCTCGCATGCATCACATGATGAATGTAGAATAGAGCTTTTCCATCCTTCTTCCTCTGCTCCTTCAAGGCATCCTTCTTAGCTTGTGTGAGTGAATTGTATGTTGCTTGGTCTACTAGTTCCACATAACCATTCTCAACAATTTCCTAAACATCTTTAGACAGAAATAGGGCTTTCATGGTTAAAGACCAATACTCATAATTTTTCCTATGAAAATAGGGGTTTGCAAACTAAACAAAGATGCACTAGATGTGGAAGCCATTAATGGATGTCAAAAGAAAATGAGAAAACCCAGAAAAAATAGAGACAAAGGGTTAAGTTGGATCTGATACCAGATGAAGGGAAGAGGCAGAGGGGATAAAACAAGGAAAAAAACAACTACGGATTTGAAACAGCAACTGTAGAAATAAAACTATCACTTCTATTACTTATATTATCTTCTTTTTATTACATTGAATTCACATGCAGAGTTGCAGCTCATTTAGATACAAAATATATATCCCCTGTTCTATAACTGTCAAAAAATAGAATTTCATGAACTATTGTTCACAGCTTACTGCACTCTCTATTCACTACACTGTTTTCACACCCACAACATAATAATACCAAAAATACAAAGACTTCCCCAATAATCTATAAATTCCCAGCAAGGAGGGAAAATCCAAAACATTAATTACGACATAATGCAAAATTGCAGCCAATGTAGGAAAATCTAAAGATGAGGATTTGCAATTAATTCCAAATCAAAAAAAATCCTTTATGGAGATAAATGATGGTTGAGTGGGATGAATCTGAGTTGGCCACCAAAAATCCACACATGAGAGAATACAATTTGCAGTCGAAAGAAGAAAGTGAGTAAATGTGGCAGTTGGGAATAATTTCCAACATAGTTCAACTAGGATGTAAACTTAAGATTAGAAATGTAATTCTAGAATAACAGTAAATGAGATACTTATGTGCTTATTAGCCCACAATTCATGTAAGTTTTTAGCATTCATAAGCTCTATAATTCTTAGATTTCTCAATGAAATCCTTGAGTTAAAATTTTTCTCCTAAAAATTATTGCAGCAAAACCATACAAGATCTGATGCTCTAGAAAATTCTTTGGTACACATGTCTCCACTACTAACAAGAATTCTCAATCCAAGCATGGAAGATTGAGAGCACTTAAACCATTTTTTTGAGAATCTCATAACATTGGTAAACTTTTCTAAAGGTGGTTAATGATGAGATGACTGATTAATATATTCAGTTTTCTTTATCCCACATATAGGCATTATTTCCTAAATGGAAAAAAAAATCTATCAGATCGGCTAGAAGGAAACATGCCATGCTACATGACAACTGATAAAAAAAGAAAAATTCACCCTCGATTTTTTTTATTATTAAATATCTGCTCTGTGAGCCATAAATGAGGGGGTGAGTGTCTATTTGTAAAATCCCTTCCCAAATCTCTAAGGTGATCATGCATTCTTATGAAATTTTCTTCATCTAGATCAACCAGACACTTATTCACAAGTGTTTCCCAACTATGAAAACCATTCCACCTACATCCATCCCATACTTCAATTGCCAAACTACCCTTTTCTCCAATGAAAAAACAAGCTATGTCCATGAATATTTCTCTCTCTTCTTCATCTAGGGCATCATAGCTTACTTTTAGTGTTTTTTTAATGTCCTCTTGGAATATCCTAGATATTTTATTCAATTGATATTCCAAGTAATCTTTGGATGTGCCATAAACCTATCCTCCAAGACCTTGAGAGACAAAGTCAATCCATTGCAAACATTCAAGAACTTTTCAACTAGATTTTGAAATCCCTCTAGTGGATGTGATTGTAAGAAAGCGCGCCAATAGAAAATTTGCTTGGCATGAGAGGGTTCCAAACCTTTCATTTTATAAATAGAAAACGTCCCCCACTTTGTAAGGGCTCCCAATTCACAAGATGTGACAATGATCAAACTATTGGAACCAAGATTGTCTTTTGTTGGTAGTAAAGCATGAATATGGTCTTCATGATCCACATCATCAAAAATTATGAGTACACAAAGAGATCTCAAGTAATTTGCTAGAATTCATTTGCCTTCTTCTATATTGTTAAATGATAAATATGTGGCACCAAGGTCCTACAAGAGCTTTTTCTGCTTCTCAAGTAAAGCATTTATGCTTGCAACATCTCGCACTTCAAACAAAAAATCTGAGTTGTGGAAGGAAGATAATTTTTTGTTGTACAACTCTTTTGCCAGTGTAGTTTTATTTGATCCACCAATACACACTAACCCAACAATATTCACATTCTTCTCACTCTAGATATATTCAAGTCTACTATCAAACTCTTGTAGGGCATCATCTAGCCCAACTGGATATTTGGCTACCTTGAAAGGGACTATTTCAATAATCTTGAGTACAATATTTACAATATTCTTTAACAATTTCCCCTCATCCCTACATGTTTGCAATGAGATAAGAAAACAAAAATAATTGAACAAACATCACATAACAGTAATAATTACACCAAAATTAAAAATTACAAGGAATGCATGGGGTGTAAACTGTAAGGTTACTCAGGAAACATATACTTGTCATTGTTAACCACATAGCCATAATGAAATTAAATTTTCTATAGTTCCATCTTCCACTCAAGATTTTCCAAGGTATACCTTCCCTTCTGTTCATATTAGGAAAATGCAGGAGCATAGATTCCTTTTCCTTGACCCACCCATCTAAGATCAAAAGGTTCAACATAGTAGAAGATAGGAATAATATGGGTGCCAATTTTGAGCATAAATGACAACTCAGCCAAACACCAAGGGGAATGTGCATAGATCTTTGATAATATAGAAATATGAAGTAAAGCACTTCTCATAGCCTCTTGTATGTGCATGGGTATGACATCACCTGGTTGAAGTGCTTCTACATCAAGGAAATTTTGCAAACCCATACGATTAAGTGCATTATAGATAGAAGTTGTCAGTGTGTGTTTAACATTAGGTCCACGATGGTTAATAAATACATCCAATGGTAGCTTAGCAAGTTTTGAGGATAATGTTCCCATAGATGGTGGTACAATTCCATCAAAATCCTACCAGAGCTCCTCCTACTATTGGGGACTTGTGAAAGATGAAGAAGTTTCCATACTGATGGAATTAAATTGAAGTGGGCAAAAGCTTCAAATCAAGTATTGTTAATACAAAGGAAAAATTCAACTTATAAGAGGAAAGTGTGAGTAAATTTGTATAAAGGTTCGGTGAACTTTGGATGGGAAATCATGGGAAGTTGTGGCATTACGTATGAAAGAGGATTCTAGAGAAAAAGTAATCGGCTAAACATGCACAATGGAAATGATGATCATATTAAAAATTTCCTTCTTTATTAGAAGATAGCCTTCTCTAAGTGGACTTCAAATCGAATCGAATCTGCATTGTATGAAAAGAGTTCAAGAATCTACAGGTCCAGAACCCTGCTATTTTTTTATTTACTCTTTGTTTATTGTGAATAGATTGAAGCAGCAATTATAGGGAGACCGGATTTGGTTTGTCTGACTTTTATAAAAATTTTGCATTGGTAGGGTTTCGTCATATTTCTAAAACGCTGAAATAATCTCGTCGTCCTCCAAATCAAATCTGATTTGAGTCACCTCATGCGTGAAATCTTGTATCGAATTCAAGAATCTAATAGCCTTAAAACCTCAATAAATTTAGATACACTTTTTATTTATTGTGAATAGATTGAAGCAACAGTAGGTAGATTGGTTTTGGTGGGTTTCATTTGGTAAAATTTCTACTGTGGATGGGCTTCATAAATATTCCTACAAAATCTGCCCATTTTTTCTCATTGGCATTATTGATAGCAGGACAAAATTTGTGCAGAATCTTGGGGTAAGTCACCTACATTGGTTTCAGACAATTTTATTTTTTGGAATATGTAGGTGGCTGGATCATTTTTTGTTGTGTTTTATTTCATTCTAAAATGATTATGTTGTTATCTATTAAATGAAGGCATAGGTTCTCACAAAAGTAAAAATTTATTATAAGACATCAATTTTTTTAGGGCTTTATTTGGCAGTTTTGCCTCATATTTTTTTAAGTTGAGTTTTTCTTGTTGACCAAGCGGAAGCTAAAAACCTAGAACAAATAAAATATTTGCAACTCAAATTAGTTGTGAAAAAATAATAGAGAAAATAAAACATAACACAATAACACAATAGACACATATTAATGTGGTAAAACCTTGACAAAATGCCAAGGAAACATCCATGGGGCAAGGTATCAATATTCTTATTGCTCAGAGAAAACCAAAATATAATCTTCATAGATGCTGCTATCAATTACATTACCATTTTCTTTTCCTTCTAGGAACAAAGATATATAGTATATCTTCTAAATAACAACAATCCCTCAACATAGAAAAAACAAGTTTTATTCCTTTGAAGAAATTAGAAATTTCCTTTCAAAGTAAAACTGGTTTTCTAAAATTAAGATAAGATTTAGTTTTACAGATTTCATTGTTGTCACAATCCAACAATCTCCACCTTGACAAAAATTTACCTGATACCTTCCCAAGCCCATTCATCACCTTTGTTGCAAACCAAGAGAAGCCAAACTCCACCTCAACTTCTCTAACAATACCAGTTTAGTAAACATATCTACACAATTTTTTGATGTATGAACTTTCTCAAGAGTTACTCCACCTCCATTAACAACCTATCTTACAAAATGGTACTTAATTTCAATATGCTTGGCTATGATAAGTTGGATTTTTAGCCAAGTGGATAGAACTTTGACTATCACAAAATACAATCACTTTGTCTTGCACTTTTCCAAACTCACCCAAAAGACCCTTCAAGCAAATTGACTTTTACATACATGTGAGACAGCCATATACTCTACCTCAATTGTGGATAAATCAATTGTTTCTTTAAGCTTTGGTATCCAATAAATAGCTCCACCTACAAGATTAAAGACATAACCCAAAGTAGATCTCTTTTTTTCCAAATCACTTGCAAAATCTAAATCAACATAACCACATACTAAATCACTACAACCATTATATGTGATACAATAATCACTTGTGCCTCTAAGATACTGAAGCACCCATTTCACTACTTCCCAATTCTCTTTACCTAGATTTGACATGTATCTACTGACAACACCAACTGCATGTGAAATATTTGTTCTTGTGCATACCATCACATACATTAAACTTCCCATTGCATTAGCATATGGTACATGAGACATATAATCCTTTTCTTCTTTAATACTAGGACATAAACTTGAAGAAAGCTTAAAATGGGAAGCTAAAGGGATATTTATTGGTTTCACATTTTGCATACTAAATCTTGTAAGGATCTTCTCTACACATTTTTGTTGTTATAACCAAAGCTTTCTATGTTCCCTATCTCTATAAATTTCTATGCCCAAAATTTGTTTTGCTACTCCTAGATAGTTCATATCAAATGTCCTAGCCAATTGAGCCTTCAACTTATTAATTCCATCCATGCTTTTTCTTGCTACATGCATATCATCAACATATAACACCAAGATAAATAATAAACCATTTTCCAAAATTTTAAAGTAAAGTTTTGGCTCACCATGAAGGAATCAAACTTCTTGTACCATTTCCGCGGTGACTGATTCAGGCCATACAATGACTTCTTGAGTTTGCAAACAAATTTTATGTTGTGATCTTGAAAAAAACCTTCTGGTTGTTCCATATATATCTCCTCATCCAAATCTCCATGTAAAAATGTTGTTTTAACATCTAGCTGCTCCAACTCAAGATCAATTAATGCAACTAATGCTAACACAACCCAAATAGAAACAAGCTTAACAACTGGTGAAAATTTTTCATGAAAATCAATACCTTCCTTCTGAGAATATCCTTTTGCTACCAGTCTTACCTTGTACCTTTCAATTTTATCATCAACACCCTTCTTCAGTTTGTAGACCCATTTGCAACCAAAACTTTCCTACCCTTTGGAAGTTCTACCAAGTCCCATGTTTTATTCTTCTCCAAGGCATCTATTTCTTCTTGCATTCCTATTTTCCATTTATCACTTTCATTGTCATCCATTACTTCTTGATAATAGCTTGGTTCCCCATCATTAGAAATCAAAGCAACAAATGAAACAAAATCATTATACCTTTTAGGAGGATTTTTGACTCGTGTAGATCTCCTTAGAGATGGTTGTGGTATTTCCACATTTTCTTGTATGTTTCTTGCATACACATCCACATCTTCATCTCCAGAATCTTCTTCTTCCTCCCTATTTTATGTAGATGGTTGAGTTTCCAACTGAACTTGTTGATATTGAGGTACTTGTTCCTACTCCAAATCAACTTCTACTGTCTAATTTTATTAGAGAAGATTCATCAAACACTACATCTGTGCTAATGATGATTTTGTGGGTAGTAGGATCCCACAATCTATATCCCTTAATTCCGTCATCATAACCAACAAAAATTTATTTCTTAGATTTGGGGTCTAATTTAGAACGTTGATCCTTTGAAATAAGAGCATATGTATCACAACCAAAAAAAATCAGATTTGAATAATCACATGAATGACCTATCCATACCTCTTTAGGAATCTTACAATCTATTGCAATCAATGGTGATCGATTTATCAGATAGCATGTTGTATTAACTGCTTCTACCCACAACTCTTGCTCAAACTTGGCATTACTGAGCATGCTCCTTGCTCTCTCTAGAAGATTCCTATTCATGTGTTCAACAACACCGTTTTGCTGAGTGTAAAATGTGGTTTTATGCCTTGCAATCCCAGCTTCCTTACAATAATTTTCAAACTCCAATGATGTGAATTCACCTCCATTATATGTTCTTAAACACTTGATTGATCTTTCAATACTCTTTTCAACCAAAGCTCTAAACTACTTTAATACACTAAACACATCAGCTTTACTTTTAAGAATATAGACCCACACCTTTCTATAGTAATCATCTATAAATATCACAAAATATGAAGCTCCTCCAAAAGAAACTGTAGGGGACAATCCCCAAACATCTAAATGAATATAGTCTAGAACACCCTTACTTGTATAACTACATGATTTAAACTTATGTCTACACTAATTTTCAAAGACACAATGCTTGCAAAAATTCAAATTCAAAGACCTTAAATTTGGAAGTAACTTATGGTTTACCAATACCTTTAGCCCTTTCTCACTCATATGACCCAATCGTTGATGCCATAAACGAGTAGAATCATTTGTTTCCTTAGATACCATTGTTGCTTCATTTATCTCAGTACTCCCATTTAGCCTGTAAAGATTTCCATCTTTTGTAGCCTTCATGACCACCAAAATTCCTTTTGGACACTTCCAGCACTCCACCTTGACAAGAAAATTTATAACCACCAGAATCTAAAACTCCTAAAGAAATTAAATTCCTTTTAAGTTATGGTACATGTCTTACCTCTGTTAATGTCTTTACAACATTGTCAAACATTTTAATCTTAATGCTCCCAATCCCAACAGTCTTACATGAAGCATTGTTTCCCACAAAAACAACAATGCCATCAATAGCTTAGTAAGTAGAAAACCAACTCCTATGTGGACACATATGATTTGAAGCACCGGAATATAATAACCATTTCTCATCACATTGTAAGAAATTACAAACAGATAATACTTCATCAACCATACTTGAACTTGTCTCAGCCGGATTTGCTTTCTTTTTGGAGTCATCATTCCCTTCTTTCCTCTTCCAATAATCTTTAGATGCCCAAATTTATTGCAATACCAATATTTTCCCTTACCCTTTCTACCTTTTGACTTAGATCTAGATGTTCCTCTCGAATTCTCCCATTTTTTCTATGGATCAACCTCTAGCCACCATTACTTCTGGTGTGGAGGTATCTGTTTTAGAATTCCTTCACACCTCTTCAAACAACAAAACTCCCACAATAGAATCAAATTCAAGGGTGTTAGTTGCGCTAAAACTAATAGAAGTGACTAAGTGATTCCAGGATTCGGGCAATGAACACAATAGTGTAACTTCATTGTCTTCATCTTCAATTTTTACACCCATACTAGATAATTGACAAATAAGAGTATTGAAAAAATTTAAAATGACCAACAATTTTTATACCTTCCTTCATTCGCAAACTATACAATTGCCTCTTCAAGTAGATCCGGTTTGTCATGGATTTTGTCATGTAAAGACTTTCCATTTTTCTCCATAAGCTTGTTGGTGTACCCTCTCCAACAATATTGAAAAGAACCTCATCTACCAAACACAACCAAATTGTGCTAAGAGCTCTCATATCCATATCTTCCCAGTCCTCATCAATCATATTTGTAGGTTTCTTTTATGCCTTGTGCAACCCTTTTTGCACTAACAAATCATGCATCTTGAGCTTCCAAAGATCAAAGTTATTCTTCCCATTAAATTTCTCCATATCGAACCGTGCATTCGAAACTTTCGCCATTTGATGCTACAGAAAACAAAACCCAATCCTAACATAGTAGCTACAAAAATAATTGCTCTGATACCACATGTTGAGCAAGCGGAAGCTAAAAAAACCCAGAACAAATAAAATAGTTGCAGCACAAATTAGTTGCAAACAAATAATAGAGAAAATAAAATAGAACATAATAACACAATAGACACATATTTATGTGGTAAAACCTTGACAAAATGCCAAGGAAACATCCATGGGGCAAGGTATCGGTATTCTTATTGCTCAGAGAAATCCAAAATACAATCTTCATAGTTGTTGCTATCAATTATATTACCATTTTCTTTGCCTTCAAGGCACAAAGATATATAGTATATCTTCTAAATAACAATAGTCCCTCAACATAGAAAAAACAAGTTTTATTCCTTTGAAGAAATTAAAAATTTCCTTTCAAAGTAAAATTGTTTTTCTAAAGTTACGATAAGATTTAGTTTTATGAATTTCATTATTGTCACAATCCAACATTTCTAAGGTTTTTATTGGAATTCATGGATAGACACTCACTTTTTGTGACAGAAATGGAGGAAAAACAAGTGGGATAGGAATTGAAATGGGGACCGCCACCATGACAGGGAGTAGGAAAATGATATGGTTAAGGAGCACTCGAGAGACTGCAGACCTTCTAGGCTCAGCACAAGGATCAGAACAAGGTTTATGCTTTTGGCCACTCTTCCTCACCACCTCGTTTGCATGCACTACCACTTGAAACAACAACCTCCTTTAGAACCATTAAAAAGCTCTCCCCTTCAGTACGCAAAAGAAATATTTACATTCCCAACATCCCTGTCAATGGAAAATTATAAAAGAAAATAAATTAGTATGGGTGAATCTAAGATAACAAGTTTCCACAATTCATATTGATAATTGTTAAAAGATTTATGGATTCAATTGTGTGATTATTTTTTGTATCATAGGATGAAAAAAGAGAGCTCAAGAAAAAAAAAGATGAATCTTTCAAAAGGAAGGACCTCTCCAACGTATTCCAAGAAGTATCTAAAATTGATGTCTATTTACACATTTTGGGTTGTTTTTACTATAAAATATAGGAAACTTTAAATTATCTTGTCTTCATTGACTTCCACTTATAAACATTGTTTGTTCTTGATTTGGTTGCCATATTATATATTATCTCCAAAACATTGAACATATTCATTTATCTATGAACTAATAAATCTTGGGTTCTTCCCGAGGAAGGCTTCTAATTTATAAGTTGGAGAGATAATAGTGTAGAAAATTGGTCTTAGGGAACATCATTTTTATAGATTTTTTTTTGGGGCGTATGGTATTATTAATAAGTAAGATTGATGATTAAATTTTTAAAATTTTCTTATGAATTTGGATACACGATTATGGTTCAAAGAAGTGTAGCTATCATTATTTTTTAAGTGGTCAAACATCTTAGAAACATAATCATATTTATTTAGGATGATTTTAAAATTATCTTTATTACTGTAGTGTTTCCTTTTATAATATATATTACTTTTTGATATTTTTGGAACACACACCACTAGAACAACCACCAAAACTTGTGATACAAATATTGATTGTGAGTACCAAATTGGAAACTTCAAATAAAATATTGAATAACTTTAAATCATACAAATTTGATTAGAAATCAATATAACAACAACATTGATCTTATTTAATTGTAAGATGGGGAAAATGATGACAACATTAAAATGCAAGATGAAAAATGAATTTTCAGTCTTACCACTTTGCCAAATCAACTCACAACTGAACAATGATGGATTTTGTGCAATATAGACACTGATAAGGCACTCCAAATGACTTACTAACACTTTCAAAGCTAGGTACAACAATATTAATGTTTGATATTAACTTTTTGTTGATACAACACCTTATATGATTGATGCAACCTTCTAGAATGATAGAACATCTTATATGACTAGTATAACATCGAGGATGATTGTTGGTTGCTAGGAATGTAATCTAGCAATTGTATAACTGATTTCAGGGTTGGGTTTACTAATTTTACTCCTCCAAATGTAGTGCTTAGCTAGGGTTGATTGGAAATTTCATAAACAAATCAATCTTAACATTTTCTATACACAATAACTCTCCAAGTCTTAAAAACCAATGTAGAAACCCTTAAATATAATGGGAAATACTATATCAGCAACATATAACTCTCCAAAGGATGAAATATTCAACTAATCATTGTAGTAACACTACAGTAGCAATAGGAAAACTTAAAAAGTTTCTTCAAATCCTCAATGAATCAACACATTTATGATCCTTATTTAGAATCACTCAATATAGGAAAAAAGGGATTTTGTCCTTGATATCAAATATGGAATCCAAGAGAGTTTTTTTCCTCTTAAACACTAAAAAAATCAAGAGCTTTCATCCCGGGCGAAGGGAAATCAGAATCACCTAAAAAAATATATTGTTACGAAAAATTTGACAAGGTTTCATGAAAAAATAAATTTCAGGCAGAAGCTAGATTCCATCCCGGATTAGACGATGATTTCAGTTGATAGATGCATTATGTTTGCTACTTTTTTATTTTACGGATATGTCACTAATGTGGAAATGTAAGATGGTGGGATGGAAAACCAATTTAAGTATATTATTTTGTGCAATATTATTTTTAATCAAATGATCTAAAGAATATCAAAAGACCACAAAGTTTATCAAGTATGATTGATTCAAATGCTAAGAAGACTTTTCACCTTCCAATTTCAAGAGGCACATTATTTTAACACATTGTATGGAAAATAGATGAGGGAGTTGCACGGCATCAAGGAGTATACAAAATAAAATTCACATTGATTCCTGATAGGAGAGAATATGTGCAAGTCATTGGAATTGATAACTATTGGCAAAAAGGGAGCACTTTGAGATAGGTAGAAACTATATTGAAGGAAAAACCAACAAAGGTTGAATGAAGAGATGGCAATAGGGATTCATTAAAACACCATGAAGGGGAATATGAAGTTGAACACATGTTTCCAAGAGTGGTGTGAAACATATAGGAAATTGAGGAGGTAGAGAATGAGTGGAAATTAGTGATTAAATTTTATTCAACAAGGAGGGAGTCGCGGCCAAAGCAAGATCAAACCTGCGAAAAGAGGCATGGAGAGATTGTTGAAGGTGAATGAAGATTAGAATTTTTTAACTAGAGCAAATATAAATGGTTGTGATCAGGCATGGAGAGATTGTTGAAGGTGAATGAAGATTAGAATTTTTTAACTCGAGCAAATATAAATGGTTGTGATCAGGCATGTGAAGAGGGGTGGCATAAACACTTAAAAGGCAATCCATATAGGAAGCGCATGGAATGGACGATGAGTAAGACATCAATAACAAATGCAACATATGAAAGTCTTATGCATTCAATTGAGTATAAGGAAAGGGAGGCAGTGGTTAGAAGATTCTAAATAAGAGTGGAAATTTGGTGGCAGCACCAAATTAAAGATAGGAAAATGGTTGAAAAACCACACAAAGAGGGGAGAGAACTAACAAACCACAAATGATAAAGGAAGCCAGTCTATTTTGTTTGTCCTAGCTTTGAAAATAACAAATTAGATTCAATGCTTAGATTCAATGCCTAGAGTTGAAGGGGTATGCCATGCGAAAAGGAGGAATGTGGGTTATGTGTAGAAGAATAGAAGAGATGCTACAAGAGAAGGTTAATGGTGAGAAGGAAGAGGAGAACTAGTGGAGGTGGTTATGTGGACGAGCAGAGGAAGACGAAGAGTTGGAAGACCAAAGGGACAATTGAGTTTCCTGACAATCTCATGTAAAGTTTCATGAAATTGAAATAAAGATATTTCTATTTGTTTTCAAATTTGGAATAAATTTTTGAATGCAATAGGATATCGATTTTAAATCAACACCAATATTTATCAATTTTGAGATAATCATTTAAAAAAAGTCTTGCGTAATCTGATTTTTGTGGGTATGAGATGAGAATGTTGTTTTTCTTCTTCATCAATTGGTATGAGAGGTTCTAAGTGTTAGGATAGAGCACTGAGAGAGAGGTGGTTCGCATTAGGACCTATGCATGGAGAGGGAAGTGAGCAGAGGTTTCAAGGGCACGAGTAGATCATCGAACATTAGGCAACTTGTGACAGAACCTGTGGTTAGTGGAAGAATGATTGAGGAGCTCAAAAGTATCATTGCAAGTGAGTAGAGTGTCGAGCAATTGAGGGCTAGTAAGCACATATTTGGAAGCGTGAGATAAGCTCAAAAGTATTGTTGTAGGTGAATGGAGTCCCAAACGTTTAATAGAAGAAGGTGCAAAAGAAATTGGTAATGGAATATTACAGTATATGAAGTGGAATATTTGTGAGGATCGAGGTATAGTTGCAGCATGGAGGTTGCATTGCAGGGGCAGAGTTGTAGAGAAGACATGTCAGAGGAGGGCATGGAGAAAAGAAGAGGAAGAGCATTTGGCGAAGGAGTTCGGGTTGTTAGCGACAGAGTTTGCTGGAGGTTGTGCACAATCTCGAAGGGTGGTTCTATCACCTAACTCCACCTTTGTGAGCCCATGCTCACAAAATTCTTACTCGACATGTCTGATGTAGGAGCATCCTAGACGAAGGGAAATCGACATCACCCAAAAAAAATATTGTTGTGGAAATTTGGTAAGGTTTCATGAAAAAAATTATAGGTAGAATCTAGATTCCATCTCGGATTGGATGGCGATTTTAGTTGCTAGATGCATTATGTTTTCTTCTTTTGTATTTTGTGAATATGTCACTAATGTGTAAATGTAAGATGGTGTGATGGAAAACTGATTTAAGTATATTCTTTTGTGCAATATTATGTTTTATCAAATTTTTTGAAGAATATTGTAAGAGAGGGGGACCAACCACGTCAAGGCTCCAAGTCACGGAGAGCTGAGAGCAAAGGACTACCCTAACTTACTTCACTCTAAAGGGGTGTTTCAGATAGGGGTCAAGAATGATAAGCACTATAAAGTACTTTTATCACTCCTTAGGCCCAAAATCCAAGTTTAGGCTAGGTCAGCTCGTTTTTGAAGTCAATACTATACCTTATACAACTCTTTATCTGAAGAGGGTAGTGCAATTCAGGGATGATCGTGAGGCGCGTTGGCGTTTGTACAGCTAGAAAATAAGAAGTACAATATAAACTACCTAAAAATGAACTAACAGCCTAGCTGGTTATTCCTAAATGAACAAAATAGAATAATAAGATGTGAAAAGTACAAATGAAAATGATAAAGTAGATAGATAAAAGCTAGGGTGACGAAGATGATCTCACCAATGCGTTATTTTTCCAGGTAGCTCCAAACACACGTTCACCTACAAACGAGAGAGAGGGGAAAATGTTGGGGTTGTATAGGGGTCTGCCTCAGTCAAACCCTCATTTTGGTGTTTCCACCTCCACGAAAATCCAGAAAGCAACATAGTAGAAATATGCAATAAAGGAAAGAAGAGAGAATAAAAACACTACAAAATAGTATAATGCTACTCAACCAAATCACAAAGGAGAGGAGAAAAACATTACCACCTCCACCCAAAAGCTCACTAGCCAATGAATGAGAATGCGGACCTTGCAAGTTCACCACAGCCTCAACTATGATGAAGGGAGGTCTCGCATGACTCCAAACCCACACTGTTATGGCTTCCTTCACATTTGCTATGTGGAGTTGATGGAGTGTTGAAGTGTTGCTTGAGAGTGGAATGAATGTTGGAAAGTGATAAGAGATGGCTTGAGAATGTGTGTAGAGAGATTGAAGAGATGAAATGGAGTGAGAATGGATCAATTTGAAGGAAGAATAAGGAATTTTCAGGTCGGTTGGTCGAAGAGGGATGTTATAATTCATCCCCAATCAGGAGTGTAATGCCTTTGCTAACTTTAGATGCAAGAATCCATCAAGGATGGCAGCACACGCTTCCCCAACAAATATTCTCTCACCGACACAACAGACAGATGCCAAGTGGAAGGAAGGCAATTGGGTGATGTGGAATTTCGCCTTTGGATTTGATTTTTTAAGGTGAGGGTGTGTGAAAGGGGAATTCACGTAAGAGGTGAAAATTCAATCCTATACATTTTTCCCCCACTTTAGCCAGCACAAGTACTAATGAGTGCTTTGGTAAAGTAGATCAGAGAGTTAGTAAGGTTAGAAATTTATACCTAAACCATCGAGGAAGCAGACCGTGATCTGGTGAGCTCGAAAGTGCAGGACAGGAAAAGGACTCTGTAGGCATGTTTCTTGAGGAGTTTCAAATAAAAGAATCTATAGCCCTGTAGAACCATGAAGCTGCACAAGGTACATCGAAGGCCCTCAGACCAATGATGGATAAATCTCGTAGGATGAAAGCATCTTACAAGCCTGTAGACCTACAAGGAGGCAGCCCCCAAGATCTCTCACATGAAGGAAGCCCCGTGAAGTGTGCATCTTATAGGCCCATAGACCTACAAGAAGGTATCCCCCAAGATCTCTCACATGAAGGAAACCCAAAGAAAAAAGTGCCTTATAGGCTTGCAAACCTGCAAGGAGGTGTCCCCCAAGATCTCTTACATGGAGGAAACCCAAAGAAGGGGACTCTGCAGAGTCGAAATTGAAAGGGTCTTTACAAGTGCACCTGCAAAGCGACATGTTTACCCATAGATAAAGCATGTCCAAAAACAAAGCGACCATGTAGGTAGTCAAGTGGACAGTCATGCAAACCATCAACAAATTGGAAAGATTTCAAAGGGCTCCCTTGGGAACCCAACATGAAGAGGGACCCACTCAAGGGACACGTTGTTTGGAAGTGCAACAAACATTTTTTTCTCAAATCAATTCATCATCAAGGAATCCTTTCGAAATATGTTCACTTCATCAAGAAACTCGAAAGGAATAAAATGCCCCCTCGTGAGGGGAATGCCAAAGCTACTTCCACCTTGGAGGAAGGTTCTCAAGTTCTTTCTTTGTGAACCTATGATGAAGGAAACATGTTCTGTTAGGGATCCTAGTTATGAATGTGGTTTTTGAAAAAGAAATGTTTTGTGAAGATCTTCAAGAAAAGATTCATTGGCGATGAATTCATTTTCTAAAAATTGAAGTATCATAGAAATGGCCTTGTCACACATGAGAGGTACAATTCAAGCAAAGAAGAGAAAAAGAGTGAAAACAAAGGTCACAAGGGGATCTGGTTTTGTAGGGTCAGATCTGCTCATGCTTATACAAATAATAGGTAACTATGGTGCAAGGTGAAAGATCATCAATCCCCAACCAGATTAGGAAGAATGCACAAAAAACAAAGTAAAAACTAAATATTGGGTCAACATGGAAGGGAAGCCTAAATTCCCCCAACACTTTGCATCGTCCCCAATTTGTTGAAAATAAAACAGAAACATGGAAGAATGATGATATAGATAGAAGAAGGTTTACGACACAAAATAACTCATCTATCCAAGCACCAACAGGGGTGACAAGGCTCATCTAGGAACACATAGTAAAATCATGGGGAACACATTACAACACACACACATCTACTCTAAAACTAAAGAAGAGGCCCCCCCCTAACACTTATCTACCAAGAGGTCATCTACTTCCCAATCTAGATCATTGTAAGCTGAAGGAGGATGAGCATGCAGTGGTGGAATATTAAGGGGAGGTGCTTCCAACCCTCTCGCAACAAGGGCCAAGAAAGAAGCCCCCACAAGGTCTTCTTCGCTAGGCTCTTATGGAACTATGGTCAACGATTTTGCAAAGATCACTGACAAGGCCAAAACTTCATCCAAAGAGATAAACATGCACTTTATAGGAGTGTCATGTCATACATCAATGGACAAAGAGGGCAGTGACTAAGATTCACCGCTAGGCTCACCGAGTGTTGGGAGCGGTGACAAAATCAGGAGAAGTCAGAGCTGGCTCTGTCACTAAGATGGAACAAGCTAGCATAAGACCATCTTTTAGAGAAGGTGGGATCCTCTTACGCCCTCCATTATTGGAAGGGCCAATCTCCACCTTTTGCTTCATTAGGGGATGTGAACTCCCCACAAATGAGGCAAGAGGCACAAAGGATGAGGATAAAACCACTGCAGATACCACCGAACTATTTGACATATCCATAGGCTTAGAGAATGGTGGGATGTCTGATAGGGACATCAACAAAGGTGGCTCAACCGAGGGAGTGATGAACACCTGCACCTTCTTGGGGTCATGTGTATTCGTACTCATAGTGGAAGCTGAAAGGGTGACTGAATGGAAGCAGAGGGGAGGAGAGAGGAGGACATAGTAGGAGGCCTTGATATGGGGGTGATCGACTCCTCTTCCTTTCTCTACAAAGCGGCATGCTCAGCCGCCAGAGCCTTTCACCGATGCTTGGGCTCAAGTGCAAGGAAGTTTTTGTGACTCTTTGAGCCAGAGGTTGGGAGTTGCGAAGGGATGGAAGGCTCCTACTCAGCCATAGGAGTGTCCAGTATAGTCATTTCTAGTGGAGGGATGGGCTCCTGAACGGGAGTAGGAGGAGTAGGTTGAGAAATAGCAGGGGAGTTGGCTCTAGTGCCTTAGTAGCGTGCCTCTTCTCATTTACTACTTTGGGAGCAGAAGAAGTAGGAGGCCATGGAGGCTGGGACATAGAGGATTCCCCATGGGGACCCTTCCTTCTACCATATCGACTGGGCCTAGGCTCCATGGGTAGAACAGGAAGATCAAATGCGGGACGCTTAGGCTTTCACCAAGCGAGCACTATAGGATTCTTTTGCAAATGCAGAATAGAATATGATGGTGCCATAACAGGGCAAGAGGGAGTGTCAAGCTGAACAGTGGAAGAGGAAGAAGAGGGACCCTGAGAGGGATTTTCTTCTTCTCTCCTACAGGCCTTGGTGGCATCACTATCAACTTTTAGGCATGTCCTATGCGAAAAAACATAAGGTGATGGAGGGTACCTTACTTTAGGCATCAAGTGCCCTTTCTTGTAATTTTGATATGCCTGATACAACAGGTCCTTCCTAGGTGGGAGAGGACCGACTGGTGTAGGCCAAAAGTGGTCTAAGGAATAGCTACCACTTGCAACTAGCAGTCTATAACCAGTGTCATGGATCACATGTATAGAATCCTCATGAATGAACTTCAAACATTTGTGCACAACCGAGGGAACTGCATTCATAGCTACTAGCCAAGGGATACCTAGCTTCACTCTAAAGAGTTCAGACCCCGAGATTATGCCAAATAACAGGTTTATGGATTTAGGTTCAACAAGGACTGACAAAATGATGCTACCAAGGGGAGGTACAGAAAGTTTGTTATATATACGGATGGTGCTCATAGGTGCATTATACTCATCTTTGTGTAGGAAGTTAATTAACATAATCTCCTCAGTTATGATATTTACTTGAGACGTTGAATCAATAAGAACACCTGCTTAGTGTTCCCATTGATTCGTGCAAGGATATAAAGAGAAGATGGTTCTCTATTGAAGCCCATCGGCAGGTCCTACGAGGTGAAGGTTATACTTGGACCACTACTCGTAAGCTGCTCATAGGGGATAGGTAAATGTAGGAAAGAGGCCATCACCTAGACAATATTCTCACAAAGCCCCTCAAAGGTTATAAAACAAGACAGTGACCCAACTAAGGTCTCGTTGGGCAATACTTATGGAAACTTCCAACTATGCCTACTAGGGGTCACAAGTTGGGTTGCAAGGAAAAAATCCCTACAACACTCACACCTAAAATGCTCCTAGAAAATGAGGAAAGGATCTTTTGGTACTACTAAATGGAACCAAAAATGGTTCACGTCGGGTTCACCAAAAATGTAAGAGAGGGGTACCAACCACGTCAAGGCTCTAGGTCATAGAGATCCAAGAGCGGAGGGTTGCCCTAACTTACCTCACTCTAAAGGGGTGTTTCGGATAGGGGTCGAGAATGATCAGCACTATAAAGTACTTCTATCACTCCTCAGGCTCAAAATCCAATTTTAGGCTAGGTGAGCTAGTTTTCGAAGTCAATACTGCACCTCAGACAGCTCTCCATCCGAGGACGGTAGTGTAGTTATGGGATGACAGCATAGTGCATTGGCATCTCTCTAGCGTGCTGGCATCCGTACAGCCAGAAAATAGGAAGTACAATATAAACTACTTAAAATAAACTAACAGCCTAGCTAGTTATTCCTAAATGAACAAAATAGAATGATAAGATGCGAAAAGTACAAACAAAGATGATAAACTAGATAGATAAAAGCTAGGGTGATGAAGATGATCCCACCAATGCACCAGTTTTCCAGCTAGCTCCAAATGCACATTCACCTACATACAAGAGAGGGGAAAATGTTGGGGCTGTATAGGGGTCTACCTCAATCAGATCCCCATTTTTGTGTTTCCACTTCCACAAACAACCAAAAAGCAACGTAGTAGAAATATGTGATAAAGAAAAGAAGAGAGAATAAAAACACTACAAAATAGTATAATGCTACTCAACCAAATCACAAAGGAGAGTAACGAGACGTTACCACCTCCACCCAAAATATCACTAGCCAATGGAGGAGAATGCAAACATGGCAAGGTCACCACATCATCAACTATGATGAAGGGAGGTCTCGCAAGACTCTAAGCCCACGCTACTATGGCTTGCTTCACACTTGCTATGTGGAGTTGATGGAGTGTTGTTGCTGCAATGGAGTGTTGAAGTGTTACTTGAGAGTGGAATGAATATTGGAAAGTGCTAAGAGATGGCTTGAGACTGTGTGTAGAGAGCTTGAAGAGATGAAATGGAGTGACAATGGATCAATTTGAAGGAAGAATGAGGAATACTAATACATTTTTGGGTTAGTTGATCGAAGAGGGATGTTACAATTCATCAGGGATGATAGTGTACCGCATACGCATCACCGATATATATTCTATCACCAACAAAATAGACAAATGCCAAGTGGAAGGAAGGTAGTTGGGTGATATGGAATTTCACCTTCGGATTTGATTTTCTAAGTTGAGGGTGTGTGAAAGGGGAACTTGTGTAAGGGGTGCAAATTTTCTCCTATACAAATATCAAAAGACCACAAATTTTATCAAGTCTGATCAAGTCAAATGCTAAGAAGACTTTTCACCTTCTAATTTCAAGAGGCACATTATTTTAACACATTGTATGGTGAATAGAGGGGGAGCATAGTAGCGAGGAGAATAGGGAGATTGTGTGGCATCAGGGAGTATATAAAAGAAAATTCACATTGATTCCTGATAGGAGAGAATGTGTGCAGATCGTTGGAATTGATAACTACAGGTAGAAAGGTAGCACTTTGAGACAAGTGGAAACTATAATGAGGTAAAGGAAAAACAAAAAGTGCTTGAATGAAGAGATGGAAACAGAAATTCATTTAAATACCATTAAGGGGAATAAGAAGTCAAATAAAACATGTTGCCAGGAGTGGTGTGAAACATATAAGAAATCAAGGAGGTAGAGAACGAGTGGAAATCAGTGATTAAATTTTGTTAAACAAGGAGGGAATTGTGGCCAAAGCAAGATCAGACCTGCGAAAAGAGGCATGGGGAGATTGTTGAAGGTGAATGAAGATTAGAAGTTTGTAACTAGGGAAAATATAAATGGTTGTGATCGGGCATGTGAAGAGGGGCGACATACACACTTAAAAGGAAATCCATACAGGTAGCACATAGAATGGATGATGAGTAAGACATCGATAATGAAGGCAACATATAAAAGTCTTGTGTGTTGAGTTGAGTATAAGGAAAGGCAGGCAATGGTTAGAAGATTCTAAACAAGAGTGGAAACTCGGTGGTAGCGCTAGATTAAAGATAGGAGAATGGTTGAAAAACCATGCAAAGAGGAAAGAGAACCGAAAGGCCACGGATGATAAAGGAAGCCTTTCTATTTTGTTTGTCCTGAATTCGAAAACAACAAAGCAGATTTAATGCCTAGAGTGGAAGGGGTACGCCATGTGAAAAGGAGGAATGTGGGTTGTGTAGAAGAATAGAAGAGAGGCTATGAGAAAAGACTAACGGTGAGCAGGAAGAGGAGGATCAATGGAGGTGATTGCGTGGACAAATAGAGGAAGATGAAGAGTTGGAAGACCAAAGGGGCAGTGGATTTTCCTCACAATGTAATGTAAAGTTTCATTAAATTGAAATAAAGATATTTCTATTTGTTTTCAAATTTGGAATAAATTGTTGAATGCAATCGGATATCGATTTTAAATCAACACCAGTATTTGTCGATTTTGAGAAAATCAATAAAATGGAGTCTTGTGTAATTTGAGTTTTGTGGGTATGAGAAGAGAGTGTTGTTTTTCTTCATCAATTGGTATTAGAGCCAGAGGTTCTAAGTGTGTGAATAGAGCACCAAGAGAGAGGCAGTTCACACCAGGACCTTTGGGTGGAGAGGGAAGTGAGCAGAGGTTTCTGGGGCACAAGCAAATCATCGAACGTGAGGCAACTTGTGATGGAACCTATGGTTAGTGGAAGCATGATTGAGGAGCTCAAAAGTACCATTGCAGGTGAGTGGAGTCCTGAGCGATTGAGGGCTGGTAAGCGCAGAGTTGGAACCATGAGAGAATCTCAAAAGTATCATTTTAGGTGAGTGGAATCCCGAACAGTTGAGAGCGGAAGGTGCAAAAAAAAGTGGTAATGGCATATTACAGTAGATGAAGTGGAATATTCATGAGGATCGAGGTACGATTTTAGCATGGAGGTTGAATTGCAAGGGCAGAGTTGTAAAGAAGACATGCCAAAGGAGGGCATGGAGAAAAGAAGAGGAAGAGAATTTGGCAGAGGAATTCAGGCTATCAGTGACGAAGTTCGTTGGAGGTTATGTGCAATCTCAAAGGGTGGTTCTATCACCTAACTCCACCTTTGTGATCCCATGCTCACAAACTTCTTACATGACGTGTCTAATGCAGGAGCATCCCAGACGAAGGGAAATCGGCATCACCCAAAAAACATATTGTTGTGAAACTTTTGTAAGGTTTCATGAAAAAAATTATAGGTAGAATCTAGACTCCATCCTCGATTGGACAGTGATTTCAGTTGATAGATGCATTATGTTTGCTTCTTTTGTATTTTGTGGATATGTCACTAATGTGGAAATGTAAGATGGTGTGATGGAAAACCAATTTAAGTATATTCTTTTGTGCAATATTAGTTTTAATCAAATGTTATGAAGAATATCAAAATACCACAAATTTTATCAAGTCTGATTGATTCAAATGTTGAGAAGACTTTTCACCTTCCAATTTCAATAGGCACATTATTTTAACACATTGTATGGCGAATAGAGGGGGAGCACAGTAGTGAGGAGAATAGGGAGGTTGTGTGGCATTAGGGAGTAAACAAAAGAAAAATCACATTGATGCTTGATAGGAGAGAATATGTGTAAGTTTCTAGAATTGATAACTATAGGCAAAAAGGGAGAACTTTGAGACAGGTGGAAACTATATTGAAGTGAAGGAAAAACCAACAAAGGTCGAATGAAGAGATGGCAATAGGAATTCATTTAAATACCATGAGGGGGAATATGAAGTCTAACACATGTTGCTAGGAGTGGTGTGAAACATATAAGAAATCAAGGAGGTAGATAACAAAGAACAAGTGGAAATCAGTGATTAAAGTTTGTTAAACAAGGAGGGAGTCGCATCCAAAGCAAGATTAGACCTGTAACAAGAGGCATGGAGATATTGTTGAAGGCGCATGAAGATTAGAAGTTTGTAACTAGGGAAAATATAAATGGTTGTGATTGGGCATGTGAAGAGGGGTGGCATAAACACTTAAAAGGAAATCCATATAGGCAGCGCATGGAATGCATGATGAGTAAGACATCAATAATGAATGCAACATATGAAAGTCTTGTGCATTGAGTTGAGTATAAGGAAAGGGAGAAAGTGGCTAGAAGATTATAAACAAGAGTGGGAATTCGGTGGTAGCACTAGATTAAAGATAGGAGAATGGTTGAAAAACCATGTAAAGAGGAAAGAGAACCGATAGGCCACAGATGATAAAGGAAGCATGTCTATTTTGTTTATCTTGGCTTTGAAAATAACAAAGTAGATTCAATGCCTAGAGTGGAAGTGGTACGCCATGTGAAATGGAGGAATGCGGGTTGTGTATAGAAGAATAGAAGAGAGGTTGTGAGAGAAGGCTAATGTTGAGTAGGAAGAGGAGAACTAGTGGAGGTGGTTGCATGGATGAGCAGAGGAAACAAAGAGTTGGAAGACCAAAGGGAAAGTGGAGTTGCCTGACAATGTAATGTAAAGTTTCATAAAATTGAAATAAAGATATTTCTATTTGTTTTCAAATTTGGAATAAATTTTTGAATAAAATTGGAATCAATTTTAAATCGACACCAGTATTTGTCAATTTTGAGATAATCATTAAAACGGAGTCTTTTGTAATCTAAGTTTTGTGGGTATGAGATGAGAGTGTTGTTTTTCTTCTTCATCACAAGAAAAACACATCTTCCCCTAAAACCTACAACCATGGATCATCCATTTGTCTTATGGAGCCTAAAATTTATCAAAAATATTAACTCTCCATCCAACATAGGCCATAAATTCATATTGACTACCAAAAACTACTTCACCATATGGACCAAATTCTTAACCCTAAAGAATGCATTGGAGGAATTCATCATTAATTTCTTGATAGGGATCATCATGATGTTTGGAGCACCAAATACCATCATCACAAACAATGTCAAGAAATTTGTAGGAGTAAACATCACTCAATTTTCTCACTAGAATGGTAATTATTTGAAAACATCCTCAAATTATTATACTCAAGGGGAAGGATTAAAAAAATGCACCAACAAGAACCTAATGAGAATCATTAAAGAGGATTTGAAGTGACTCCAAAAGGTAATGAGATGATCACTTGAAGAAATCCCTCTAGGTAGATAGGATTATTATTGGAAAACTTGCTAAGTATTGAGTATCCATGAGATTTTTACAAAAATGAGTACTCTTGAAGTTTACTCATGAGGGTCTATTAAAAATTTTCATAGTGAGTTGAAGAAAAAAGGGTAGTGAGTACTCACTAAATTGTTGCAAGTTCGACATATAAACTTGTAGGATGTAGAATGGGCATTCAACCATAGTTTAGAAGTTTTGTCTACACATTTTTCACATAGTTTTTTTGGCTATTTAACCCCACATGCCATAGGTATTCCTCACATAGAAAATTGCATCCTTGAGAGAAATTTGAAAGGATTTTTAGTGGATTTGAAGGGAATTTTTGAGGAATTTTAATTTTTAGGTTTGTATTTGTTTTATTTTATTTCTAAGGATGTAATTTTTTTATTAGATAAGCAGGGTTAGGGCCCTGATCTTGTACAAAAGAGAAACAACTAAATTGTAGAACTCAATAAAACATACTAAAAAACATAGCAACCAATCAGGAATATCATATATATAACAACATCAACATACAAATAGACTACAGACCAATATTAAGATTAGTCACAGGATTAGCATTCCACTTATCCAAATCAAAAAACATACTAGATAAAATATACCATAACCACCAGCTATTAAGCGGAGTCTTAATATTAAGAAAATTATTACTAGAAGCTAAATAAACTAACATTTAGAACTAATCAAAGTCATTAATAGCATAGAAATAGACCAAACAAAAAAGGGACTAATGCATGATATCTAGAGCCATATCAGGGTAAATGCAAGAAGATGAGTCCACTTCTAGTGGAAGTTTTGGACTTAGAAAAAAACTCGAAATTAGGAAAAATGAAATGAGATCCTGTTATTTAGAAAATGAGATCTTGTTTCACTTCAAGACCGTGAGCCAAAAACGGAATCCTATTCTAAAACGGGATCCCGTTTTGTAAATGCTTAAAATTTATAAATAAATAAAACAAACAGGATCCTTTTTAGAAACGAGATCCCATTTCTAAAAATTTAATTTTTTGGCCTAGTTTTTGCTATGGGTTTTGGGTTGGAAAAAATTCTTGGGGAGCCAACCCTTAGCTTTGGACCTACTTTCACCTGCAACTTGAAGGTCATATCAATGTTAGTAGAAAAGAGTGACTTTGGACATATGTCTAAAGATGTTTTTGTAGAATTTTTTTATGAAATTAAAACACTTTATAAATGAAATTGCTTAGATTCCAAATATGTGATTTTTTTTACAGTTGGTTATTTTTCCTATTTTTAAAATATTTTTTGATGAAATTGGTCCATAAACTTGAAATTTCAAGGGTTTTTAATATTTTAATATTTTTTTCTTTAAATTATATTTTTAAAAACAAATTATATGTGCACATTCTTCAAACAATTATTTTCAATTTAAAAAAAAAAAATCAAAAAATGATAAGTTTAGGTCATCTTATGTGTGACGTACAAGAGGAATTTTTAAAACAACAACTATGGCTGATAAAAAATTAACCAAAAAAAATATTCAAAAAAATTACAAAAAAATATCATGCACATTCTTCAGTGTGTTAAAAATCTTTTCCCAAAATAATTTAGAAAAATCCAATTATTTAGGTCAAAATATGGATGGCGTACACATGCATGGTATGGTAAAAAAATTGGACTTTTAAATAGTGGTTTTTAGAAATTCCTATTGAAAATAAATTTGTATTACCTGGGTATTAAAATAAATTACATATTTGGAAACTAGACTCGGAGTACTACAATTCATATTACTAACTTTTTTTAAGATTCAATCTTTAAGTGCTTCAACATTTTAGGTCAAACGAGACAAATTCTTAAAATCAAGGAAAACACTTCCACTTTTTGGCCAAAAAGTGGACTCAACTTCTTGCACACGCCCATCATGAAGAAGAAACAAATTAGGAATCTTTATTAAGACTCCAATTCTCTTGGAGGTACTCCACAACATTAGACCACCTATCCTTGAGCTCCCTGTTCTCAGACTTGTTGAATTCATTCCTATGACCTTTTTTCTTCAGTTATTTTTGAATTTTTCCTTGTCCTGAGATAGTTCCCATCATCGCTCTCTTCATTATTCCATCCACCCCCATACAGATGTTCTTTATGGAACCTTCCATGAACTGAAGCTTCTTGGAAATATCAACCTCATCGAACTATCTTTTAATTTGTTACATCTAGACATTGAGATCTTCAATTTTAGAGTTTAAGTTATTGTAATCCCCATCCTTAGAACTTTCTTGCATTTGGGAGTGTTGAATAGTAGTATCCTTCTCTTCCATAGCTATAGGTATTTCATTATTAGCCTCCACATCATCATCCTTTTCAAACTCTTCTCCTACTATCCTCATTGTCTCCTTCCATCTCATTGTTTTCCTCTTCTTGTTCTTGACTCTCCTCCTCTTCATAATCTGAGGCATCCTCTCCCTTCGATATCTCAGTATCTCCTAGGCTATCAAGAACATACTCTTCTTTAGAAGAGTCAAGACTCTCCCCCTCGGTCACTTTTTACACCTTTTTTGTCTTCTTTCGTTCCCTTAGACATAGCTTTTTCTAGTTTGACCGAACTTTTACCACCGAGAGGGGTTGAACCACAATCAGGACTAGCATCCTTATGATCAGAAATGGTTATAGTGGGATTTTTTTGTTTTGTTTCTTTAGGCTCCACCTTCTTATGTTTAGCCAAACTAAGCGAAAGGGGGGAGGATTTCCTTTTTTCAAGGGTTATTTTTAAGATATCCTCCAGGGAAGGTTTAGCAATTGGAGTAGAAGGATTTTTGTTCTTTTTCAACTCAAACAATCTCTCACAAGAATGGCCTGCTTACTATGAATTAACTCTATCCTAACAGAGCTTTTAGGGGTCGAGGTATTCTCAAGGAGATTGGAAACTGGGTTCCTTTATGGGATAGTAGCTAAGGCATCTTTATAAATATCCCTAATAAGCCCTTGATGTAAGGGGAGATTGGCACCATTCTCATACTTTGTTGGAGAGAAGAGAACAAGAAGAAGGGGAAGTTAATCTTCTCAAGATGACGAACATGGTTTAAGATAGGGAAATGATAACCATGAACAAACATGAAATTCCCTTCGAGAGTGAAATATTTCATAATAAACACTTACATTTAGTCTTGAGTACCCGTTTTGGAATCTCTCGGGTTTCTCCTTGGCCTCAAAGAACTTGTTGATGAGCTCTTGATAGTTTCCTAAGCTTTTCTTGACAATTGTTTGCCTTCATAATGCAAACCTATGGATTGAGCAATCAAATTGGTCATGACAGTAAAGTGTAACCCTCCAATTTGGACTTCGCCTTCACTCTAGGAATTTGAAAACTTATAGTTGATGGCTTCATTGTATCCCTGCATAGCTTCAAAAAAAGGAGTGAATCCCACCCCATCAAATAGGCCCCATAATTCTTCATTATTTTTTAGGGTATCACAGTTCCCTTATTTTCCCATTTCTTAGGGCCCCCCATATAATCTTCACCAGTCAAAAATTCCCTGCAAAGCATAAGATAGTCTTCCCTAAATCCCTTTCCATCAAACAAGGAAATCACTAGCAAGGTAAACTCTTTAGAATTCAGACTAAAATTGGCAGCTTTCATTTGGGAAGGATTTTGCTTAAACTCACCAGCAATTATGAGAATAAGTGGAGGGTTGGAAGGCTCTTGAAAATAGATGGAGCGCGTGTCACTAATGCTCATAATGGAAAACATTAAACTCGGAGCATTAAAAGGGAATTTTATCAAGTAGTCGGTCTAGATGAATGTAACTTATAGCTTGTTAATTTGATTTTCTTAAGAATGTAAGTTACATTATTTATAATTTATGTGCAATGATTTCAATTTTTGAAAATTTTAGTGCTGATTTGTACTCATTTTTTAATGGCATCATTTTTTTTTTTCTTAAATGAGGAATTTTATACTTTCAAGTTGAAAAATGGTTTTTCAAATAAATTAATTGAGAGCACATCACATTTTTATTCAATTAATGGTTTTTTTCATATTTAAACATGTTGTAGGTTAGAGATAATGGCATCCAACTCTACATCAATTACTAGAAGTTTTCCCACTAGAAGCAAAAAAAATGCATGGAAATATGTCATAATGGGACTAGTATTGAGAAGTGTGATTTGCATCTTATGCACAAAGAAATTAATGGAGACATGTGTCGCAAGTATGAAGGTTTTGTCATTAATGTCAACTGGTTGTTGTTGTCATTGATGTCAACTATGTCATGGATGTTGGTTATTGATTGTATATGTCAAGGATATTGAGAAAATTGTAATAAAAGAGGTCTACAGGTATTCAATGTATGCTCCCATATGTGCTTTATATTATTGCTATGCTTGTATAGATCTGAGGTATTGTTCATGGTTGTTGGTAGTTGCTATATCTAGAATTTGGGCTTCTGGATCATTGTACAGTGCGAGATATATTCACAAGTATGTGAACTATGCATTTTGGTATGTTTGGCTATGGTCCGGGAGAAATGTAATTGCTCTAGATTTCTTCGTATTTTGGTTTCATGACTTTCAATTCTAAGTGTAAGTTGATGAGGTTGTGTTCATGTGAAATTTGTTTTCCAAAAAGATTGGATCATGTTAAGGATGTGTGTGCTTAATTATTTTATGTGTTTTACATTGGTATTGGTCGACCTCATGTAGAACACTACTCATGAAGTTTATGGAAGAATTTTGAGGTGTGTTGGGACTTATTTAGGTCCTCATCAAGTATGTGTTTGGGTCACCCTCATTCTAATTCAATCATAGAATGTTTTGGCGCTGACCTAATTTGAATTTGTAAATTCAAATGGTATGTGGCCAACCTTGGATGGGTTTCAAGGTTAAAGACGGTCAAGATAGAAAAGATAGATGAAATCTAGATGTGATATATGTATGTGAGATGTGAATTTGAGTAGTAAGGTATGAGCTTCATGTTAGGGTTCTGAAGGCAATGAGCTTAAGGCATCTGACTTTTTTCATGTAAGACTACAAGTGTGTGAGCGAATTGTGGTGGAATCTTTGTTGCATTGAGATAGTTTTCTCTTTGTGACAATCCTCTTCTATCTTCTTTGTAATTCTTTGGTAGTGAGCCCTCCAAGTAGTGAGCCCTCACTAGACAGTGAGTCCTATTTTGGACAGTAAGTCATGTTCTAGACAATAAGTCTTATCTTGGCAATGAGCCTTTGTATTTGGTTTTTAGATTATTTATATTTTGAGATAATCCTCACCGTGGTTTTTCCCTCATAGGGTTTTCCATGTAAATCTGGTGTTGTTGTATGTATGGTTTTACTTCTTTCAGTTTATGCTTCTACACTTAATGATTAATCACATTAGCAGAGTAAAATATTTATGAATGGTTATTAATCTAACCTCTAGTGAAAGTTTTAAAGGTTAAAATTGCTACAACCGATTCACCCCCCCTCTTAGTTGCCTTGTTTAATAATTGGTATTAGAGCTTGGTTCCTTGGAGAAGAGATTAACTACTTAAGGAAGGTCTGGGATGGCGAACAAGATAGTTATTGAGTGCCCTAAGTTTTATGGCACCAATTAAACTTTGTAGAAGGCAAAGATGGAAGGATATCTAGAATACTATGGATATGATGTGGAGAAAGCATATAAGACTCCAAACATTGTACCTGCTAATGGTCCAAGTACTGCTGATGAGATCAAGGCACATGAAGCAAATAATAAGGCAAAATGTATTATGAAGAATAGTCTTTCACATTCTGAATTAATTAAATTTGTAAATCTAAAGACTACTAAAGAGGTCTAGGATGCATTGGAAAAGATCCATGAAGGAGATGAAAATGTTAAAGAAGCAAAGTTGCAAAATTTGGAGGCACAATTTGAGATCCTGTGAATGTCTAAAGATAAGAACATCAAATCCTACATTCAAAGAGTGGATGAGCTGGTAGCTGGAGTGCGAGGACTTGGTGCACAAGTGGATGAATCTGGGATAGTAAAGAATATTCTTAGAACCCTCCCCGATGCATATAGTGAAAAGGTATCTCCTATTGATGAGTTTGTAGATTATAAGACTTATACTAAAGATTAGTTGTTGGGTACTCTAACCTCATTTGAAATGAGAAAGCCTAGCTTGAGAAATGGATCAAAGACAAACTTTTTTCAAGGTTACAAATGTTGAAGATCCGTATGAAGAAAACTTTGATGAAGTGGAATCTAACTTTGTAAGAAGAATGAAAAAGGGGTTTGGTAAGTATCAATGTAAGTTACCTTTCAAATGTTTTAGTTGCGGGGGAATAGGTCATTATGCTTGAAGATTTCCTAAAAGAGCTAAGAAGAATAAACATAGAGAAGGAAACGAAAACAAAGGAAAGATGATCAAGAGAGCATTTTATGTAAATGAAGATGTTGGTATTTCTGATGATGAGTCTGATCATGGAGATTTTGATGATAATGAATTCTTGTTCTTGGCTATAAAATATGAATCTACTTCTACTAAATACTGAAAGATATGTGAAGGAAAGCACTCCGGAGAAAGTTGAAGAAACTGTGGTCTCTACTCTTCATGCTAAATGGGAAAAGAACTATTGGGTTGTTGATAGTGGTTGTTCACATCACATGACCGATGACAAAAGTAAGTTTGTTAAAATCAAAAATATGATGGAGGCTTAGTTAAGTTTGGAGATGATACTAGTGCTAATATTTGTGGGATAGGTTCAGTCAGTTTTGATGGCAAGCATAATACTGATGATGTCTACTATGTTAAGGGTTTAAGGCATAATCTCTTGAGTTTTGGACAAACATGTATTAAAATATATAATCTTGTATTCAAGGACGAGAAATGTGAAATCAAGAAAGGATCTGGAACCGTGACTGTTGCTGGAAAGAAGCTTGAAGGAAATATTTATCAACTTAAGGGTGTTGATGGAGATTGCTTTAAGTCACAAATTAATGATAGTTGGTTGTGGAACTAGAGGATGTGCCACATGAACTTTGACAACATGGTGAGAATCAGTGTAGTACAAGCTATGACAGATTTATTGGGAGAATTACAAAGCTTGTTAATGTTATTTGCAAGGATTGTCAGTTTGGAAAGTGAGCTAGAAATAGCTTTAGGTCAAAGGAACAATCTACTATCAGATTACTAGGTTTGATTCACATAGATATTTGTGGTCCTACAAGGGTGAGAAGTCTATGAGGTGACAGGTATTTTATGTTTTTGATTGATGATTATCCTATAATGACATTGGTTACTTTTCTTAGAGAGAAATATGATACATTAGATAAATTCAAGGAATTTAAGGCTCTAGTCGAGAATGAAGCAAATCTGAGTAAAATGTTTGAGGTCTGACAAAGGTGGTGAATTCTCCTCCAATGAGTTTAACATGTTTTGTGAAGTTCATGAAATAAAAAGGAAATTGTCTATTCCTAGAAATCCTCAACATAATGGAGTTGTTGAAAGAAAGAATAGGACAGTTCAAGAAGTTGCTAGATCAATGATAACTGAGGCAGGTCTACTAGAATTTTACTGGAGAGAAGAAATTCACACTATTGTTTATGTATTCAATCAATTTCAAGCAAAGGCTAACAGCACTAAGAATCCCTATGACCTATGGTGTGGAAGGATTCCTACTATCAAGTATTTCAAGGTATTTGGAAACAAATGTTATATTAGAAGAGATGAAGAGAATTTAGGAAAGTTTGATGCTAGATGTGATGAAGGTATTTTTCTTGGATACTATACTAGAAGAAAAGCTTATAGATGTTTCAATAAAAGGTTAAGAAAGATTGTAGAGAGCACAAATGTCAAGATTGATGAAGCATTGAAGAATTCAAATGAAGTTGATAGATATGTATCAGATGAACCTGATTACAGAGAAGTAGAAGAAGTTGTTGAAGAACAAGAAAAAGAGAATGAAGAAGAAGAAGCTATGGTGGTGTCCCCAAAGATGCCTAAATATGTGCAAAAGAATCATTTTAAATAATAAATCATTGGAGACAAGAGAAAAGGAGTATTGGCAAGAAGCAAGGTTGTTGTTGCTGCTAAAATAAATATGTGTTTACTTTCTACATTTGAACCTAAGACAGTAAGTGAAACATGTAAAGATGAGCATTGGATGAGAGCAAAGGAAGAACTTAGGAAAATTGAGAAAAATCAAACCTGGGAATTGGTTCCTAGACTGATAGATAAAAACATAATTGGATCAAAATGGGTATTCAAAAACAAGTTGAATGAGAATGAAGAAGTGGTCAAAAATAAATCAAGGCTTGTGTGTAAGGGTTACTCACAAGTAGAAGGTATAGATTTTCAAGAGACTTTTGCTTTGGTGGCTAGGATGGAAGCTATCAAAATATTATTGTCTTTTGCTACTCATAAAGATTTTAAAGTTTACCAGATGGGTGTAAAGTCTGCATTTTTGAATGGTGAGTTGTAAGAAGAAGTGTACATGAAACAACCAGAAGTATTTCAATTGTCAAATCAACCGGATATGGTCTACAAATTAAAGAAGGCTTTATATGGTTTAAAGCAAGCTCCTAGAGCTTGGTATGCAAGGTTGGATAGATATTTGAATCAACAAGAGTTTAGTAAAGGTACAAAATCTTGATAGTAGTTGTATATGTTGATGATATTATCTTTGGAGGAAATGAAAAAATGTTTGTTCAAGAAATGCAAAAAGAGTTTGAGATGTCTATGTTTGGTGAGATGAATTTTTTTATTGGGATGCAAATTAATCAAACAAAAAAAAGGGATTTTATTTCAAAGTCAAAGTATATAAAAGAAATGTTGAAGAAGTTTGGGATGGATGGTTCCAAACCAATATGCACTCCTATGGTGACTGGCTGCAAATTGAGTAAAGATGATTCACCTAAGGCTGATCAGAGCAAATACAGATCAACAATTGGAGGACTGATGTATTTAACTGCCACCAGATAAGATATCATGCATGCAGTTTGTCTTGTAACTAGATTTCAGGAAGATCCTAAAGAAACACATGTTTTTTTTGTTAAGAGGATATTCATATATTTGAATGGAACTTTGAATTATGGCTTATTGTATCCTAGGTACTGATTTTACACTAAGTGCTTATATAGCTGCAAATTGGGTAGGTTGTGTTGATGACATAAAAAGTAAAAGTGGTGGTGCATTCTTTCTTGGTTGCAGATTGGTGTCATGGTTAAGTAAAATACAAGATTTAGTGTCCTTATCCACTGCAGAAGCTAAGTTTATTGTTGCAAACAAGTTTTATGGATGAGACAAACATTGAAAGGTATCAGAGTAATGTATGATGATCCCATCTCTATTTTTTGTGATAATACAAGTACAATTAACATTTCAAAGAATCCAGTGATGCACTCAAGGACAAAGCATATATCAATAAGGTATCATTTTTTGAGAGAAAAAGTTATGGAGAATGAAGTAAAGCTCGAGTATGTACCTACAAAGGATCAGATTGCTGACATATTTACTAAGGATCTTCCTAAAGATACTTTTGAGTATCTCTGGGAGAAGTTGGGGGTTATTTCCCCTCCCTTCTTGAACTAGATACATATGGAGATGCATCAGTCCAGTGGATCTATGGATTTATCTTTTTTTTGGACCAATGTTTAGTGGCTACCTCTTAGGGGGAGTAGGTAGTGTCTTGTGGTTGTCGACATGGAAAATGTACAAATTCGGTTCGGCACACTTGATCTTGATTACTAATGACATTTCCTCCTAAATCATACTCTCAGCTTTTCATCACCTTCTATCTCTTAATTTAATAAATCATTATTTATTTGATTAAGTCTTTCTCCTCCATTGATTAAATTAATCAATTTAATTCAATTAACCTTATATCTCTGTTTGATTAAATAAATCATTTTATTTGATTAAAGTCTCTAAAAGTCCTCTTATTAAATTGAATAAATTAAACCTTATTTAATTTAATCTAACACTATCCCACTTAGTTAAATAAATCAAAATTATTTATTTAATTAATCATCTCCTCTCAATTCTGATTTAAATCAATTCATCAATTTAAGTCAAAATTGTCAAATCATCTAATCCCTCATTAAATTAATCAAAATCTTGATTAAATTAATCCCTCTCACTAAAATCCTCTAGAGAATGCAACTTGCACATGAAAATATATTTAATTCATTTATTAAATCTCTATTTTCCCTCACATGGCATCAAAAGGGAATATTCCCTCAAGTTTAAATTCAAAAAGTCCAAGTGGACTTGTACATCCAACAAAGCATTCACTCCTCTTACATGTTCTTGTGCATTGAGCCAAGTGGCATTTATTTCATTCATTTTTCCCTCTCACATGTCATTTCCTCAAATTCAAATTCCACCTTATTGCATTTATTGGCACTTTGGCCAAAATGTGCACAACCATCAATCATTCACATGGTGACAAGTGGCATTCAACCATTGGGTGAAAGTTAGTCCCACATTGCCCAAATCTTGCCCTTTCTTCCAAATTCAAATCTATAGATTGGAGGCTTCTCTCCTTATTATTCATCCACAATTTCATGCAAAGTTACTCTCTTAACATTGAGCCAATTTTATGCACATCACTCCATATTTCATCATTTTCACAATTTCATAGCTAGGTTATGCTCAAATCTCATCATGGAGACTTGATCAATCTACATCATCAACATTGCAATTTAGGAGTTGGGAAAGGGCCAATTTCAATACTTCAATTGGCACCAATTCCCCCATGGGATCACTAGTTTGCTCACTTAATTAGGATTTACTTTCATTTATTTAGTTTGTTCTTCATTTTCCTAGTTTAAGTTTGAGTAGATGGATTTCATGGGGAATCCTTCATTCTTGTTTGCATTTGATCTAACATCTTGATTTGTTTGTTGTTCTTGTGCAATTGCAGATTTAGGGGATCACATTTTGGTGCTAGAAGGAGGGAATCTACCTTTTTAAATCACGTTTTTCAAAAAATTCTACGGTTTTCCCATTTATTTTGCAGGTTACAGTTCCGCAGTCCTATATTGCACCACATTTGCAAGCGCGGCGCTATATTGCATCGCATCTTTTCCAAACTCAGTCACACTTGTTCCTGCACCTGGTTTTTTGAAACTGCAAACTCTGTCGCGGATCGACAGTTTTAAACTCCACTGCACCCAGTCTCGCGGCTCTGTATCACGTCGCATTTGCAAGCATGGCGCCATATCACACTGCATCATTTTCCAAACAATGCCACACCCGTGTTCCCGCCTAACAAATTTCAAATTTGTCAAACTCTATCGCGGATTCTAGTTTCAAACTGTGTCGCCTGCAAAACTGTGCCACACCCACGATCTTTGTTTCTGCAGAGCGCCGCACCCAGTCAAATGTGTGGCGCTATATAGCGTCGCCTCTGTTCCAAACTGCGCCGCACCCGCTAACTCTGCCGCAGAAAACAGTCAGATTTCAAATTTTAACATGTGCTTTTTAATTTTTGGATTTTCTAACTATTGACCTATTTGTTGTTTTTGTGCTCTCTGGTTTCTATCATTTTGCAAGTTGGAACAAGGGAGAATCCAAAATAGGAGGTTCATCATGGCATCATGTTCATCATGCACAAAGTGTTTTTCAACACTATAGTGTTGTTCAACACTTTTTAAAAGATTTTTAATTATGTTTTTAAAAAGGAATTTGTTTACTTTCATGCCTTAGAGACACTAATTTTCTTTTGGGTTTTAAAAAGAACAAACAAATCTCTTTTTTTTTTTCAAAGTTTGCAAAAAGGCTAAAAAGAACCTAGAAACAATCTACTAGATTTTGTTTAAGGTTTAAAAATTGAACAAGGCAAACTCTCACACTTCAAAGTTGGTGCTTTAAAAAGAACTCATTTTCTGCTTTAAGGATAAAATGAACATGTGTTTTTTATGTTTTGTAATCCTTTTCACAAAGTAATATCATCTAAAAGGCGTATGTGCTTCTCTCGCACCTCACGGAAATCTTGAGAATCAAAAGTCTTTTTGTGATATTAATTTGTCAAAAGAATTACCTCCACACTTCATTTTGGGTTTAAAATTGAACAAAACATCTTGCGAGTGTGAGTAGGCTTATTGTGTGTGTTCCCCCTTTGTTTCTAAACAAAATTTGATCGAACTACGAATATGTTTACTCGCTTTTGTTTATCTTAACGAACCTTCCTTGTGGGAAAAAGTACTCACCCAAGGGAACGACCCAACCGGTAACACACTAAGGACAAGTGTATTTCCAGCCGGGATATAAAAGTGGGTACTGGAACAAAAGCCACTATCACGCGGTTGGCTCCGACGAGAAGGGCAGCAATGGTCTCTCGCCGCATGGGTCAATCTCCATGAACGAAAAGTTTGAATATAAACCCTTGTTTAGAAGGCCAAATCCTTATCTATTTTGTTGGTGCAAAAGGTCATGTCCTTTGAAGCCGCCCCACGTTATACATGCAGTTTTGTTGTAGAGATGAAAAGTATGCATTGGGAGATTCATGGGTACTGATGCTTGGCTAACCTGAGAAGTGTGTACACTGTAAGGGGGAGCTTATATGGTCAAGCATTTAGTCATCCGCACAGAATATGCGTAGCTGAATTCGTCCAAGTGGTAACCCAACAAAATATTGTCTCTTCATCCTAGGGTTGTACATGTGCTTGGTCCTCAAAACAATTGAAAAACAAACATTCACAAAGAGCTCCAAATTTCAAACCCCTTGGAGGAAACAAATATCCTTGATGAATTTAAGTACTCTTGCTTTCCCTAGGGATCATATCCTTAGAGGTTTCTAAGTGCTTGGATTTTATCATCATTTGTTTTTGCTAAGGTCAACCTAGGAAACTTTTGCCCTAATTTCCTTGATTTCCACATAATGGAATTTGTGGGATGAAAAGAAAGTGGGACATTAGACATGCAGTTTAAAACATAATCAAGCAAGTGCTTTTGGTAAAAATAATTCACTAAGGAAAGATAAAAGACAAATTGGACCTCACATGTGTTGTTTCAAATGATTTCCCGAAAAGTCAAAATCCCAAAACCAAGATTCAAAAGGATTAGTCTAAAAGTCCGTGAACGTCTTGAAATGCTCCTTGAAGTCAGAGAAAGACTAGTGTACAACTTCTATAAGAAGGCTTAAAGAAACAACCCAACTTTGTATGCATTCTATTATCAACAAAATCCTAAGCTTTTTGAAAGGTTTTCTTTCCTCACATAGGAAGTATAGCACGTTCTTCAATACCGAGGTTTTGTAAAAAAGAGTCGCATCTAGGTCAAAGTCTAGGATCAAATTTTTCACTCTCATCCATCTCTCCATCAATAAAAATTCATCCCATCAACAAACTTTTGAGAACTTTAGAAAAATCATTCATGCTAAACTTAAAGGCTAAATCAGCATCACTCTATTTGGATTAATACACCTAGCCAAATAGTCAAATCTCTTGAACAAAATTTGCCTCTAGGATAACGCAACTTCCTGAGATCTAGTAGTTCATGATCACCTTGGTTGGCTTAACACACTTAGCCAATCCATTCTCTTGTGCAAGTTTTCCCTAGGATAACACAACTTCCTAGGGTTTACAACTTCACTACAATCTTGTTTGACTTAATACACCTAGTCAAACTATCACAATCAATCCAAGCCCTAAAGTTTAGCATAATCCCTAAAAAGTTCTTCAAAAGTTTCACTCATTCACTTCATCCATTTATCTCATCGTCATCACCACCCCTTTTGATCCTTTGACTTCCCTAGTCCTTCTCTTTTGGGCCTAAATATTAAGATCAAGTGATCCCTATTTTTATGGTCCAAACAAGATCACAACACAAGAGGAACATGGAAAACATCAACGAAATACTAACTTCCAGTGACTTGGATCAAGTAACCACCGAAATAAACCTTGTGGGATCAAGCAATCCCTCAAGTAGCTCTTCTCTACCATCACAAAATCCTTAAGAGGAAAGCTATGAAGAGGAAATCACAAATGAGGACTTGGGAATGACACAATCATAAATGATAGAAATGGTTCAAAATCCAGATAATCATAAAATTGTCAATGCCATGTTTTAATACTTACGCACGTTAGCAGAAGGAGGGGTCCAGTTCCCTTCTGACCTTGACATTGGCACTAGTATGGACATGCCTCTTACAAACACATCCCCAATTTCAACTCCAAATATCACTCAAGAAGTGCCTCAAACCACATCGGCAATCACACCAACCTCACCAATTGTAAGCAAGGGAAGTGCAATGTTTCGTGAGTTACAAAAGCATCGCCTTATGAACAACAAAGAGGTAGCTATCAACACCATGCCAGATAACTCTATCCTAGTGAATCCATCACACCCATACATCCCACTCACCTTCCATAATCACACAGATTCATCCTCATTCCATGCAACACTAGCCTATCCATTAAACATACCAACTTCTCTACCACAAGGAGAAGGTGATTTGTTCAAAACAACAGGAGTCACCAACCCATTCTTCATCTAGGGGAGCTTACCACCTTTCCCTCCATTACCGCTCACATCTACATCACCTCTTAGATTGGGTCTTCCCCCCCTACCCACATCTAGTTTCTCAAATCTAGGCAATCCGAGCATCACATCGAATCCTCTTTTTTTGTCAGCATCATCACAACAACAAGTGGCAACCATTCAAGCCACCATAGTCAATACATTATTCGGTCCTCAAATCTCTCAAAACATACCTTCTCAAGGACCGAGCATCTCAACCACACCTCCAACAACCCAAATCCCAACCACCAACACAACCCTTTCACTTGTCACAATAGTTGGCACTATTCCCAATCCACCACCAATCCCACCAAAAGCTAATGTGACGAGTTCATTCACCACCCTGATCCAAACCATCCAAAAAGCCAATCATCAAGGGTTACTTTTTAAAAAAATCAACAAGCTGCACAGCAGGCTACTTAGCAAGCACAAGCGCAGCTAGCTGCCCAACAAGTTGCAAAAGTTGCACAAGCCCAACAAGTCGCACAAGCAGCCCAACAAGTTGCACAAGCAGCCCAACAAGTCGCACAAGCAGCCCAACAAGCGCAAGCTCAAGCTCAAGCCCAACATCAAGCTCAATAGGCGCAAGCACAATACCGAGCACAGCTGCAAGAAATCCATTAGCAAGCATACCAACAAGCCCTACAAGACTTTCAAGCACAGCAACAAGCCAAACAACAAGCTTTGTTGGTGCAACAGTAGCTTGACCAACAACAAGCTTTATTGGTGCAACAGCAGCTCGACCAACAACAAGCTTTGTTGGCGCAACAGCAGCTAGACCAACAACAGGCTTTATGGGAACAGCAACAGATGGACCAACAACAAGCTTTGTTGGAACAGCAGCAGCAAGATCAACAACAGACATTGTTGACGCAAATGCAGGCATATCAGCAAGCCTTGAACGCACAACAGAGCTTGCAGCAAACTCCCACTAGTACCCCTCCCGCCAATCAAACACCCCAAACACCTCAAAACACATGCATCCCACCTCCCGATTTGCACAACGATGTCGCAATGCAAATCAAACTGCTCTCACAGCAAGTGTTGGACCTCCAAGTAGGAAAAACAACAAGAACACCAAGTAACTTGTGCCCTTATCCATTTGATAGAAGTCTCACAATGGTACCATTCCCAAAGGGATTTGAGATCCCCAAATTCAACAAGTATAATGGAATGGGTAACCCTGAAAACCACGTCAAGGAATTTCAGGTGCATTGCATGGAGGTTGCATATGATGACACATATCTAATGTGACTCTTCCCCCAAAATCTGACTGGTCTGACCATGGAATGGTTTTCTCATCTACCCACAGGCATTAAAATATTCCAGGAAATTGTGGAAGCATTCCTTAAAAATTATATTTTCAACATGGGTGCAGATGTTATTTTGGAAGAACTATCAACACTCAAACAAGGAAAAGGAGAGCTATTTGCATCCTTCTTGCAAATATGGCAATCCAAGGCCAATCAGAGCAAGTGGACCATGCTAGAAGAACAACAGGTTTGCACGATTATATCCAATCTAGATGAAAACTTAGTGTTCTACTTAAAAATGCAATGCATCACATCATACGATCAATTGATCCCAAAGGCGCTCACCATCGAAAGAGCCCTTACTGCATGAAGAGGCGCATCAACATTTACTCCACCATAGGATAACTACCCATCCAACAATTATCACAATAAACCTCGAACATGGTCAAGGAACAAAAAAATCACAAACGATGGCGTGGTCGATGCTAAAGTGGTCATAAACGCTCCTAAATAGAACATCCAAACTCATCACCAACCACAAAATCATAATCACAATAATATGCAAACTAATGCAATAGTAGCACAACAACAACCACTTCCAACCAACCAAATAAATAACTTGGGCAATCAGGGAGGACCACCTCCCCGAGGCAAATACCCTCCCAAGCAGAAGTTCACGACTCTTGGGGAATCCATTGAATCCATAATGAAGAAGTTGGTCAAGGAAAACCTAATTAAAGTCTCCAACTTCAGGCAATAGCAGAACCCATGACCAAAACGCCATGGTATAATTAAAACCTCTTTTATGACTTTCACAAGATCAAGGGACATACCACCGCAAATTGCATGAGGCTGAAGAATATCATCCAAGACCTCATCGAGGACAAGATCATCAATGTCGAGCAACCAGCCGGTAATCAAGATCTGAAAATATACACAAATCTGATGCCAAACCACAATCAAGGAAATAGTCAGGGGAACAACAAAGGCAAACAAAAATATGCTAGCGCTAATCTAGTATATGAAGAGATAATCACATGTGTCGATGAAATGGTCACGGTCATTAATGTCAAAGGTGCCAACACCAACTATAGACTCACCACATGTGGCGGCAAGGTCACCATTGTCGGGGCACTGCAACCATCTAAGACCCCCATTACAAATACAAAAGTCGTTCCCTATGACTATAATGTCATCGACCAACTGAAAAGAACCCCCGCACAGATCTCCATCATGGAACTCTTAAAAATTTCTGCTGCCCATAGGCAAATTCTTAACGAAGCATTAGCGGTATCCACTGTCTTTGCCACCCTTGACACAGAGTAGTTTCAAGCTATGGTTGGTAGTATCATTACCCCGAATCTCCTTACATTCTCTGATAAAGACTTCCCCCCAAACCATCTCATAATTGAGCACTTCACCTTCAAGTGCTGGTCCACAAAAAGAAAGTTAAAAGGGTCCTGGTGGATGGAGGTGCAGGCCTAAACATTTGCTCTCTCAAACATATAAAGAACTTTGGATACGCCAAGGACTCCATTAACAAAAACAAGAGCATCACTATAAGGGCGTATGATGATCAAGAAAGAGTGTCTCAGGGCAACATTAAAATCCCAATCCACATGGGACCAGCAACCATGGAGACTACCTGTGAGGTCCTTCACCTCGACTTACCATATAACATCCTCCTAGGATGTCCATGGATCCATGAAATGAAAGCAGTGGCCTCAACATACCACCAATGCATCAAATTCTTGTACCAAAATGAGGTCACTATACACGGGGATCCCAAACCATTTGCCTACTGTAAAAGCTTGGAAGCCATGTTTTATAAAATCCCCCAAGTGCTGAAAAATGATGAAGGCCCATCCACTTCATACATCGACCCATCCAACCTCGCCTCCACTTCTATGACAGAGAAACCCGCCATCCCTGAAATATCTGACATCAAACTAATGATCCAGGACAATGGATGCAGAGACTATAGAATGAAGAAGAGTGCATTTTTTGTAGGAGAGTTACCACAATCTCCTAGGTCACATGGGCAACCTTGATCAACTGAAACACCCATACACACCCTTAGGGAAGACCCCTCTGGATTCTGCCATTGGGGAGGCCTAAGTCGGGAAAGTGTTGGTGAGGAGGATATTTCAAGCACAATATACCATGATGCAGAACCCACACCCACATTACCTATGGATGAAGCCAACAGAGGGCTACAAATAATGCTTGGTATGGGCTACAATAGAAACAAAATCCTTGGAAGGAACAATGATGGGCGGCTAGAGCCCATCATTGCAGAAAGAAGAATGCGGAACCTTGGCATCATATGTTGTCCCCCGAGTATAACCATGTGTGGCAGAGGTACTCCCAGTAGGGCAATCAGGTCCTCTCCTCAAGTGTCGACAACCACCCTTAGACCACTCGTATGCCTAGGTATCCCCCTTAACAACTTCACTTTTAACGTAACTGATGTTTGTGCCAGTAGTGGCGATGATGATACCATAGCAAGCCTTCCCATGCTCTTTGAGGATTCCTCCTTACTAATGATTAGTGCCTCACACACTGAGTCAAACCAACAAACCCACAAAATCTACTTAGTATACCCTCAACTCATCAATCATGACCAATGAGGACCACCAATTCTAAACTCATTCAAAAATGATGAGGCTCTCTCGAAATTCATGGGATTAAGGGATATAGTTTCGTGTGGGGATCACAAGGCGGGTTTCTACATCACTTTAGACACCCAGGCATATTACGAGGAGACGATTGAGTCCTTCAATCACAAAAGAAAAATAACGAGAATAAGCTCGGGGTTATTGAGTGAAAACCACACTGTGGCACTCTCAAACCACATAATAGTAAAAAAAAAAGGACGCATCCAATGGTGAAAACCTCTCTGAGGCATTGGAGGATGAAGGATTCAATCTCCCCCCTACTGCACTGCATCAAGAAAAATCAGCAGTCCTGGCAGAGCAATGTAATCTTGTTAACTTGGGAATAGAGACAGCACCACAAATCACTTTTTGTGTTGAGTCGCTCCTGACAAAAGAACAAGAACTGCTAGCAGCATTTCTAAAGGAAATGAAGGTAAATTTTGCATGGACCTATGCTGACATGCCAAGTCTAGATCCAGATGTTGTGGTTCATCATTTGGCTATTTACCCTGGAGCGAAGCCAGTAAAATAAAAATTAAGAAAAATGCATCCCCAGATAGCCTTGCTAGTCAAGGTAGAATTAAAAAAACTCCTGTATGTTGGCTCCATATGCCCGATTGACTATCCAGAATGGGTATCCAACCTTGTACCAGTCTCAAAACCAAATGGGGGCATCCGTATCTACACAGACTTCAAAGACCTCAACAAAGCATGTCCTAAGGATGATTTTTCACTACCTAACATCGATATGATAGTGGACATGACGGTCGGATATGAGATGCTATCCCTGATGGATGGATTCTCAAGGTATAACCAGATAATGATTGCAAAAGAAGACCAGCATAAGACAGAATTTACATGTCCTTGGGGCATCTACTGCTGGAATGTGATGTCATTTGGGCTAAAAAATGTAGGGGCTACATACCAGAGGGCCATGACACTAATATTCCATGACATGATACACAAAACTATCGAAGATTGCGTGGATGATATGCTGGCTAAATCAAAGAAGAGACAGAACCACATAGCAACCCTAAGTGCCATCTTTGAAAAACTAGAGAAGTACAAGGTCAAGCTCAACCCAAAGAAGTGTGTCTTTGGGCTACAATCAAGAAAACTTCTGGGATACATAGTATCGATGATGGGAATAGAGGTGGATCCCGCAAAGGTTAAGGCAATCCTCGATATGGAAGCACCAAGAACATTGAACCAACTTAGACGATTACAAGGCAGACTCCAGTCCATTTGGAGATTCATAGCGCAATTGGCGGACAAACAGATTGCCTATTCACATCTTCTCCACAAGGGAGTAGCATACAAGTGGGATGAAAAGTGCGAACAGGCATTTAGCAAAATCAAAGAATATCTACTCACACCACCAGTATTAATGTCGCCCATTGCAAGAAAACCATTGATCTTATACATCTCAGCGACAGCAGTAGCCTTGGGTGCTCTACTAGCTCAGCACGATGAGAATGGGACAGAGTGGGCCATCTATTACATCAGCAGAACAATGGTCGACCATGAGTTGAACTACACATTCATTGAGAAGATTTCCTAGCAATAGTGTTTGCTTCACATAAATTTCGACACTACATGCTGGCACACAAAATCAAACTCATCGCCAAGATAGATCCCCTAAAGTATCTACTGTCAAAGGCTATGCTCACAGGAAGGATGGCTAAGTGGGTAATGATATTGTCAGAGTATGACATTGAATATGTGGAGCGAAAGGCAATCAAAGGACAAGTCATTGCGGACCAACTGGCAGAAGCTCCCATCTATGCAGAGAACCTGCTCATATCAAAATTTCTAGATGAGTCCATCTTTAATCTCAGCATACCTAATCACTGGAAACTCTACTTCGATGGTTCCCACAAACAACATGGATCAGGAGCCGATGTGTTCTTTATCACCCCACAAGGGGATTGTATACCAAGATCCTACAAGTTGGCATTCCCCTATACCAACAACATTGTAGAGTATCAGGCTTTAATCATAGGTCTCAAGATTGCAGCACAGTGGCAAATCATGACATTAAAGGTCTATGGAGATTCACAACTTATCATCAACCAAGTCAACGGCGAGTACCAAACTAAGGATGATAGGCTCACACCATACAAGAAGGTAGTAGAAATCCTCAAAGAATCATTTATTGATATCACCTTTGAGCAGATACCGAGGGCTAACAACAGAGCAATTGATGCCATGGCAACGATTGGATCCTTGCTAAATATCCCTTGCAATGTCTCGAAACACGAATTCTTGATTGAGCAACTTCTCGTACCCACTTTCGAGGTACCAAAGTCAAAATATGCGTGTGAACTCGTTGGTCCCGATGATCTTTGGTACCATGACATCTACACCTACCTGAGATTAGGAGTCCTCCCAGCCGACATTCCCTCGAACCTCAAATGAACCTTTTGTCAAAAGGTCCTTACGTTTTGTCATCCTAAGAGAAACCCTCTTCCGTAGGAGCATTGATGGAACCCTATTACATTGTTTAAAGCCTGAGGAAGCCCTAACTGCTTTGACTAAGGTACATAATGACACGTGCGGTTCACACTCGAGTGGTATGACCTTGGCTAAGAAGTTACTGAGAACCGAGTACTACTAGCCGACAATGGAAAGAGAGGCACATGACTTTGTCAAAAAGTGTTTACAGTGCTAGGAGCATGGAGACCTTATTCATGCACCAGCTCAAGAACTACATCCTATTGTTACACCATGGCTCTTTTCGCAATGGGGGCTCGATCTCATAGGTAAAATCTCACCCACCTCATCCAACGGCCACAAGTTCATCATCACCACCACTGAGTATTTCACAAAGTGGGTCGAAGCAATTCCCATGACCTACATCACTGGAAAGCAGATATCCAAGTTCATCTTGAACTATCTCATTTGTCGATATGGTGCTCCCCAATCCATTTATCTCATTTGTCGATATGGTGCTCCCCAATCCATTATCTCTGATAACGGGACACCTTTCAAGAATCAGGATGTCCGTGACTTGTGCGAAAAATTCAAAATCCAACATCACTTTTCCACTCCATATTACCCACAAGGCAATGGCCAAGCAGGAGCTACCAACAAAACCATTCTAAAAATCCTTAAGAAAATAGTCAATGACTCTGGTTGTGACTGGCATCTGCAGCTAAATCTTGCCTTATGGGCCTACTGCACCAGCATCCACACACCAACAAGCGCCACCCCATTTTCCCTGGTCTACGGATCAGAAGCCATCCTCCCAATCGAGATCGAGCTCTCGTCACTAAGAATATCATTGCAAAACCTCATCACAGATGAAGAATACAAGGTCACAAGACTGAATGAGTTGGATTTACTAGATGAATGGCGCATGGACGCCCTAAACCATCTATAGGTCTATCAGAATCACCTGAAATGAAGCTACAACAAGAAGATCAGGAAACGCACCTTCCAAGTCGACGAACTTGTGATGAAAGAGAACCAAAAGAATGTATTGAATCCAGAGAGCAAAGGAAAATTTGAACCCAACTGACTAGGACCTTCTGTCATCATAGCCAGCTATAAATTAGGAGCATATCAATTAGCAACACCAGAAGGCGAGCCTCTGCATGAGCCTCTAAATAGCTCCCATCTCAAAAAGTTTTATGCCTAAGAACTTGCAAGGTATAGAACCAAAAAATACAAAAAAAAATAGAAAAAGTCCTGAAAAAATGGTTACCTTGATGAAAACCTGGCAAATAGGCATCTTAGCGACAGCAAAAAATACAAAAATCCTAAAAAACAAATCAGAAAAAGGACTGAAAAATCATCCTCTAGTGAAAACCATTTCGGTGGCGCTTTGAACAAATACTTAGTGAAAACCTGGCAAATAGGCACCAAGTGTAAATAAAGCACTCCCTATCCACCAAGATCTGCACAACTCACTCATTCATTCCACTACATTCCATTTATCCATCCACCCATCCGCTCACATCCATACCATAGCCTGAGCTGATACCGATATCATATTCCACCATGGTACTACTTGGCATATTCCTAAGGTCAGTTTGTCCTGCCTTTATTGAAGTAGTCTATCGCTTAAACGCTGGGGGCATGTCCTTGAAACTGGCACTGGATCAGATTTATGTATATTTTTGTGCTCTTCCCAAGACATCAGAAAATCCAAAAAATTCAAAAAATCAATCAAAAAATCCAAAAACATTCGAAAAATTCATCAAAACTCCAAAAACATGTCGAAAATCTTAGAAGATCTTCAAAAATTTCATCAAATCTTGTCAGTATTCCACCTTGTCCGAACTACGTCATCTCTGAGCTTGAACGTAGGCAAGGTTGATCTTTGATCATCCCCCGAGACGATTTAGGTCAATCCTTAGGCATCTATTGCAATAAAATGGCAATTTATTTGCCCATCTATCTCATCATTGAGTCAAGCCTGTCATCAGTCGAACTACGTGGTCTCTGCATATATAACGTAAGCAAGGCTAATCTATGGATCAGCTCCCGATACCCCTAGGATAGGTCTTTAAGTTAGTCTCTTTGTCCTAAATCTCAAAAATACCAAAAATATTTATAAAACATCTCAAAATACCAAAAACAACCTCAAAATATCTAGAAAACCCAAAATGGTGCATCCATCTCATCTCGCTTTCACCCGCGATAGTCTCATTCCTAATAAATCAATCATCACCTTCACCCTTTGGTGAGTCAATTAGAAGCAAGTCTAGCAGGTTCAAAAGTGAACACCCAATTCGTCAGAGTCTCGAAAGTCTAAGTCAGTAAGCAGGCAAGTTGGTCAACTCAGAATATCAATAGCTTATCATCCGATCAATCCCATCAAAACCCTGATCACAACATTTCCTAGGATGAATCTTTCCCATGATGGACATAAGCATCAAGTACCTCGCAGTAGTTTAGTCTTGGCTAGCGATATGAAGAACATTAGCTTGTTTGGTTTGCTTTATTTGGTCTTTTATTGGCTTATCTTATTTTGTGCTCATTCCAAGGACCTATCGATGATGCCTTACGAAAATAGGTTTAGAGAGAAAGGAATGGGGCAAAGATCATTGTCTCTTTTATTTACTATGCTTGTTGTATACACTTGTAAAATAACTTAGTCATATGTGCTTTGTTTGGTTTGTGGAGAGGATGTTTTAGATATTTTATTGACCACATAGGAAAACTTTCTTTCCTAGTTTTGGCTCGAGATGTTTAGAATGTCTAAACTACATCCTAAATGAAGTATGCATGCTAAATGTGAACAAGAATACTCCTATCTAATTTGCAAGTCAAAGTCCATCACACTGGGTACAATGCCATCCTGGATCTTTATACCTTGATGAATCGTACCTAGGTGTGCCAACTCCCGATAAGCAAATCAACATCATCCTAACTAACTCATTGTTTCTAAGTTCTTCTATCTTCTTTCCATACTAACATGGTATCATAACAATAATTGGAACATCGCCAATGCATACACTCTGCATCCACCAGATCATTAGCATAAAAAGCATATTGCATCATATCATTATCTTAAGTTATGAGAAATAATACAAATTTGTTATTCTAAGCATCTTAAGAAACCATTACATCATACATAATCATTAGCATCCATTACCATTTGCATCCATTGTACCATTATTACCATACATTACATTCATAGGATCATCATTAAAATGCATGAAAAAGATACAAAAAGAAGTGCATCCATTAGAAACATACATCATATCGCATAAGCATAAGAAATAGGAACATCTCATAGCATCACATAAAATTAGAATGCATCCATACATATCATAAAAGGCGAATTATCTCATATATATATCATCAAATAATACACTGTTATGATACAAAATCGGGTCAAGTGTACATAGAAATACATGGTACAATAGGGGCAATAATGCAGCCCGTGAATCAAAAATGGAAAACTGTTTGTGATCAAGGGCTAGCCCTGTTGGCTGTGCCCCTCACCCTCTCCCACCTACCTGTCACCATGATCCTCTGGCGACCGCATCCCTATCTATTGAGAGAAGTCTGGCACTCGGCCTACTGGTGGCACTGCCTGTCGGTAGTGCTGCCAATAATACTCGGCCTCCCTAACAACCTCTCTGTATGCCTGTAGTGCAATTGACCGGCCCCGAGATGAGGAAGTTGTGCTCTCTAACTGTCGTCACTGACCAACCTCCCGATCCCTCTCGGATCGTGCTTGGTCCCTCTCAGTTGTAACTGCTACAACCTGTTGCCTAGCCTCATCCCGCTCTGTTGTCAAAACCTAGATCTGACCCTGCAACTGCCGGATCAGTGCATCTCTGATCTGGCTATGCTGCTTGTTGTGTTGTTGGCTGCTATTGTGGGACTACCTCGGCTGACCATCCCGCTCCCCTACTTGGGGAAGTGATTGTTGTGTTGGATCCCTAGGAGGTGTCTAATGAGGAGGTGGTCCACCTCCTCCTCTGCCCTATCCTCTGCCTCTGCCAGCTGTCCTACCTCTAGGTCTCCATCGTGGAATTGCTATACCAGGAACTGTCAATCTCAGTGGAGGCCTAAACCATGTTCTGTATGCTAGAGTAACCCCTGCATCTGCTAGCCCCTGACCATATGGCCACGTTCGGGCCACCAACTGTCTGAAAGAAGATACTGCCTTTGCTGACGCAATGGGTTGGCCCCATGTTGTATCTCTAGTCGTATGGGCGAAGATCGCCACATACTAATCATCGGGCATGTCTTGTACCTCTCCAAACTGTCTGGCCACCCTGTCTGGGAGATACCACTCTATCATGGTATGCTCCCGACCCTGCATCCACATGTCTTGTCTAGCATAGAACAACTGTTGAACATCATCACACCATGGGCCAATGCTCACCCAGGGTCTCCAGACGAACTCTCTCATCTCATCGAGAACTCGTCGCCAGTGTGTAAGACCACTTGTGCCAATGTGGGTGAAATGGATCGCTACCCCACTGTATCGCCAAACAACAGGATCGTCTGTCTCAAGAATAACTGGTGTGACATTTGGGCAAAGCACTAGGATCCGCTCCCATGCCTAGATATGTAGTAAAGTAACGTCGGCCCCGAGGGACCTTCTATCTAGGTATGCAAACTCATGAAGATCCCTGTATAGGGACGCTAGTAATACTGGTCCCCAAGCAAAGCACTCCCTATGGTGAACCATCTGCTCCCATGCCAGTCCCCAACCAGGACTAAAGTATCAACCCCGTCGATCGGGTGCCACAAGGCCTGAAATAATAGCAGCAATGATCAATCTATAAATATGTACACGACCATGGTATCTCTCTAAGTCGATCTGCCCATCCGAGAATTGAATCTCGTCAAGCTCCATAACACCATAGCAAGCATCTCTATCGACATCTGGATCATAGATGACTCTGGCCCCATGGATAGGTAATCAAAGGATGCGCCAGACATCCTCGAGGGTAACAGTAGCCTCACTGGTAGGAAGGTGGAAAGAGGAAGTCTCACTATGCCACCGCTCGGCCAAGGCTATCATCATGCCTAAGTGCGCCCGAACAGGATGGGCGTACGCAATATACCAAAGACCAAGAGCACCAAGCTGCTCCTAAACCAACTCATGCATATCCTGCAATCTGCAGAGCACCGGCCATCTGTGCTCCCGTGAGTGAAGTACATCAAGGTCCTCCTGCACAAGGGAAGCCATCGCGTCAGGAAAAAGAAAAAAATTTGCATCTCGTGCTGAGTTTTCGCATCCAAAACAGCAATTGCGACACTATTTGTGAGTGCAGTGCAGTTTGGAAAGTTGCAAACTGCGCCGCCACGGCTGAGTTTGCAATTTTCTTAGTTCCAAAGTGACCCACGTGGTGCTATTCGCATATGCGGTCTACTTTGTGGTGAAACCCTAAATCCCTAAGTGAGCCGTGCAATTGAATGTTAACATGCGACGGAGTTTGACCAAAAAACCCTAATCTCCAAACTGAGACATGCGGTGCTGTTCGCATATGCGATCCAATACAGGACCATGCGACACCAATAAATCATTTTCAACGACGCTATATAGCACCGCTCAACTTAAAGGACACTTAAACCCTATTTAATCCACATAAAACAAAAAAATTGAAAGTCGAATAAGGGTACATACCACGGGTCTTGCGCCAACTGGCCGCTGGTGCACTCGTACTCTCTCCAACACGTGCCTAGGAAGCTATCGTTGCGCCATTTCAACCAAGACTCAGAGCTAAAAGTGTCAAATTTTCAAAGGGCTAAGATTGCAAATGTATTGAAAGTGACCCCTTAAGGTCTATTTAAGCCTAAAACTTAGGGTTTTTTGACCTAATTTGGCCATCTAACTAGGGTTTTGGTCCCCGATTCCGTTTTTGTCCAACCAAGGGCCATTTTGCATCTTTTTTGGCATTTTAACGAGTTTTTCGGCATTCCGGGGCATTTTTGGCCTATCAGGCAACTTGTCCTCTTTTTTTCAGAGATCATCCAAAAAATCAAAATTTTCGTCTGATCTCTCGAGGGGGCAGTATACCGGCAACATCCTTCCACTAGGGCAGCAGTGGGGCATCTGAAGAAATCAAGAAATTTTGAACTTTTATCATAGCAATTTATTCTTTGAATCAATGCAACAAGTACATTGCTTCAAAAAAGGGCAAAATGTAGACATAGAAAATGTACAAATTCGGTTCGGCACACTTGATCCTGATTACTAATGACATTTCCTCCTAAATCATACTCTCAACTTTTCATCACCTTTTGTCTCTTAATTTAATAAATCATTATTTATTTGATTAAGTCTTTCTCCTCCATTGATTAAATTAATCAATTTAATTCAATTAACCTTGTATCTCTGTTTGATTAAATAAATTATTTTATTTGATTAAAGTCTCTAAAAGTCCTCTTATTAAATTGAATAAATTAAACCTTATTTAATTTAATCTAACACTATCCCACTTAGTTAAATAAATCAAATAATTTATTTAATTAATAATTTCCTCTCAATTCTGATTTAAATCGATTCATCAATTTAAGTCAAAATTGTCAAATCATCTAATCCCTCATTAAATTAATCAAAATCTTGATTAAATTAATTCCTCTCACTAAAATCCTCTAGAGAATGCAACTTGCACATGAAAATAGATTTAATTCATTTATTAAATCTCTATTTTCCTTCACATGGCATCAAAAGGGAATATTCCCTCAAGTTTGAATTCAAAAAGTGCAAGTGGACTGGTACATCCAACAAAGCATCCACTCCTCTTACATGTCCTTGTGCATTGAGCCAAGTGGCATTTATTTCATTCATTTTTCCCCCTCACATGTCATTTTCTCAAATTCAAATTCCACCTAATTGCATTTATTGGCACTTTGGCCAAAATGTGCACAACCATCAATCATTCACATGGTGACAAGTGGCATTCAACCATTGGGTGAAAGTTAGTCCCACATTGCCCAAATCTTGCCCTTTCTTCCAAATTCAAATCTATGAATTGGAGGCTTCTCTCCTCATTATGCATCCACAATTTCATGCAAAGTTACTCTCTTAACATTGAGCCAATTTTGTGCACATCACTCCATATTTCATCATTTTCACAATTTCATAGCTAGATTATGCTCAAATCTCATCATGGAGATTTGATCAATCTACATCATCAACATTGAAATTTAGGAGTTGGGAAAGGGCCAATTTCAACACTTCAATTGGCACCGAATCCCCCATGGGATCACTAGTTTGCTCACTTAATTAGGATTTACTTTCATTTATTTAGTTTGTTCTTCATTTTCCTAGTTTAAGTTTGAGTAAATGGATTTCATGGGGAATCCTTCATTTTTGTTTGCATTTGATCTAACATCCTAATTTGTTTGTTGTTCTTGTGCAATTGCAAGTTTAGGGGTTCACAGTGGTTTCATCATACAATTGATTGGGTGTATTCCTAAGTGGGAGTATTCAGTATTGGTAATGTTCTTAATGTCAAAGGGGGAGAACAATGTAAAATGTCTTTTACCTTTGTTATTGATGTCAAAGGGGGAGAAAGAATCATGTGAAAAATTGTATCTGCTTAGTGGGAGACAAAGTAAAAGAAAGAAATCATGAGAAAATGTGTTCAAAGATGTTGTGTTGTCTTTGATGGCTTTTCACTTCATGTATTGCCATCAATGACAAAGGGGGAGATTGTTGCAAGTATGAATGTGTTTTCATTGATGTCAATTGGTTGCTATTGTCATTGATGTCAACTATGTCATGGAAATTGGTTATTGATTATATATGTTGAAGATATTGAGAAAATTGTAATAAAAGAGGTCTGCAGGTATTCAATGTATGCTTCGGGATCTGCTTTGTATTGCTTCTATGCTTGTACAGATTTGAGGTATTGTTCATGGATGTTAGTAGTTGTTATATCCAAAATTTGGGCTTCTGGATTGTTGTATAGTGTGAGATATGTTCACCAGTATGTGAACTATGCAGTTTGGTATGTCTAGTTGTGGGCCAAGAGAAATGTAGTTGCTCTAGATTTCTTCGTATTTTGGTTTCATGACTTGTGATTCTAAGTGTAAGTTGATGAGGTCGTGTTCAAGTGAAATTTGTTTTCTGGAAAGATTGGATCATGTTAAGGATGTGTGTGCTTAATTGTTTTATGTTTTTTACAATGGTATTGGATGACCTTGTTTTAAACACTACTCACAAAGTTTATGGAAGCGTGTTGAGGTGTGCTGGGACTTATTTAGGTCCTCATCAAGTATGTGTTTGGATCACCCTAATTCTAATTCCAGCGTAGAATGTTTTGGCTCTGACCTAATTTGAATTTGTAAATTCCAATGGTATGTTGCCAACCTTGGACGAGTTTCAAGGTTGAAGACAATCAAGATAGAAAAGATAGATGAAAGCTAGATGTGATATATTTATGTGAGATGCGAATTTGAGCAGTGTAATATGAACTTCATGTTAGGGTTCTGAAGGCAATGAGTTGAAGGAATCCAACACATAAGACTGCAAGTGTGTGAGCGGATTGTGGTGGAATCATCGTTGCATTGAGATAGTTTTCTCTCTGTGACAATCCTCTTCTATCTTCTTTGTAATTTTGTGGTAGTGAGCCCTCCAAGCAGTGATCCCTCACTGGACAGTGAGTCTTGTTTTGGACAATAAGTCTTGTCTTGGAAATGAGTATTTCCAACAGTGAGCCTTTATGTTCGATTTTGAAATTATTTATATTGTGAGCTAATCCTCACCATGGTTTTTCCCTCATAGGGTTTTTCATGTAAATCTGGTGTTGTTGTGTGTATGGTTTTACTTATTTTAGTTTTTTCTTTTACACTTAATGATTAATCACATTAGCAGAGTAAAGGATCTATGAATGGTTATTAATCTAACCCCTGGTGAAAGTTTTAAAGGTTAAAATTGCTACAACTTATTCAACACTCTCTCATATCTTCTTCAACAACATTAATCACCACAAATACCATATTGTAGATATTCCTAAACATGATGCTTAGGCATATCCAAAAGCTAAAGAAGAGAAAAAACGAGATATGTAAGCACTTGTTGCATTATTGGACAAGAAGAAACTAGAGAGGGTGAGGACACAAGCACTCATAGAAGTATCCATTAGTATAAATGAAAGAAGATATGGAAAGAATTGTGGGATCTATTTATTATCCACACAAACAAAACACATTAATTCAACCAATTCAAATAAAGCATAGATACAAGGCCTTTTTGTACCTAAAAACATATATGGAGCACAACCTTCATGGAAAAGTGCATGGAACAAGGAGATGCACTAGTAAGTAGATAAGGCATGTGTAAGTGTTAGAGGATAATTTGGTGACAATTGAAAATTATTGGGAAAGAATACAAGACACCCTATCCAAAATACTTAAGTAGAAATTTTCCCTAGAATGTTGTTGAAGATGTAAAGTTAATTTTGAAAGAATAAAAGAGGCAATGGTGAAAGTTTGGATGCACTATATTTTAGAAAGGTGGAAAAATGGAAAGAACCAAACTGTTAACAACTTTTTGGCATCTTCAAATGGTGAGATGACTTTATTTAAGTCAATAGATGCCTCTAGCAAATAAGAAAAATGTAGAAACTTTGACTCTAATTTTTGTGCAAGTTGTTTTAGAGGTGGGCATAAAAAATGTGGTGCAAATTATCACTAGCAATGTATTGGCTACATGTAATCTAGAAGATTGCTTCAGAAGAGGCATCCAACACTCTTTTGGACCCCCTATATGGCACATTGTCTTTGCCTTCTTTTGGAGGATATAGACAACATTGTAGATGAGACTAATTTTGAAAATGCATGAAAAATTACAAAATATATTTATAATCATGCTTGGGTTCTTAGCTTGGTGAGAGAACACACCAAGGGGAAAGAGATTGTGTGACCAAGTTTCACAAGGTTTAGGACTAAATTCGTAACATTGCAAAATATTACTAGTTCATTGAAATCATTGAAGTATATGTTTGTGAATTAAGCATGGCTCAACTTATCATATTCAAAGAAGGTTTATGGAAAGAGGACCCTAAATATTTTTTGATAATTCCTTTGCGAAGAGAGCTACAAAAATTATTAAGGTAACCTTAAACTTCAATTTGAATTTGAAATTGAATCTTTTATTTTTAAACTTTAAAATTATTTACTTTCATTATAAATTTGTAACTTCAAATTGTTTATACTTGTAAGTGTTGGAGCCCTTGGTGAGAGTTGAGCACTTGGTGGATGGGGATTAAAACCCAGTGGGGTACATTTAAGAGGAAATGGATGGGGCCAAAGAGGTCATCTGAAAACTATTATAGGAGATGGATATAGATTTGATCCCATTTGAGATACCATTGACTAAAGATTGTACAATCAAATCCACCAACCCATTCATTCAAAGGTGTATTACATTAACCCTAAGTTTTTCTTCTACAATAGCTTCACCAATCCTAAAGATGAGGTCATGGAGGACCTCTCAACATGCATTGAAAGGATAACACCCAAGTTTCAAATGAGGAACCTCATTAGGTCAGTGCAAAATCATGGGGGTCCAAACTAGGCCCTTAAGTGGCAATGAAAATTCAAAAAAATAGAGTTAGGCAATTTGACATAAAAATTTGAATAGATTATTAACATAATTAAAAAAATATGTAAGAGCAGAATTTGTAGCAAATTGGATGTAGTTTCTAAGCTACTAGTCTTTTCTTTTCTTTAAAGGTAAATCTATTTAGTGAAATTTTGAAATTTCAATGCAGTAGGTACTAAATTTTTAGAAAAAAATAAAAAGCAAGTGTGTGTCTAACCAACCTAAGTACAAGCAAAAAATAATATCTTTTTTGAAAATTTCAATATAAGTAGAGGACACATGCTTAAATGTGCCGCACTTTTTTTTTAAATTGCAAGTAAATAATTAGTTATGATTTTTCTATTAGAACATTTGAAAAATATTAAAACTTGTTTGTCTAACAACCATAACTTGGTCAAAAACTTATGAAATTCAATTTTATTTATTTTATCCTATAGTATGGGAAGCATAGAATGTGTCGCATCTTTGGGATTTGAAAAATGTGAATAGTGAGAATTATAGATGTTTTTCAATCAGCCTGTCAATCAGGACTTTAGTCATAATGCGTGTAGAAAATCAATAATAATCTATTGAATTCAAAATAAAGCATATCTTATATTGGTGGAAAGCTGACAATTTGTTAAATAAACCATTTTTTCATCATTTGGATTAAAAAAGTTGTCAGCCACAAAGGTGAACTCTGGAAAACTAAGAAAAAAATTTAAACACATTTTTGTAATTGACTTTCTAGGTATGACACCCCTAAGCCAAATCTCAAGGCAACCCTGAGGGAAATCCTAAGGTTGTTGATTTGTCAGACAAAATGGATATCCATTTGAAAAGGATATTTGTTAGCAACATATATTCGTTTCAAATGGGCTTCCGTTTAGAACGGATATTCGTTTGTAATGAATATTCATCACTTTTACTATTTTTAAATATTATGTATTGTTAATATATAATATAATATATAATATATTATAATATTATATTATATTATATTATATTATATTATACTATATTATATTATACTATATTATATTATATTATAAATATATATTATATATTAGATATTATATTATATATTATATAATATACTATATACTATATACTATATACTACATATTATATTATATACTACATTATAATATACATAGAGTTGGAGAGAGAGGGTGTGAGAGAGAGATTTATCTAGTAGGGTGCCTGAGGGAGAGACCTGAGAGAGAGAGCGGGACAAAGAAAGTTATCTAGGTTGGGTGGGAGGGAGAGACCTAAGAGAGGGGGGGGGTTGGAGGGATAGAGGAGGGAAGAGACTTGAGAGAGAGAGAGAGAGGGAGTTATCTAGGTAGGGTGGGAGGGAGAGACCTGAGAGAGTTATTTAGGTAGGATGGGAGCGAGAGACCTAAGAGAGAGAGGGGGTGGGTGCAATAGAGGGAGAGATCCAAGAGAGAGAGAGAGGTGGGAATGATAAAGGGAGGGAGAGACATGAGAGAGAGGGAGGGAGGACAGAGAGAGTAGAGGGAGGGATGGAGGGACGGATAATTATCTAAGTAGGGTTGGAGTGAGAGACCTAAGAGAGAGAGTTATTTAGGTTGGGTGGGAGCGAGAGACATGAGAGAGAGCGAGAGTGGGTGGGAGGGATGGAGAAAGGGAGAGACCTAAGAGAGAGAGGTGTGGGAGGGATAGAGGGACGGACCTGAGAGAGAGGGGGGGTGAGAGGGAGAGACCTGAGAGAGAGAGAGAGAGAGAGAGAGATGGATTTATCTAGGTAGGGTGGGAGGGAGAAACCCAGAGAGAGAGAGGAGGAGGGAAAAAGAGGGAAGAGGGATGAAGAGGAGGGAGGAGAGAGAGAGAGGGAGAGGATAGAGGGAGGAGGACCCGAGAGAGAGAGAGAGAGAGAGAGAGAGAGTTATCTAGGTAGGGTAGGAGGGAGAGACCCTAAGAGAGAGAGGAGGGACGGAGGGACAAAAAGGAGGGAGGGACAAAGGGAGGGAGGGAGGAAGAGACCTAAGAAATATTTTTATCTATGTAGGGTGGGAGGGATAGAGGGAGGTAGAGACCTAAGAGAGAGAGGGGGGGTTATCTAGGTAGGGTGGGAGGGAGAGACCTGATAGAGAGAGGAGGGAGTGAGAGAGAGAGGGATTTATCTAGGTAAGGTGGGAGGGAGAGACCAGAGACTTGTGGTTAGTCCACCTAGTATTTCACTCATAAAATTTTGTTTCAATTATTTGTTTTCTCTAATCATAACTTGTGGTTAGTCCACCTAGTACATTTAACATCATTTTGATTGTTTATGGTGTCTCTTTTATTCCATTTTACTTCTTAGAAACTAAGTTCTTGCTCAAATTCAACATTAACATCACAGACTAATGATTTTTCCTTTCTCTTCAACAACCTCTTAACCTTCCATGTTCCCTTATCATAGGCAACTTCTAGTCAAAATCCTCTTGATATAAATTATGTTGGATCATTACTTGTTGGCTCATCTATCTCATATAGTTTTTACCTAGGGCTATGTATATTACCATTTGCAAGATAGTCTCAAAATTTGTGGTCAAATTATTTTGGGCAATGGCAGTAATAACAACTAGAATTAATTGTAATAATTTGGGGATTTGGGACTTTTGAGGTTGCTAAATTTGTAAGTATTAGAGAACTAGGGTTCAAAACATTTTAGCTATGTAGTGAGCTTGAGATACAAAAACATGGAAAACACTTCAAATTAGTTAGTAAAGTTGTAAACATGGAAGACACTATAAATGTGTATGGACAAGTGTCCACTATATGTATGTGAAATTCATGGCTAGATAAACTAGAGGTTGAAGAGAAAAATATTGAGTGGCATTCTAAAAGGCCTACAAACTAGTGTAGAAACTAGAAAGTTAGATAATGTTGGTAGTGACCTACAACGGGTCTTAAACAGTAACATATTTTAGGTACTCTATTTAGGACATGACATAACAACAAAAATACTTAAACATGACAGACTAAATCAAACATGGACAAAGATTGAATTGTAATAGAAGACATTAATACACTTAGCCCTATAAAAGTGGGGAATTGGGTAGCCTTACTTGTGTAGGAGAACCCACGAGAGACACAATGGTTGAAATACTAGCAGTAGAAGACATGATGCTTGAAACTAGAATGTCTAATAAAATAGCCAATGAAGCTATAATTGCAAGTGACATAAATAATGCCTCTACTTTTGTGACATCCTAAAGTGACCCTTATTAAATTTCTATTCTACTTCAAATTGATTATGAGAAATTTCTAGGAAACTTCTTCAATACTTGTGATCTAATATTTTTCATCAAATTTCATGACCAAGGTTGTCTTATAAGCCTTCCATTCTTGCACAAATCCCTTTGTATCTTTGGGAGACATCTTAGCATCAATTTCTACCAAAAACTTCATTTAATTAATGGAAGAACTCAAATTTGGCTCAACTTCATCCCTTCGTAATCCAGTACCCCTCAAATTACTCATGACATATTCATCATACATTCCATATAAATGACATTTATCTATATGTAGCATCACATCAAGTCTATATGTTATATTGTTTACTATTTTTTTTGGTCAAAAATTGCTTAATTCTACCTTTCAAATCATAGTATCACTATGGGTATTGGTCAAATCTGATAGACTTGATCAATTCCCCAATCTTGAGTATGCTTTCCAAATTATACAATTATCCCATCAATTAAAATGGGGTAGAAGGTATACTACCCATCTTCTTGATCAAATTTTAACCCACTAAATTTGCTAACTAGTAATAAATTTGATATTTAGTAATTTAAGCAAAGCATGCCTCAATAATTTATATGGATCAATATAAGTACCTTTAATTACAATAATTGTATAATTATATGCCTCAAATAAATCCACCATATTGCAATTTTTTTCACTTTCAACTCTTCTACAAAATGTTAGAATTTTCTCCACTTTCTCTTGTGTCAAAACCAAGTCCATATTGAACATAAGCTCATTGTGAACTTTATCACCTACAATTAGGTAAAATTTATAACTAATTTTAAGAATTTCATCCTTATATCTGTTAACATTTAGCTCTTTGAATATCATGTGCACAAAGACCTGTGATCCTAGTCTCAAATAATTCAATGATGGAGCTAATTCATTTTCACACATTTCATGTATAATAAAAGAGGCTATACAATTCTCTCCTCTAGTCCGAGCTTGTTGAAATTACTTCCTCCATGTCATAGCAATCAACTATCCATAACTTAGAATCACTAGCTTCTCCAAAATCATATGTAGTAAAGGCACCCAAGTAGCATCCAAGTGCATAGAACCCTTGTGACCAAATAGTTTACACATCAATATCATGTCTTGCATGATACCCTTTGGAAAACTGGAGAAGTGTAAATTGAAATATTCTTTGACCTTGTCAATTTCACTTTATTCTAGCCTTATCTTCTAAAACTTTGTTGACACCATTTTCATGGGACCATTGCTTGTCACATCACCATCAAAGTTTTTTTTATTGAAACAAAGCATATTACAAATAATAGGAGCTACCAGCAGGTAGCTAAAAAGAATAAACATGACTAACCATCGAAAAAAACACAACAGCCACAAGTATGCTAGTAATACTTCAAAAGGCTTCTCTATTCACAAATATGATAGACTGGCACAAAACTTGAGAATATCCAATAGCAAATATCTGCATGGGAAAGCATTAAATTTCTTGTGACTCCATGTAATTAAGAAGCCTAAGCCCTTCCTATATTGGTTAACCCAATGGTTGATAGAATTGAATCATAACTTAAGACTTATGTCCATGCAACAAAGTGTATGTATTTTGGTATTTTCACAACCATTCACCAACTCCCATACAAGCTCATGATTAAATGAATATTCTCTGCAACTTTTAGTCCAATATCTCACTTCTACAACTTCTTAATCATGAGAACATTTCCAAATTATTAGCCACGTTAATAAATTCCTTAATTCAAATTGTCTAGCAGATTTCATAATATTTTATGTGTAAATATTATTAGTGGAGACTTCAGTTATATTTTTAACTGTGGTATTTTTCAAATTATCAGTTAAATCTCTAACATATCTTCAAGTACAATACTTGAGATGTTATTTTTTGATGTGTTTGCAACATGATATGTTAGAGAAAAATAGAAAATAATTATGTCATTACTTACCACAAGTTTCTTGGATTTCTCAAACTGTCTAAACTTAAGTTTAAACTTACATAGACATCTTACAAAGTCAAAATCTTAGTTAAGACTTTTTGACATCTACACTATGATCCACCTAAGTTCTTGAACATCTTGACCTTCTTTAGTTTCATCTTTCAAATGTGGATTTGTTATTAACTTAAATTTCACAATCATTTCAAGTTCCTTGAATATCTATTTTTCTTTAGACTTCATAAACTTCCACCCTTTGGATGTGAAACTATTATTAACTTAGATTTCAAAATAAGATTAATTCCATTAGAACTATAGGATAACAAGATCAAACTATGGACCCAAAATCTTCTTCCTTGTTGATTTGCATATTTTTTCAGTTCCACTACAATCTTTAATCAACTTGGACTTCATGAATTTTCCAATTTTTAAGGAAATTTTCTAAGTCTAGTTTATGAAACAATCAAAATACATAGACATGAGAACTCAATGGTTCCAATAATCAAAACTATTTCCAATCCACCAAAGTTTTTGAACACCTCAAACTCAACTTTAGACTTTCTAAAAAACCCACAAACATAAAATAAGTATAAAATTTAAACAAAAAATAGATATTTTGAATTTGAAAATGCAACAAAATAATCCCAAAGAATCTACAAATAGGAAAGCTTAGGGACCTCAGTCCTTTTCAAAATTGTTAAGTCTTTCAAAAAAATTGAACCTTTAATATTTAGACCAACTTTATTATAATTAAAGACAAAGGCACAAACATTCTACCATGTTTTAAAGGCTTCAAAATTTCAAAAGAAAAGGGGTTCCTTAGTTTTTTTTAAATTAGAGCATGTTGTATAACAACAATAGAGAGCACTATGCTTTACTTCTTGAAGAAAAGCATCAACATGATAAGTGAATAAGGTTCTCTTCACTTAAAATTTATAAGTGAAGAGGGATAATCCTCGAACATTCCAAGATGCAATGCAACACTTCATTGAACACAAAGAACAACAAGATCATCATCCATTGAAAGAGCAACAAACAACTTAGCAATAAGGAGTGCAAGGGATGGACTAGTTGCCAAAGAACAAAGGTGAGAGCAAGGGAGAAAATGAGGAGGAGAAAAAATGTCGTAAAGGAGAAGAGTGAGGTCAACAAAAAAATGAGAAGACTACTAACTAGCTTCCATTTGTTTGAACTAAAGATTGGAAGGAAGCATAGGAGAAGAAGGGGAAGGGTAAATATGAAAATCAAGAAGAGGGTAGGAAGAAGGTTTGAGGTAAACAAGGCTAAGAATTAACATACAAGGAAATCATCTTTGTCAAAAATGGCTCCACTTCGAGTTGTCATTTTTGAAATCCTATCTCTACTTTCTGCAATTGCTATTCCACTAATCCTTGACCTTATCTATGGTGGTGATAACAACGATAGAGTGATCTCTAGCATTAGCAATGGTAATGGTGATAGCAATGGTGGTTGTGTTGTGCCTAGGGCCAATAATGACGTTGAAACCCTGCAAACAACGACTTTTATTAGAGATTTAGGCTCGAGTTGTTGTTCCATGTGGTCCTTTGTGGCCATAGCTAATTTGGGGGTTCCTACCCACCCTTTTCTATGTGAAAAAATCTAAACCCTTAAATATTCACAAACCTCCCTTATCGTGGTTTGTGGAAAAGATGTGATTGAAAATAAAGACTTATCTACATCATGGCTTGGTTTGCAAATTTAACAAGTTGTGGCCTTCTCTTCCTAACTTACACAATTGGGTTCTTGAATCTTTGGAGCCTCTCATTAATGGCAAGATTGAGATATTTCCTTGTGCTAGGGGCTTCTTCATAGTGACTTTTGCCTCTTCAAAGGGTAGGGACTTGGTGCTTGACAATAGGTTATGATTGTGGGATGAGCACAACCTCTCAATTGAGCCTTGGTCTTTCTCATTCAACCCCATCTCTAAACCTCCCCCTTCATGATTTGTGGACAAGGCTTGATTGAAACTGAAGACTTTTATCTTCTTCATGGCTTGATTTACAAATTTAACAAGTTATGGCCTTCTCTTACCAACTTACACAACTCTTACCAACTTACACAATTAGGTTCTCAAATCTTTGAGCCCTCTCATTAATGGCAAAATTGAAATATTTCCTTGTGCTAAGGGCTTCTCCGAAGTGACTTTTTCCTCTTCAGAGGGTAGGGACTTGGTGCTAGACGACAAGTTTGTGATTGTGGAGCGAACACTCCCTCTCAATCGAGCCTTGGTCTTTCTCATTCAACCCCCTACCTAAACCTCTCAACATCAGACCAATCTAGGTTAGGTTACTGAATTCCCTCCCCCCCAATTTTGAGAAGACTCCTCCTATGAGGCCATTGGCAATGCAATTGATCACTTCCTAAGGGTCAAATCTACTACCTTCATGGGTCACTCTATATATATCTATATCTTGATGGACATAAATATCTCCAAGGCTCTTCATGAGAATATTGTTTTGATGGTAGGAGGATAGGCCTTGGACTCAACTGCTTGACTATGAGGGTCTCCCCTTTATATGTAGATGTTGTTTTGCCATCAACCACCTAGCTTCTAATTGTCCACTCTCAATGCAAGGGCACAACATGGTGGAAAATTGCCCACAATGATCACTTGACTATTAATGTTTTTGACTCCTTGGTTAAGGTTTCATCTTTCAATGATGAGTCTTCTTAAGATGCTTGTGTTCCCCCTATGGCAAGTCAACTTCCCGTGAGGGTTTCTCTAGTGATTGGAGCAACTCTAATGAGTCCCTCAACTCCTATCGTGCTCTCTTCTTCATATCAAGTCTCGGTAGCTCCTTTAGTTCCCATCCGCACATTGTGTGGGGACACCTACTCTTCAATGTGGCACCCAACTTCTTCAATTTGAATCTCTCCCCTTTACATGAGATATCTTTGGTGGAGGTGACAATTGAGATCCCCATCCTATCTCCTTAAGGATTTGGATGCTAGTGTATCTTGGACTATTATTCAAAGAAAAAGAGGTTTTCCTAAATCTATTCTGAATTCTCATACTTGGGTCAAAGCTATGTGGATAGTTAGGTCGAGATCATGTATTGTGTAGATTGTTGGTCCTTTAATGTTGTGTACTTTTTTGTTTTCTTGTATGTGAGTAGTAGCAAAGTTGTTGTACTAGGTTGTTTTGTTTGTCTCATTTCTCTTGATACAAGGGTTTAAGCCTTGCCAAAATCCACTTTACCAATAAAACAAAAATACAATGATGAGAGTTTGTTATCCTTCACAACTATTCAAGTTTAGTTCTTTACCAAAATTTTAAAAAATAATCAATTTGTGTGAACGGGTAAAGGAACACATGACACCTAAATGCCCTAGGGGAAATTTTTTTCATTTACATTTTATGGTTATTAAATTTCAACTTAGATATTCATTATTTGGCATAAATGATAAACAATAATGATAAATTCAATAGAAACCAATCTCACCATGTTAATTACAATATATATATAGAAAATATAAATATAAAGAATGATAAGATGACTTTCATGTATATACAAACAAACATTTCCTTATCAATTTTCTTGCATTAGAAAAAAAATGTGGTTTTGTCCCATGTATGTTGACACGTTTTGCTCATGACCTCCTCTTATTTTAAAGTTTTTCGCTATGCCTCAACAAAAGTGATCTATCGAGACAAGAAAAGCCTCCATCTCATAGTTTACTTTGCTTGTGTTCACTTTGCTTCTATTCACTTACATCCACTTCTTTTTCCTCCACCACCCTCAATAACACATCTAGCTTGGGGAAGCTTTTGAGGAAATTGCACATCATTTGTATTGACCTCTTCCTCAAAACTTACTAAGTTGTCATGCGATGTATTCATTAAATACTGTGGATGTGATGTTAAACACATTGTCGCCACTAATATATATAATATGCTCAATCGTATCAATTTGTGAGGTTTCCTAAATGTAGGTTTCAACCAGATGATGTTATACCTACAAATGTAGAATAGGCCATGCAAAGTGCTTCACTTCATATTGTCAATCAAACAAGCATACCTTCTCTAGCTTCTTGTACCTCCCTCTCTACCCTCTGCAATTACAAGCTCTTCTCATACCTACAAAAGATTCTATAGAACTCAAACCCTCTACAATTATAGGCCTTTTCTCCCCTACGACAAATTCCTCTAGAGCTCAAGCCCTCTACAGTTAACTCCCTCTTCTACAAATCTTCTAGAGTTTTCTTGAAACATCTTCCATCTTCCATCTTCCAAGATTGTATAATATCTTCATCATCCTTTCAACTTCATCTTTCACCCAACAAACAATTTATAAAATTTTAATTATTTTCTAGCAAGCTTTTCCTTTTCTTGCTTCTCTCTTCTTTCTACGGCTTCTTCCTTTTTCTTCAATGAGCTGTCATTAAACTATGCACAATCCTCTAGGTGTTTGGCTGAGGTGTCATTTTTGCTCAAAACTGGCACCCGAATAATTCTTATCTTCTGATACATTGACCCATTTGATATGGCTGGGTGATTCAAGGAAAAGGAATCTATGTTCCTGCATTTTGCCAACATGAAGACCAGAGGAGATACACCTCAGAAAAGCTCAAAGTACGGAAATTGGCACTTCATAGCGTTTCATTCCATTCTGCCTGCATGACTAAAAATATCATGGAAGTATTGAATACATTCTTGGGAATCCTAAATCTCATGTATTCCTACTGCTATTTAATTTGTAGTACAATAATTCTAGTTATGTTTGTTATTTTTGTTTTCTTATTTTGTTGGGCGTGTTGAAAGACGGGGAGAGAGTGTTGAAGAATATTGTAAAGATGGTGGTCTAAGGCGATCGATAAGGTGCTATTCAAGATAGCCAAACATCCCACTGGACTGAATGATATGTTACAAGACTTTGAAAGATGCACACTTGAATCTGGCAACAGTGAGCACCATTTGTACATATTATTGGGATGTGGGAATGGGTTGATTGGGTAAAACCACATTAGCAAAACAGTGTACAACAACAAATTCTCTTCTGTAACTCCGGTTTCATAATATTTGAAGTCAACGACATAGATTTATAATTCGATAGTATAGGAGAAGCAAAAGGAATTCTGGCGAATCACTTGAGATCTGTTTCCGCACTCATCATCTTGGATGACGTGGAACATGAAGATCAATTGGATGCTCCTTTGCCATCAAGCGGTTGCCTTAGACGTGACAGTTTGATCATTGCTACGTCCCGTGAATTGGTAGTTCTTATGAAGTGGGGTTTCACCTCCATCCATAAAATGAGAGAATTGAGTCTGTCTCATGCCAAGCAGCTTTTTAGCTGGCACTCTTTCTTACATCCCTGTCCACTTCTTGGATTTGAAGATCTAGTCGAAAAGCTTTTGAATGCGTGTGGTGGACTACCCTCGTCTCTCCAGATGTTTTGGCGGACAGCTCTATAGCAAGTCCAAAAGTTACTGGGAATCCCAATTGTATAAGATCTGCCGGAAGACATGAAAAGTAGACTAACAATCAGCTACAATTCTTAAACAAAGATGAACAACAGATGTTCTTGAATGTGGCTTGCTTTTTCATTGGTGAAAAGATAGATTTGGCTATTGCTGAATGGGATGGATCAGAGTGGAGTGATCTGGATGGTCAGGAAACACTTATGAAGTCTTGTTAATCTAGACCAGGATAATAGTATATCCATGCATGACCATCTAAGGGATTTGGTAAGGGATCTGATTAATAGTCAATCACCTTCTCATTTATGGCATCAAGAGCATATAATCAACATTCAGAAATAAGCAGGGATGAGCTCTCCTATGTTTAATATTTTATTTAATCAGGTGTATAGATACTTGCTTCCTACCACTCTTTAACTTGTGCTTTTTAGTTTTTCCATCCAGGAAACACTAAAGATTGATTCTACTGGTGCATCATGGCCTTCGTTAAAGTTCATGGAGCTTAAGAGAATCTAAAACAGATAGTTTAGGTGCCCTCTACATTCCTTGCTTGGATTAGAACTTATTGGTAGAGCATATGAAATTATCAAAGCATTTGCCACAGTGACTTTGAGAAGAGAAAACTTCCCTCGTGGCTTTCACTACGAAAATTAAAAAAAATTGAGCTCAAGGATACAAAGCACTAGAGAGAATCATGGGCCAATGCCAATGTAGTATTTTCTTTACTATTTGTTCAGGACCACATCCAATCTTACAATCTTTAGTCTTGCATGATTTCCGAGTAGCTGAACTGAACTGAAAATTGTTCCATGTGCAGCCTTCATTGCAGTTAAGAGAGCCTTCATTGAAATCTTACGGCTATAAATTCCAAAGGTTTTCAACATCAATAGGATGTTTCAAGCATTTAAAAAAGATAACATTCTCTGGAACTCAATGAAGAATCTGCCCCGAGAGCCTTGCAATCTCCAATCACTTGAGCACTTGGAGTTAACCAGCTGTGTAGTGCTGTCTTCACTACCAAACTGTTTTGGGGATTTAATAAACCTGCAGCATATCGACTTAAGCCAATGCAGCAAACTGAAAGCGTTGCCAGTTTCTTTCAAGCAGCTTATACACCTTCAACATCTTAAATTATGGGAATATGTTATGCTCTAGTTGACATTGGATTTGCTAGAAAACATGAAAAAGCTCAATCATGTGAATTTTGGTGGATGCCAGGAATTGCAAGAGTTGCCTCATCAAATCCCAAATTGGACATCTTTGAGAGAGCTATATCTTCATTATACAAGTTTGAGGGATCAAACATTGATCAACTGGGTAAGTTGTTAAGTGCTCAGGTTAGGGAGTCCTTTGTCGCAAAATTGTCTTTGCTTGCACTCTGCATTTATGGATTTGTAAAATGTTGAAATACTTACCCGACCCTGTGAACTTCTGAGTCTGTTGCAAGATTTATATGTAGTCGGAGTCCAGTCAGAAGGGAAGCCTTTACCAAAATACATTTGAGAAACTGACTCATTTTCAGCATTTGGGGATATATAGCTGTCCACTCACAGAATTGTGATCATGTTCTTCATTGTGCGAATTCAAAGTAGATAGTTTTAAGGTTGAATCACCTGTTGATTCCCTCGCTTTTGCAACTGGAGCACCCACTCATGAAGCAGATACGTGTAAGTTAGACTGGAGTGTTAACAGTATTAATACCGCAAGACACTAGTCCTAACTTTGAAACTCTCATACTGAAGGAAAATAGACGTCTCATAGATGTAGAAATATTGCCAACACCAGTGAAGACAATTGAAATTAGTTATTGTATGATGCTCAATAAGATAAGGAGAATTGGTGGTCTGATAAACCATAAAAGTTTATCTCTTCATAAGTGCTGCAAATCAGATGAGCTCCCAAGTTTTGAAGATTTGTAAAAGAGATCAAAATAGAACGCAGTAACAAAGTTGAGAAAATCAAAGGCCTAGAACATTTGACATCATCGGAGATTTTGACAGCAAAGACCTCATGGAAGTCACAAGGCATACAAAGTTTGGAGCGCATAGAGAAATTGAAGTCTTTGGAACTGGTAAAAGAGAACATATCAACTCTTCAACCGTACATTCAAACTATAAAGGTAATGAAAACTGTTTTTTAGATGTAAGAAGGTAGCCAAAACTGTTAATAATATTGATTTTTTACTATCATTAAATAATTTTTTAAAAGAATATTTTGCAAATGTATTGCAGAAATGGCCATGCTAAATGGTAATAGGTGGAAGAACAGTCAGTGATGTGGAATCAATTATCAAGTCTCTTGACTTTCTAAACCTTACCACAGTTCACTTATTGAGGAACCAGAGAAGTGGCAGATGTTCGAAGTCCCAATCAAAATAATACCAATTGGCTATATTGTGTTCTGTTATAAATTCCTTTACAACGACCACTGGCTATGAGCTAATAGACACACAGACCAAATAACACCTGACAAAAATGCATGATTTTAAAGCAGGGAAGTGGGTAATTGTAAATGTGTTTAAACAAATTTGTAGCCTTGTGAACCAGCCCAAAGTAGCCGTGGAAGCTTGCCTATCTAGATCCAGTGAGACCTAGATAAAGTATTACTGGTGGGGGGAGAAGGAAGTGTGTAAGAGGAACTTACCCAGTTCTGGCACTTGTTTATGTGATTCAACCCTATCAATCACACTTGATACCATAGATTAGATTCCAGTGGTTTGATTTATAATATAAAAGTGACACTAGTACTATGTATATCCATGCAGATCATGACACTGCTAATTAAAAAGGAGAAAAAGAGAAAACTCCACTTCCATTATGTGATAAACTATACTGAATTTGCATAAAACAAACCCAGTATACTGGTGCAGGGGCACCTAGTCTACATTATGTAAATAGGGTCCAATGTTGGATTTTTGTGTTTCAATCATGTTTTGGTTTGGAATAAGGTCTAATTAGACCATGGGTCATGTCTTTTGTCATGTGGGGAAGGTGGTGTTAAAATATGTTAAGTTTTGTAAATGTTGCATCAGCAACTTTGCACTTTTGGATATATTTGGAAGTTGAACGGTCATTCATTCAAAAGGTAGTTTTGAACCATTGGGTTTTGATTGTAGATGTTTAAATATGCCTTGTACAACTCGAGGCAAACTGCTGGAGATAGTTTTGTGATCAAACAATAAAGAAGTTCCACTGTTTTCTGCAAATTCTTGTGTATTTTGCTGCTACAGACCTTTGTATGGCTCCGTACAGTCTGCAGATGATATAAGTTGTATTGGAACTGATGTAAGGTTGAATCTATTCTCATTTGGCTTTGGCTTCACTTGATTTCATTGAGATTGAAGAGAGTTAGAAGGTTTTTACTGAAAACAGTCAGGGAAACCCTAGTTAGGAGGGTTTGATTGAAAAAATGGAATATTGAACCATTCCACCGGTGAAAAATGCTGCAAATCGGTGGAATGGCATTAGTTAGGTTGCTTTTCATGTTGGTAGAGTTTGTAGATGCAGGGGATGGAGGTTGGGCAATGTTTGATCAAGCCCTAGCCTAATATCTCTATGTATTAGGCTTAGAGTTAGGAATGTAGGTAGAAGTAGGGTTTTGAAGATAGGTGAGTTTGTAAATGTTCCAGTTGATAACAATTGTAGTTTCAGACCCCATGTGACCTGGTTGAAGTCATGGAATGAAGTTTGGTAGATTGGAAGAAGGATTTCATATAGTTGCTTTGGAAAACAGGGCTAATTTGACCTAGTCCCAGCGTAGCAGTCAATTTTAGAGGGTGTTGTTACAAAACAAACCTATTCACAAATTTGATATGTTGAAAAAGAGCATAAAGGGTATCGGAAATGGTAATTCAATTGTGGGTTTGCAATATTCTCTGAAAGATATGGTGAAAAATCACTGTTTGGAGTGCTACAAGGCAATTTGAAGAATTTGTGAGATAAAGACCAAGTTAGGGTTTCCAAATTGAAAAGTTTGTTCAAGTGGGATTGAATTGAAAACCTCCACCCTACTCTGCATCATATACTACAGAAGTAAATAGTTTGGTTTTTTTATTTTTTTCTCAATAATATCTGCTAGCAGCATGCATACATTCAAATGGAAATCTAAATATCTGATGCAACTTACTGGGTACTCCAGTATTCAAACTGCACACCACTGATGATCCTATTGACACTCCAGAACTTATACTATACCCTGAGGGGTTTAGTCTTCAGGATGATTATCTCCACATCTGAATGATTTTGTCTCCAAGCCACGGCTACTGAAAACCACATCCTGCCCAGGAAAAGAAATGATTTTTGTTTGCAATATTCAATAATCCTCCTTCCCCAGCCCTTCTTATACTCAAGTGATCCTAAAATTATATAATTATAGAAATCAATTCCTCAATTGACTGACAAAAACTCCCCAGAAATCGCTGACACTGATCAATTCATCAATTGGTGGTTTCTAACTAAAAAACAACTCCCCACAAATCACTGGCAGCTAACCGATCAATTCTTCAATTGGGAGTTTCTAACTGAAACAACTTCCCAAATCGCTGGCAGCTAATTGCCCCATCACTACCTAACTGCCGACAGGGACTCAGGTAAGAGTCAGTTCTAACTGCCAACAAATACTGTGGATCTAATCAAAAGGGGACATTACACATTACCTAATAAGATATTAGTTTATGAAAATTTCTTTCACATAAATATCAAAAATCTATATTTCACTGCGTTTTGGGGATGGCAGGGGAACGGCAATCTATATATATATAGAAAAATATATATTGAAAAATTTGTATATATATATATATATACACAAATTTTTCAATGTGTGTATGTGTTGTGTGTGTGCATGTGTGTATGTCTATATATGTATATATATAGAAAGAGTAAAATTTCTGCAAATTCATGGACAGCAGTATAACAGCAACAATATAACATGACACTGTTAAAATGATGCTGGATGATATCTGCAGAAGCCTGCACACCAACCACATTCCAAAGAAGATTGTTTGCCTTCACTTCTCACACAATACCACCTTGTACCAGACCATGGCCAATGCACCTTAAATCTCTTCTCCGACTGACAATAATAACCAACTCTAATACAATATCCAAAAATTTGAAGTTTGTGACTTTGAGTTAAGGTTTGAACAATGAAATCAGGCATTCAAATTGTTGCTGTTAGTGTTCACTGTTATATAACTTATATCATTAGCTATGGATCTGGATCATGATAAATTTATTGTTGTCATACTACTGACATTGCTGCCATGATTAATTTGGTTGTTGCTATACTGCTGTCATTATATATTTATTGCTGCTGTTATAATGATGTCATGTTATACTGCTGTTAATGATCATGATATATTTAACAGTCTCGTTAAAATGTCATGAATGATTTGATTTTAAACATTATAAAAACTTGTCTTGCAGTTGGGGATGTCTGGCCATCCCTGGGACAGTCAAGGGACATCTCAGACATCCCCTGCCATCTTGGGGATGGCCAAAGATCCCTGCAGCATTTCCTATTACTGCAACACATTTTGGAAACATTAGAAAGATTTGAAGATTTTTGGGGATGGCTAGGGGACATGGGGATGGAGACAGCAATTTGAGGGCCATAAATGGATGCATCCCCATGGAATACAATCAAAAACATTTGAAGTTCTCATTAAAAAGAAACTATCCAGAATTGCATCTAAAGGTTAAAAGTGCTTCTACAATGTCATTTAAGTGTTTGAATTTGGGCTGTCTTCTCATTGCGAGTGCACAATGGACAAGAAATATGTGAACTAAAATAATTAACATTTCACATCATATACTGTGCCAATGTTATAGTATGCTTTTTCTTTTGTTATAAGAATGAGATAATCATATTAAGTTATCAAAAACGATAACCAAAGAATAATATATGAAGACCAGACTATATGGCCAAGCCACAAGAAACCGTGCAAAGAGAAACTATTAAAATAGTGAGTTCAAGACACTTTACTGCTACTAGTTAAAATCATACCAATAACATACCTGATGAAAACAAATCTAGAAGAACAATAAAAAAAGCTTTGTTGCATACATAAAATATCTGTGTATATGAGCTATTTTAGTAATCCCATTTATTATGTGGGACTGGAACTGTTCTAATATTGTAAGGGATGTGCCATTGTGCCATCGTGATGTGGCACATTGACCCTCAAATAAATTTTGATCATTTAAAAGTCATGGATAGGCAGGCTTGCTGCATTTAGACAGTGTGCTACTATCAATAGCTTGTTTAAAAAGCAACAAATTTTGTTATAGAACAAATATTAAAAAATAAAAATTGAAAATATCGCTTGAATTATGAAAGAAATTATATATTTGAATGAATCACTGGAAAAGGATTAAACAATATTGCAGTATCTAAATTGAGAATGAAGAAATTGCTTTTGTGCGAATCTCTACAAAAGGATTAAACAAAATTACAATATTTAAACTCAGAATGAAGAAATTGCTACATTTAAATTAAGAACAAAGATTTTGCTACATTTAAATTGAGAGTCATACCTTATGCAAATAAAGAGTTCAATAGATGATTTTAAACATATTAGTGATGATCCTACCAATGCAGAAGATGATATTTCGTAATAGTATTGATATTTATGATGTTGGTAACTCTATATATCATTGTTGTTCTCTTGAGTCCATTCCTCACTTTGCTTAATTTCAGACAAAAACAAATGATATTGATTCAAAGTCAATATACCATATGAGATATAAAGGATGCTGACTTGGAAGCAAGGTATACAAAATGTTACTCCACCTGAGCCTGATTTTGCATATGAAAGCGCCCATATCTGATGTCGAATCTATAGTGCTTGTTCCTTAGCAAGAGCCTCCACCAATTAAGTTGTCAGATGAATATTCAAGATGATTCATCTACAGCTAAGAGGCATCCGGGCACTTTGTCAAGATCTCTTTATTCATATATGAAACATCCTAGACTATTTTGTCAAGATAGAAAGCATTCCAACCCTTAATACAGGTTTCAACAAATCCACAAAGACTAAAAACTAAAAAAGTATGATAATTGCTTGGTTGTAAAATTGGTTTAAGATAGGCAATGGAAATCATTTAAGTAAATATTTAAGGCGGTCATACAGGCATCTAACTGTGGCATCGGAAATTGTACTCCCTTTTAGGTGAAAGTACAAATCCATGCTTTATTTGGAACCTACTTGAGTGACCTTTTGCATCAATGCATTTCAACATCCCTTAATCAAGCCCTAAATTTCAAAGTTATGCATTTCATGGTCCATTTTAACATTTACCAACAAATTGCATGTACAAAACCTAAGCATTTATTTAATACTTTGCCCCCGACACCTTAAATCCCACAAAATAGGGTTGGGACCTAGTCGCCTAGAGTGACTTAGTCCCCCTATTTTGCCTCCAAAATTGAATATGTCAGTGTCGGCATTTTATTATTTGAATATGAAATTTCCAAAGTTGGCCATCAAGAACTAATTTTTGGGAAATTAGATTAAATTGCTATAAATACCTAGTTATTGCATCATTTGAGAACTAAGGGAAAAATTGGAAAAATTGAGAAAGAGAAGAAAGCAATCATTGCATTCTGCTAAATACATTTGAATTTGCAGGTTTTCAAGCATATTTTCAGATTTGATCAAGTTTCATTCAATGATTGGAGTTTGAAGGCGATAGAAGGACATGATAGATTCTAGGTTTGGAAAGTGCTCTTGGTCATTTTCTACAACCTAATGACTTGTTTCCTAAGTGTTTTCATCTTCAAACTTCATCTACTTGCTGCCCAAGGCGAGGTATCATTGTGTTTCAAATTTCCTAAGGGTATTTGACATCCTCTTAGGTAGATCTTGTCATTGTTATAAAGGAATCTTTCTCTAACGCATTTGAGTAGGGTTTTATGCATTTTAGCTCATCACAACCTTAGACGCACTTAAGGTTAAGAGCTGACACTTTTATCAATTAGTTTATTAGCTATTTGTGGAGGTAGAAATACCAAAACAAGGGTTTGACTGAGGCAAACTCCTATATAGCCACCCTCCACCATTTCTTTTCCAAATTTAGTGTGGGTCCAGATCCAAAGGTGGGAATTCACAAAGTAGGAATCAAAGTGCAAACAAAGTGTTACAAGTCCAAGTTTTCAAATCCAGAACAAGCCTACAAGGATATAGTTGCCCAGGGCGACTCAGTCCTGCCAAATCAGCTTCGAATTTCCACGACAGGTGTACAGAACTATGCCTTTCTCAGATATGGTGTTGGAATTTGCTGTTACAGTTTGTCTATTGTTGAAATCTTGCTTTCTCACATTAGGGCAGATAGCTTAACTAAGTTAATTAAACCAATTCAATTTCAATCAATTTCCAAGGCACAAAAGGATCAAATCAAGGGCTGATTGACTCACCTTCATGGTTGAAAGTCAATCTAATCCCCTTGATGATTTGCATCCTAATGTTCTCTTGAAAAAGGATTGATGGTAGTGTTCTACACATTAGATCTAGGATCCCTATTTCATCAAAACACTAACATCAATAGTAATGCCCCTTTGCCCTTACCATTGATTATAATCCTTCCATTCAAATTGATAGTCATAAGAATGCACACATGATCAGCATGTTCTTTCTCTGCATTTACATTGGACTTGAATTTTTTTGGACTGCAGATTAACCTGGCTAATAGATGTCAGGATGATTGGTTCACAATCTTAGACGAAACCTACAAGACAATGTCTGAAAGCTTGTCTAGCTCAGTTGCTTTTCTAGTTGATTATATCAACTTTAGATGGTATCCCTTGTGGTCTGGTGTGAGACTCTATGTTGAAGCCAGTCCAAAATTTAATTTCGACTTCATGCTGTTAAAAATCAATCACTCTTATCAGCACCCAAAACTAGTGTCAAAACTGCTGCTATGATGCATCACTTAATAAGAAACTGACGTCTATTTCCAGAACTGTAATCTTAACTTTCATGGTTGATATCTTGGAGTGGTAATGGCTGTTGGCCTTCAATGCACAAGTTTTAGAAACAATTGACCTAGGTCTTTCTTCCTTATATATTATTGTTACACTTCCACTTATCAGATCTCTGTGCATCTTCAGACATTATATCTATATGGTTTATTATGATCACTTTGGTTTTTTTTCTGTAGTCATTTCACATTTATAAAAATCTAAAAAAATGTGTTTTCCTTTTAAAACAAAAAAATGAGAAAAAAATTATCAGTAATATATATATATATATATACAAATTGAGTTGCATTACAGTTTAACTCTGTTATCAACTATCATTCTAGAGAGAGAGGTAAAGAGAATAACAAATCCATTGGAGGAAAGGGTCTACTTTAATATATTAGATAATCCTTGAGAGGGTCTTGAGACCAAGATACAAACAGAATATCTTGAAGCTAAAAAAGAGAGCAAAAGAACTACATGTCTTAACAGTAATCACAGAAAAGATGCTCCACCGATGAGCATCAAAGACATGGAGGATTTGCCCATAGATGTCACTGTTTGAAAAATATATGCATATAGCTCAGAATGAACCCAAATCCATCATAGTATAAACAAGAACTCAGCCTCCAAATCCATCACCGTTGCCTCCTCCACTTTCTATACAGAAAAACTCCAACCTCTCCATTCAGGACTAGTCTTAAGTACCATACCTTTCATCATGGAAAGAGGCTTCAAGTTCAAAGAGTCATTAATATGACCACATCACCTGTGGGTTGAGTGGCGACTGAGGAGTCATACAATGCTGCCACTGCAATCCATCACTGTTGATTTCATTTACTACATTATTACATGCTGTGATCCCTTGTGGTTGTTGGATTGGATCCTCCTCCATCGAAGTCACATTATCATCATCCATTATCACATCCTCATTCTCAGTGACATTATCACAACCTGACTTCTGATCTAAGGACAACTCCTGCACACATGTGGGAAATTGAGAAGGCGTCCATGGAACCACTGCAAGACGATTATCTACAGGTTTGCTTGCTGATATCTTCATGTTTGATGCAGAATCAGATTGTCTTGCAAGATGAAATAGATTGGGCCAGTTTCCCATCCCTTGAATCTCCCAAGCTGCTAGCAACAACACAGAGAGAAATTTAATATCTCCTACAATATAAACTACTTTTTACTTTGAGCTTTTTACGGCTAAATCATGACTCCCCTACAGAATAAAAGATACCTACAAACCACTACAGTGTGTTTATCATTTACACCCATTAGCAACAAATCCCATAAACAAAAAACCTAAAACATAAAAAGCATCTTAAAGATATCAAGTTTCCACAATCCATAATGTTCTTTGCAATGATTTCTGGCTTTGATTGATGCAAAAATTGTCACACAATCAAAGCCAGAAATCATTGCAAAGAATAAAAAGCATCTGCCAAATTGGGTAATGAATAATGATTAATACCCTTATGGTTTGAAAAGTAATTTGTGTTGAATTTGATTGGAAGATCAGGGGAGCCAGCTGCTGGAAGCCCTGGAAAACTTGGTGGATTGACTGGCTTGTAGAGCACGAGTGCCTTTTCATCATTGGGAACATATGATAGATGTTCTGTAGCCATTGCAGAAGGCTCAGCTGGCTGCTGCAATTCTGATATTTCCACAGGATTTGGCATTTCCGGTATTTGCATTGGTGCATCATCACATGAAACCCCTACAAATTCTTGCTCTCCACAAAAGACTGGCGACTCAGGATTCTGTTTTCCAATTTTACCACATCAGATATATCTATAAACTACATAACCAAATGCACTCCAATGGCTACCCATAAGCAACATGCCCAGGGCCAGCCACTCTTGAAATATTACAATGACAATGCATAGAAGAATTGCTAGTTTACAGAATATTTATCTCAGCTGGTGACAGTTTTACCCTACTCAAGAAGCAAAATTATTAAAGAAAAAACATTTAAATATCGGTAACATTTCCAGAAAGGTTGGCCTCATAGCAACTGACCACCTGATCTTCCTTTCCTGCCAAATACCATCGTTTACATAGACAGAAGACAGAATCCTACATACAGAATCACCAAATACAAATATTCTAATAATAGCCAGACATGTAACTGACCCTATACAAAAAATGGGCATAAAAAGCAGAGTGTGCATCTAGCAGATATTAAAAATACATTAAAGAATAGACTAAACAACTCAAATACCGAACTTAAATATTTGGCATGTAGATATAATGTAATCCATAAAGCAAGTAAACACAATGCACATCAAATTTACAAATCAAAATTTGATAATTATTCCCTTCACAACATGTTTCTCCCTCAAAGTTTGTAACTTGAATGTAAAGTTGTAAACAAACCAGTCTCAAGACAATAAGATACAATTCTATGATGGATTGCCTACAGGTAGTAGGCCTTGGGTTCTACCCACTACTCAATGACTTGTAAAGGGGTTCCGTGGAAGAGGCTATTGCTGCAATTATAATATTATTTGATCGAGATGATCCCATACAATTGTAATATCAAAATAAAAAATTATATATACCCTAAAATGGAGAGCAGTAACTGCTTCAAAAGGAAATTTCAGAGATAAATAGTGGTGGGGATCTAAAGCTTTGCAGAATGTACCCAAATTTTATCATTGTCATATTGTCGGCCTTGTCCACTCAAAATTTATCTGTGGCATCTTTTTTCCAAATAAACTTCTTGCAAATGGCTGTCAAAGTTCATATGCAGCTGCAATTCTACATAATTCTAGAATCCACAGGACCATTTGACACCATGGCTGTCAAATTTTGTATGCTGTGGCAATTCTACATAATTTTGTGATTCATGCAACCATTTAACCCAAAAAAACCGCTAAATTGTCTCAGCCTTTCCAACTGGTTAAAAAAACAGAAATGACCCCTCCATGTAATCTTTAGGTTAGTAATTACCATTACACCAAACACATTTCACCCTAATATAAGTTTTATCAGTGAAATTGTAACCGGGAAGCTAAATACGTCCCAGTCTGCCCTACAGACAAATAATAGATCCAGCAAAGTAACTCCCACGTTAACAAAAAGGTCCCAAACTCCCACAAGCAATAACTGCACTAAACCAGAATGCAACAAACATATATATAGAAGCAACAACAGTAACAGAATGTACAATAACTTTAGATTTTAACAGCTAATCTTGGCCAATAAACTATTTGTATAACTTGTAAAGATTTGGGAAAAATTGCTCGGCCCCATTTTCCACAGAATATCATTTATTTCTGTGATCATTGGCCAACTTTTTATATGGCAAATGGAAACTGAATAACATGTTTAGATGATGATTGTATAGAATTCAATATTGAAACAACTGGCAAGAATTTCTCAGCTTAAGAGTATTGTGTTCCGTAAAACTACCCCTGATAAGAAATTTTGCAGCACTATGAATCACATTTTAGTTGCAATCTCTTCACTTACAATTCACAGCTAGTAGTATTTAAAAATCCAACTCACGCAACAAACAATATCCAAATGATCCCTTTTCAAGTATACCATTACCAGGACAAACTGAAATGAAGGTTTAATACTTTATTAATTGCAAACCCTAACAACGGAACTTATATACCCCAACTACCACAAACCCTAGCATCCTATAAATTTTCATCTAATTTTTCGAATTCTCATAATTTATTAAACCTTAGGCCTTCCAAACCAATGCAAAAACCAGCATTGTCATTTCCTTGGATTTTTTTTGTATTGAAAAAAAGGAAAAAAGAACTGTAATTAAATAAATTTGAAATAACACATGTACGGTGAAATCACCATACAATCACGCCAAGAAAGTTACTGACTATAATTAAAACCCAACACACTTACCAGCCGGAATCTTTTTGAAGACGCTAAGACATCGCCATAACTATATTCTGCTTCAATGTCAGCCGTCCCTTTCCTTTTCAGACGACCATTTAAGCTATTCGACATTTTTACGCTCCAAATTCCCCTGCTTATCGAAATATTCAAAGAGAAAAATCGTATCAAAAACTGCAAAAGAATAGCTGCAATTGGCCCGCCAAATCAAATGAAATAAAAAAAATAGAAAACGTAATCTGGGAAATGAATTTTACTCAGATTCGTACTTTACAAAATGCAATTGAAGAATTTATTAAAAAATTCAAACCCTCTCAATTCTCCGCTCCACAAACCCTCGCGTATCTCGCTGTTGTTTCTAGTGAAATTTATAATATCAGAAGATGCATTCCCTCCCTACCTTTCTCGAGATCCCTCTAGAAGATATTCATTTCACATGCAACTATTGCTTTACGTCAGTTAAGGGAAAATGAACTTTCCGGAAATGCAACCAATGAAACGCATATAAATAAAAGCAAAAATTAGCCTACGTTAATAAATGATTATAACATAATAAGACTTTAGTTTTTAACTTTTGGATTCAATTGTGTGAATTTTTTTCATCAATGCTTTGAATCACACTTCGTGATCTATCATCACGGTGAGAGTAAGGATGAGAGAAATATGATTTGCGTTAACATTTCGGATCACACTCCGTAGGATGAGAGCAAGAATGAGAGAAATGATGATGCAAAAGAATTCACACAATTCACAAAATTGAATCCAGAAGTAAAAAGCTACATCAATATGGACTGTGAAAATCTAATGTTTCGAATAATAAGACTTTCAGAGTGTATTAGTTGTTCTAGGAAAATAAATAAGAAGAATAATGTATTTATCTCTTGTTTGATGTAGTTTTTTACTTTTGGATCTCATTCTTGCTCTCATCCTAGTGATGGATTACGAAGTGTGATCCAAAACGTTGATGCAAAAAAATTCACACAATTGAATCTAGAAGTAATAAGCTACATCAATATGGACTATGGAAATCTAGTGTTTCGAATAATAAGACTTTCAAAGTGTATTAGTTGTTCTAAGAAAATAAATAAGAAGAATAATGCATTTATCTCTTGTTTGATGTCTAATTTAAAAATTATTTCTTTATCAATGAAATTTCTTGGTGTTTATGTTCTTTAAATCTATCTCGTCATTATTGTACATAAATCGTTAATGACATGTTCATTCACAATTCATGTTGATCACATAAAGTTAATTATTATTGTTCATGAAACAACAAGTGTAATGTTAATGGATTAAAACTACCCTCTTTACAAGGAAGGAGTGTGTTATAGAAGACGGAGATGTTTGATCTTAGAATAATGAAAGCAATATTGATGATTGCATTTGTTTGCAGAGTATTGTTTTCTTTATATGATGTTAAATTCTTAATGAATGTTTTAGATGAAGATGTTGAAATGGAGGGCCTTTATCTCAAATGTGGCTTCCAAATGCACTTACTCAATGACTAATTATTGAACTCGCTTGTTATTCTTCAATGATTTCAAGAGGTAACTTTTCCCTCAACTCTCTTGAGGTGACCTCTATTTAATCTTTTCCAACCCCTGGACACATAGGCATGATATGCTAGTTGTACTTGAGAGAGAAACATGACTAGAGATTTTCTCGAAATGTTAGTTTGAATACTTTTGGTTGATTGTAATCTGTGAAAAGTTTGGATTTTTTACATTTAATGGTGGTGGGTTGCTTGATTGTTAAATGTTGAGTATATAATGTATGTTTGGGAACACTTAGCTTGAATGTAAAGGACCCAAAAATTGAATGTTTTCTTTTAAAGGTGGTGTTTATAGATATTCTAAATGCAAAAAATAATCTAAAATGAATCCATGTGTTTTTAATCAATACTAAGCATGAAGTGAATAATGCTATGATAATGAATAAAGTTTAACTAATTTTTTATTTTGTGTGTGTTTTGAATGTTAAGATTAATTGAATTTAAACACCACTATTTGCTAAAATTAATGTGTTTTTTGTATTTTTCCAATTCTTGTATGCTGTATTCACGTGAAAAAAATAATATTTTATGCTATAGCAATAAAACCCAAGGTAAATAATAGCACTATATGTTTCTTATCTCTATTTATTTTGGATATAATTCAAACAGATAAATACACACAAAATCAGTGTAGTTGATGCGTAGTCAATTTAATTTATTGTTTCTTGTTTTATGTCAATCTAATAAATGCTTTTACAACCTGAAATGGGGAATGAAATTTTTGATCTTTCAATTTAAATGTTGATGAAAGTGTGTATTTATTTTATTTGTTTGACATTGATTGGCTTTTGTTTGTTTGAAAATGAATCAATAGTTTGCTAATTTTGAATGATTTGAAAGTAATGTGTTGTTGTTTTAGAAATCATAATTGCAAAGAAATGAACTGATCTAATATAATATTAAAAAAACTAAAATTATATATGTTATCAATCAAATATGCACCCAATGTTAAATTTGCAGAAATATAACTATATGTTGACACATGGAAACCTTCTTCAGATGTGGGTGATCTGAACGAATAAGGAATCTCTAGAGTGAGATGGTTCTCTGAATAATAAATCTATTCTAAATGATTTTTATGGAAAAGAGTTAGAAGGATGAACTTGAATTAAACTTATGACTTAAGAACTTAATGATGACTTAAATGATAACTATGTTTTTCTACCCACAAACAGCTTCTCAGAATCAACAATAATTCACAATTCCTCATGAACACTTAACACATCATTGCTTTGCATGGAGATTCAGGTTTTAAATACAACATACAACCTATATTTATGATCTTTCTGCATCAAAGTTACAACTTCAGGACATAACAAGGATCATGTAAACAGAAATCACACTATCACATCAAACTAAAACTGCATGAGATACAAAAATTGGGAAATAGGAAAGATGTTTCTATTAACTGAAGGAGTATCAAAGTCTGAGCATAAATTGTTGTTTAAAAACTCTCTGTTTTAGCCTGAGAGCAAGAATCAATAATCTGGACTGAAAAAAACTCTAAGTTTTTCTTCAAGATATATCACCAAAATCCTAATCCGAGCTCAAAAAGAAAGCTCAAGGAAAAGCACCTAAAACTGCTCCAAAATCTGGCATAAAAGTGGAAAACTCACACTTTTTGCATGTGCATGCCATAAGGCCTCTAAAAATAGGTAAAATCTTCTTTAAAAGCAAATAAAACACTTCATCTCTTCTCCATGCAACTCAAATCCAACCAAAGGAAAAGTCAAACTCATTTGTCTCACAAACTGCTAAAAATAGCAAGAAGAATAAAACAATTTATAAATCATTGCTTTATCTTCTACTTTATAACATGCAGTTTTAATCTTTTCAATTTGACTTAATTTTGCAATAAAGATTGAAAATCTTTACAAAAATAATACCTTATATCTCCAATATAATATTTGATTTTCTCATAAAAAATCATAAAAATAATAAGTAATCTCCACCATTATATTTAATTGATTTTCTTTTAAAATCAATTGAAAAAATAGATGCCTAAAATATGAAAATTTATCCAAGGCAAGAAGTATTGTTCAACATTCTTTATTTAATTGATTTTCCTCCAATATCAATTAAAAACTAAGGCAGTTAGTCATTCCTCATTTTTGACTAAGGCATTATTTTGACATCACTAAAACCTAAAGTCTTAAGACCATGAAAATCTCCATCAACACAAGCCTGAGACTTAGGCATATGGAAATACATGAAGACTTAAATAAACTCGACCTAGGGCATGTAAGAATTCGGCCCCACAGGTATTAACTCAAGTCTTAATTCAAAATGCAAACATTAGCCCCTAAGTTTGAATTAGGGCAAATGGACAAAAGTAAGGAGAAAACCCTAATCTTCCATCATTTCACACTTTGCAACTTTGAAGAAATTTGCTCTGCTTGGAAGAAATGTGTCACCACCATTAGGGTTTGATTTCCAGCTTGAAACTTCACATTCTTGAACTCAAAATGGTCGAATCTCCATGACAGAGAAATGGTGAGTTGATTATTGACAGTATCATGGCTTTTTTAATTGTTTTGAAAGGCAAGAATGGCCATTGAGGTTGCGACTTCTCTTGTTTATCTTTGATTTTCTTCGTTTTGTTGGTGTTTTTTCCCACATCAGGATTTGCAATTCTTTAAGAAGTAGCCAACATCTATACTAAAGAACCACAAAGGCTAGTGGTCAACTGACAAGATTCAGTCAAAGACAGACATCTCCTACACTTCTGGCTCTACAAGACCAAGGTGGGTAAACCTAAACAATGCTCAAAACTTAATTCACTCATACACTGACATTGCTTTATAAAGTAGATAATTCCCAATGAAACAACACCAAGGGAAGCATTGACAACCTTAAACTTGGCTAAATTCTTAGTAACTCAACCCTCTCTCATCCATTGGAAAACAAAACATACAAACCTAACAGTAAGATTAGAATGATTTTGCATTTAAATTTTTCTTTGAGATGCACAAACTGAAAAATAGATCAGTGCCAGTTTTGGGCCATGGAGTCAAACACATAAAATAGAATTTCCTAGCAAATAGTCTTCAACCAGTGGATTTAAATTGTTGATGATTTGCATCAACTGTTAGTGTCTTGCACCAACAATCCCTCTCTTGTTATCAATCAGATTCTCATTATCAAATCCCATCTGCACACCTGCAATCACAATCACCTGCTCAAAGCATTTTAACCATTTCTTTGAAACAGAACAATGAACAGATAAAACAATCTCATGAAACTTGAGATGATAAACTCAAAGACACTTTGTATTATTGAATTTACAGGACTACAAGTGTACAAATATGGAGACAATCTGATAACATTCATGAATGTGGAAACACCTTCATGATATTATTTGCATAAACTAGCTGTATTTACTCATGAATTCAAAAAATTACAGCTTACAAACTCAAACAATGACTCAGAAATTACAATTCTCTATCTACACAGTCCAATAAAAAAATTCAGAACCCCTTTTACAATGAGAGAATAATAGAAGATATAGAAGAAGAGAGGCAAGTAGGAGCGGCCCTAAATTCAATCTGCAATTGCCATCTGGAAGCTCCATTCACCGTTGATCAAACTGAAAAGAATATCTCCTCTCCTTCCTTTGCAGCAACAAACATATTCCCTCCAATTGTTTTTGCTCATGATTGCCCTGTAACTGAAAGCATGCCCATGTGGAGAATCTTCAAATTCACCCAGCTGGAAAATATCTCTTCTCGTGCAAAATTTTGTTTCTGCCTCTTTCACAATGCTGCACATTATTTTAATCCAAATATTAAAGTTTCATAACTTTAATATTTCTGCTCTGATTTTATTTTATTTCCTAGCTCAATAAATTATTTCTCAAATTAATGATGGAAGCCTCAATTTAATTTCCATCATGCACACCATTTGCCCCTGTAGTGTAAAAAATATGTTTGCCCGTGAAAATATTTGCCCATTCCATTTTATTTTACTCATTTTGCTTCACCTGTTATTTTACTCATCGAGTAAAATATTCACCCCACACTCAAAATGTTTACCCTTTTCACACTTACAACACCTATTTATTTGATCAAGCATTTTGCTTTTAAAGTAGAGGCTTTAAAATATTACACCATTGGGCAAAAAGAAAAATTCACCAGGAAATAATATTTTACGGAGCACATAATCTTTTAAAACTTCTTCATTTATTTCCACCAAGTAAAACCCAACCATACCCGTGCCTTGAAATTTCTCTCGGGCCTACCATGTCTTGATCTCGCTCAACCTCGCGCACCTCACAAGGATTTTGATGTCGTCATCAAAATCTCGCGAGGTCAACGAGGTCAACCCTAATTTTTACTTTTGCAAGCACTCGAGCTCTGCACTTTGTTCCTGCTCCTCCATCGAGCCTCCTCCTTGCTTGGTGCGAGCCTTCGTCACTTCCTTCACTTTGCTTGATGGATGTCCATGCTCTCCATCGAGCTTCCTTCCAGGAGCGGGTTTCCTCTTACTGGCTGCGCATCTTATACATGGTTGGTCGCGCACCAGCTTCCTCATTTTGCCACGCCTGGCCGCACCTTGCAGTTTTGACAAGTCCCTTACCTCTTCATTCTTATTGGATCCCTCCACCTTCATTTTCTGTTATGGCGTGGGCCTCTATCTCCTCTTGCATTTGACAGTGTTGGGATGAATGTTTTGATCATGGCGCACACCCCTCACCTGGTCTCCTCCTCACCAAGCGCGGGCTAGTCTTTGTTCTCAAGCGTGGGCTTGCTCATCTTGTGGCCAGTGCACCCACTCCTTGCTAGTGTAGGCCCTCTCTCCATGCTCTTCTCCTTTGGCTCCCTGCTTGGCATGGGTTGTGTCTTTCCTATTCCATGGCACCCCATACTCACTGGCAACGCCCATCCAATTTTGTCGGCCTCTCTCATCTGGCGCGGGCTTCCCACAACCTCCTCCACACTGCTCGAGTCTCTCCTCCTAGTCCTCTTGCAATGCACAGGTTGGCATTCCATACATGGGTTGCCACTCTACTAGTTACATGTTGTTGATGGATGTGCACACCATGCCTTTGTTTGGCCGCACCCCTCTGGACCCCTCCACTTGTCATTTCCAATTGGTCTGCTTGACATTCATGCATCCTCTAGTAATTCCTTAATTTCAATTCTTCACTTCCAAGATCTTCTGGAGCCAGTCTTTGGGTTTCCTTTGCAATTGTGTTTCCTTTGAAGTGTTTGAGGGCTTCTCAACAAATACATTTTGTGCATAATATACAATCATAGCGTGCCATAGACCACATTCATTCGGATTTTTTGATGAACAGTCAACTCGCCCTATCCATACAATGGCGCCTTCCTTCATTTGCCTGGGAGTTTCTAAAACATCCAATTCATTGACATGACTGCTGGTTATATAAAACTTTACTACCCATTTGTTCAAATAATTTGTTTTTTGTTCCATGGCTGCGAGACATGAATATGAATCCATATTACCAGGAAAATTGCACAATGTTACCCTGTATAAATGATTTGATCCTTTCAATAACATATAGTTGTTCAAACAACCAAACAAAAGTGGATAGTATTGTGACTTATCCCATGGGAACTAAAATGAAACATTATCCCTCCTGCCCCTCAATTCCATATCCCTGAAGCATAATCATATCTCCATCAAATTTGTTAGACTTTGAATTTGAACATCAAAAACCTTCACATAACAAACTACTCTTTTAGTACATGTAGATGTTCAACGATTTAGCAAGATTAACTAGTATTGTGACATTGTCCCATAGTGAGTAACACTATCCTCAAATTTTGATAAAACTTCCTTGATGCTCGATGACTATCGTATGTATGCACTCATGTCAATGTTAATCTATAATTATTAATCTCTCTATGCTCGGACCTGTGTCATCAATTGTTTTCCTTTGAATGTAATGTTGCAACACTTACATCTTTGGAACTGAGTGAGGCATGTCAGGTCCTTAAGTGGGCCCAGCTAAAAAAAAAATCGTTTTCAAACAAGATTCATCTCCAAATCAGTCTGAGATAACTTCTCAATTTATCTGGAGTGAAAATGCGAATTGGGATTTCATTAAAACTTGCTTTCAGGCACTTTTGCAGAATGGTGAAAACTGACCAAGTGGGCTCTGGAATCAGTCTGGAAAACCAGTCAAACAACCTTTTGGAACCATATAAACTTGTAGACATGTATTCATTTGACCTGAGAATACAGTGCAACAAATGGCTCGAAAAAAGGACTCCTAAGGTGAAAAATATTAATTTGCAAAGTTGCTCAGTTGAACCTTCTCAAACAACGGCCTGTTCAGAATCAACTAAAAGTCACCCAATTGCTATTTTGAAAATTTAGCAAATCAACTCCCGACGAGCTGCCATTGGACACAGTAGATCATTTGGGTACCCTGAGCACGTGTGCAAAAGGAATTTCTTTGAAACATCATTGATCAAAAGTTATTAACGATCAAAGTTGACCACTCAGAAAGGTTGTCAGGAATGCAGATGCAAAACTGAACCAACTGTATTTGGTTTCAATCTGCTAAAAATAGAAAATTAGATAATGAGGCTCTGAAAACTGACATGTGAGACCATCTTGATATGGAGAATACAGAACAACATTCATTTTGACATGAGAGTGAACTGGTTGTAAAAACCAAGCTCAAACAGGAAGTTGTTTCGCAAAACAAACAGTCTGCAAACAACAGAACAGTGTCAAAACCCTCCAGCTTCACTTTTTGAAACTTTGTCAAAACTTATCACGAGAAGCTAAAATTCGACATGCCTAGTCACATAGGTCAATTGAGTATGTCTGCAAATGGGTTTTGCACGACAATCAATAGGCTTTAAATTACAAGCCTCCAAGTGGGTCCCCCAGATTGATTCTTCAGGTGCATTCTTGAAAGTGCAGAAGCAAAAATTTGAAATAGGCATCTCAAATTTGCAAAATTTGAGAGTGCCAACAGTGGCTCCAACTGGGGATGTATGCCCCATGTGGGCATAGCAAGATTCCAAATCTCTAGAGAGTAGACCAAAAGTTGAGTCCATCAGGTGTCCTCAAATTGTTCCTTCATTTAACCTTATTTTTCAACTTCATTCGGTGACCCTAGGCCACCAAATGAAAAAAATTGGAATCAGCATTTACCTCTGTCAAATACAATTATGTAGAAAGAGTTGATCCCCCTCAATCTATGATTGCCTTTGTCATACAACAATAACATAGGTGACCCTTTTCTTACGAGCAGAAAAATGTGATGACCAATAAAATTTACCTGATTACAAACACTGCCACTGCAATCTCTGTTATTCTTCATTGCATAATTAGTCATAAATTACAAGCTTTCATCGTCACATGACACATGTGTGTTACATTCATCATATGAAATACACTTATATTGAAAATAACATTTCCTATTATTCATCTCATTGTCATGTTCTATAAAAATACCTTCCAAATGAATTGGAAACTGAAAATATTCAAACTCCTCCAAGTAGCTAGCATCATGATATTCGATCCTACCTACAACATATGTTTCAAATGTAAAACAGTCATAAGAGATTCCCTCAAGGAGTTTATCAAATTTTTCATTTTCTTGCTCAAGACTACATTCCAACCATGTGTGAAATGCATCATTAGAACTCTCCACAAAGAGTAGATTATTTCTTCACCAATAAGTTTCATCATTTCTCATCTCTAGTGAAGATGGAGGCTCATCAAACAATGGATTTTCCATTATATTTACTTTTGACATAAGATTTTTAGCCTCCTCAACGTGAAGGTCCAAATCCTTCAAGTCATCATTGCACTCAAACTCACTGCAATCACGAGAAAAACAGATAGACACATCATCAATATTGTTCCCATTCTCAGATTGTTCAATACACACATCTGACATTTCTGCCATATCCACATAATCTAAGAGTGAAACCATGTCATCCATATCTTGCATGCTAATGTTATCTTCATTTGATATAAAACTTTTCAAGTCTACTTCATTCAAGCTAGTATGGCCAGCATAAGAAAAATTAGCATGATCACCTTTAATTATTTCTATTGAATGTGCATGAACATGCCCCATGACACTAAGCTCAGAATTGACAAAGCTTTCAATCTTGGTAATATTGTAATCAAGACTACATGATTCTATCACACTAAATGATGAATACATAACCTCTCCATCACTCTTATCTTCAAACAAATTACCAAATTCATCAGAACCATAGGACTACAGATGGACCCTCTCTGTGATCTCATAACTAGAAAAACTAGTAGTTTCATTACATGGTGTGATATTCCAAGCATCTAAAATTGTTTCCATCTCTTTATCAATTGTATTATGTAGCATATTTAAATCTTCATTCTTATGTACCACTGACATTTCCATTTCTGTCTCATACAAACGGTCATGAGAAACAAAAGCATAAACAGGTTCATCACCTTCCTCACCATTCCCATCACTATGTTCATGATCATAAAATTGAACACACATATTTTCATCCTCAAATTCTTCATCACACACAGAATCAGCATATTATATTAAAGACAAATCTAAATTACATTCCAAATTTGCATCAAATGCAATTGGATCATTTACTTGTGGATATGTGACTTCATTAATAACCATATCGCTATATCCTTTGTGTGAAGGATAGATCTCTAAGTCATTCTCATAAGAGCATTCATAATCATTAGAAAAATAATCAGTTGAGTTGTCACCATGATCCTCATCACAAAAAGAATTATCACCATACAGACCACGCTCAAAATCTTCAAAATGAATGCTTGCACTTTCATCTTCAATGTCTTGTTCACTAACTTGAAAAGGAATGTTATCAACATTTGCATTATCTTCACAAACCAAAACAAGACATGGAAAGATGTCTTGTACCTCTTTCATTTCTTTATCATACAAGATATTGCAAGAAAAAAATTCATGCATATTCATTTGTTCATCATACCATGTATCTTCCTCTTCATTACTGCTGCAAGGATCTGCACATGTGCTGATTGTAAGCTAATTACAATTAGTGTCCTCATTCAGACAGCAAATATTTGCATATTCTGACACACTCTTTTCATTCTTGTGTATCATGTTCTGACTTTCTTGAAACAAACATCTACTACCTTCATTTTGAGACACTATATTTTGTGGAGATTGTAATGATGGAGAAATTGGAGCAGCAACACCATTACCTTCTTGAAAAGCACTTTTATTAACTGATCCATGAGTTCTATTTTCCTGAGGTGTGTTAGGGTGATCAACACTCACAACCCTATGTCCTTTCGTTATTGAAAATCTCAAATTGTTTTCAATATCTATAGCAACTTGATATGCTTGGAGCAGGGTTGTAGGCTCTTTGTCCCTCAATAGATAACACGACTTTTTGTCAAATGCTCCTAAGTACACAACCAAACATTCAACATCATTTGGCCTTATGTTCTTTGGGATCTCTCTAATGATCATTGAAAATCTGAGATTAAAAGATGAGACCAACTCATCTTTTCCTTTCTCCATGTTCATGAACTTTTTCCTAATCAAAACAAGGTTAATCCTTTCTCCAAACTGTTCCATGAACACTACCTTGAGCTCTTCCCATGAATGAACAAAAGAGGCTGGTAAATAAGAGAGCCACTCTCTTGCATCTTCTCTCAAGGACTGAACAAATAACCTCATGATCACATCCTCATGATCAATCTCATAATCATCCATCACATTACTAAACTCTTGGAGATGTCTAATTGTTGATTCAACCTTATCACCAATGAACCTTGGTAACTTATTTTTGACTTTAGCTGGAATGTCATTTGGGTAACCACTAAGGCTATCGAAATTAATAGCTTTGTACCTTCCAGTGCTAAAACCTCTTTGACAATCTGATTGGGATTGATCACAAACCACAGTTCCATCTAGAACCACACTAGGATGCATGTATTGAGGCATCTTGATATGCCTTTTTCAAATTTTACATATCAACTCTATAGTTGATCATTCATTGCCCTATTTCTACCTTTCATCTTGATCTTAGAATACCATAATGCATGATTCAAATGCATTTACACATAATATCTATTTATTGGGCAAATTTCAAGAACAAGCATACTTCTCCAACAAGATACATAGGCTACAAATTACAACTCAAAAGTATGCAAACTTAATATTATTGTTATTTCCCTCTCTTAGTGCTAATCACTCAATAGGGAACCAAAGTTTTGTCTAAAATGTTCAAGAATGGTTTTCAGATACAATTTTCTTGAAAACCAAAAGTGAAGAATACTAGGAGACTTTTGTAGTTGCTACAAGTTGTCTTCCTGACTAGTAGTATTTGTAGATCTGGAACTTTCTTTAAATTTTCAACAGGTTCTATTAACAGAGTCGCCACCTCTTTTCACAGAGGACTAAACTTCAAGCAGTATGAAGTTTCTTCACATTTAAACTTATTTCTGAGTTCCTTTCAACTATCAGAGCACCACAAATTACAACACTGTTCAGGTTCATTGCAACAAACTCTTCCCCAGGGTTGAAATCCTTCAAAACTTGAACAAATTCAGAATGACAAATCATTTGAATCTATGCATTGACTCTTAAGACTAGATTCTGCAATAAGAATTTTAACAAATTCTCCCCAGCAGAGTCGCCATTCTGTTGGTGTTTTTTCCCACATCAGGATTTGCAATTCTCTAAGAGGTAACCAAACTCTATACTAAAGAACCACAAAGGCTAGTGGCCAACTGACAAGATTCAGTCAAAGATTGACATCTCCTACACTTTTGGCTCTACAAGACCAAGGTGGGTCAACCTAAACAATGCTCAAAACTTAATTCACTCATACACTGACATTGCTTTATAAAGCATATAATTCCCAATGAAACAACACCAAGGGAAGCATTGACAACCTTAAACTTGGCTAAATTCTCAGTAACTCAACCCTCTCTCAAACATTGGAAAACAAAACATACAAACCTAATAGTAAGATTAGAATGATTTTGCATTTAAATTTGTTTATGAGATGCACAAACTAAAAAATAGATCAGTCCCAGTTCTGGGCCATGGAGTCAAACACATAAAATAGAATTTCCAAGCAAACAATCTTCAACCAGTGGATTTAAATTGTTCTGTTGGTGTTTTTTCCCACATCAGGATTTTCAATTCTTTAAGAGGTAGCCAACATCTATACTAAAGAACCACAAAGGCTAGTGGCCAACTGACAAGATTCAGTCAAAGATAGACATCTCCTACACTTCTGGCTCTACAAGACCAAGGTGGGTAAACCTAAACAATGCTCAAAACTTAATTCACTCATACACTGACATTGCTTTATAAAGTAGATAATTCCCAATGAAACAACACCAAGGGAAGCATTGACAACCTTAAACTTGGCTAAATTCTTAGTAACTCAACCTTCTCTCATCCATTGGAAAACAAAACATACAAACCTAATAGTAAGATTAGAATGATTTTGCATTTAAATTTGTCTTTGAGATGCACAAATTGAAAAATAGATCAGTGCCAGTTTTGGGCCATGGAGTCAAACACATAAAATAGAATTTCCTAGCAAATAGTCTTCAACCAGTGGATTTAAATTGTTGATGCTTTGCATCAACTGTTAGTGTCTTGCACCAACAATCCCTCTCTTGTTATCAATCAGATTCTCATTATTAAATCCCATCTGCACACCTGAAATCACAATCACCTGCTCAAAGCATTTTAACCATTTCTTTGAAACAGAACAATGAACAAATAAAACAATCTCATGAAACTTGAGATGATAAACTCAAAGACACTTTGTATTATTGAATTTACAGGACTACAAGTGTACAAATATGGAGACAATCTGATAACATTCATAAATGTGGAAACACCTTCATGATATTATTTGCATAAACTGGCTGTATTTACTCATGAATTCAAAAAATTACAGCTTACAAACTCAAACAATGACTCAGAAATTACAATTCTCTATCTACACAGTCCAATAAAAAAATTCAGAACCCCTTTTACAATGAGAGAATAATAGAAGATATAGAAGAAGAGAGGCAAGTAGGAGCGGCCCTAAATTCAATCTGCAATTGTCATCTGGAAGCTCCATTCACTGTTGATCAAACTGAAAAGAATATCTCCTCTCCTTCCTTTGCAGCAACAAACATATTCCCTCCAATTGTTTTTGCTCATGATTTCCCTGTAACTGAAAGCATGCCCATGTGGAGAATCTTCAAATTCACCCAGCTGGAAAATATCTCTTCTCGTGCAAAATTTTGTTTTTGCCTCTTTCACAATGCTACACATTATTTTAATCCAAATATTAAAGTTTCATAACTTTAATATTTCTGCTCTGATTTTATTTTATTTCCTAGCTCAATAAATTATTTCTCAAATTAATGATGGAAGCCTCAATTTAATTTCCATCATGCACACCATTTGCCCCTGTAGTGTAAAAAATATGTTTTCCCATTCCATTTTATTTTACTCATTTTGCTTCACTTGTTATTTTACTCATCGAGTAAAATATTCATCCCACACTCAAAATGTTTACCCTTTTCACACTTACAACACTTATTTATTTGATCAATCATTTTGCTTTTAAAGTACAGGCTTTAAAATATTACACCATTGGGAAAAGAGAAAACTTCACCGAGAAATAATATTTTATGGAGTACATAATCTTTTAAAACTTCTTCATTTATATCCACCGAGTAAAACCCAGCCATACCCGTGCCTTCAAATTTCTCTTGGGCCCACCATGTCTTGATCTCGCTCAACCTCGCGCACCTCTCAAGGATTTTGATGTCGTCATCAAAATCTTGTGAGGTCGGCGAGGTCAGCCCTAATTTTTACTTTTGCAAGCACCCAAGCTCTGTACTTTGTTCCTGCTCCTCCATCAAGCCTCCTCCTTGCTTGGTGCGGGCCTTCATCACTTCCTCGACTTTGCTTGATGGATGTCCATGCTCTCCATCGAGCTTCCTTCCAGGAGCGAGTTTCCTCTTACTGGCTGTGCATCCTATACATGGTTGGTCGCGCACCAGCTTCCTCATTTTGCCACACCTAGCCGCACCTTGCAGTTTTGACAGGTCCCTTACCTCTTCATTCTTATTGGATCCCTCCACCTTCATTTTTTGTTATGGCGTGGGCCTCTATCTCCTCTCTCATTTGACAGTGTTGGGATAGATTTTCTAATCATGGCGCACGCCCCTCACCTGATCTCCTCCTCACCAAGCACGGGCCAGCCTCTATTCTCAAGTGTGGGCTTGCTCATCTTATGGCCAGTGCACCCGCTCCTTGCTAGCGCAGGCCCTCTCTCCATGGTCTTCTCCTCTGGCTCCTTGCTTGGTGTGGGTTGTGTCTTTCTATTTCCATGGTGCCCCATACTCACTGGCCATGCCCATCCAATTCTGTCAGCTTCTCTCATCTGGCGCGGGCTTCCCACAACCTCCTCCACACTGCTCAGGTCTCTCCTCCCAGTCCTCTTGCAATGCGTAGGCCGACATTCCATACATGGGCCGCCACTCTACCAATTACATGTTGTTGATGGATGCGCACACCATGCCTTTGTCTAGTCGCACCCCTCTGGACCCCTCCACCCGTCATTTCCAATTGGTCTACCTGGCATTCATGAATCCTCTAGTAATTCCTTAATTTCAATTCTTCACTTCCAAGATCTTTTGGAGCCAATCTTTGGGTTTCCTCTGTAATTGTGTTTCCTTTGAAGTGTCTGAGGGCTTCTCAACAAATAAATTTTGTGCATAATATACAATCATAGTGTGCCATAGACCACATTCGTTCAGATTTTTTGATGAACAATCAACTCGCCCTGTCCATACAATGGTGCCTTCCTTCATTTGCCTGGGAGTTTCTAAAGCATCCAATTCATTGACATGACTGCTGGTTATATAAAACTTTACTACCCATTTGTTCAAATAATTTGTTTTTTGTTCCATGGCTGCAAGACATGAATATGAATCCATATTACCAGGAAAATTGCACAATTTTACCTTGTATAAATTATTTGATCCTTTCAATAACATATAGTTGTTCAAACAACCAAACAAAAGTGGATAGTATTGTGACTTATCCCATGGGAACTAAAATGAAACATTATCCCTCCTACCCCTCAATTCCATATCCCTGAAGCATAATCATATCTCCATCAAATTTGTTAGACTTTGAATTTGAACATCACAAACCTTCACAGAACAAACTACTCTTTTAGTACATGTAGATGTTCAACAATTTAGCAAGATTAACTAGTGTTGTGACATTGTCCCATAGTGAGTAACACTATCCTCAAATTTTCATAAAACTTCCTTGATGCTCGATGATTGTCGTATATATGCACTCATGTCAACATTAATCTATAATTATTAATCTCTTTATGCTCAGACCTATTTCATCAATTGTCTTCCTTTGAATGTAACGTTACAACACTTACATCTTTGGAACTGAGTGAGGCATGTCGGGTCCTTAAGTGGGCCCGACTAAAAAAAAATCGTTTTCAAACAAGATTCATCTCTAAATCGGTTTGAGATAACTTCTGAATTTATTTGGATTGAAAATGTGAATTGGGTTTTCATTAAAACTTGCTTTTAGGCACTTTTGCAGAATGGTGAAAACCGGCCAAGTGGGCTCTAGAATCAGTCTGGAAAACCAGTCAAACAACCTTTTGGAACCATATAAACTTGTAAACATTTAGTCATTTGACCCGAGAATACAGTGCAACAAACGGCTCAGAAAAAGGACTCCCGAGGTGAAAAATATTAATTTGCAAAGTTGCTCAATTGAACCTTCTAAAACAACAGCCTGTTTAGGATCAACTAAAAGTCACCCAATTGCTATTTTGAAAATTTAGCAAATCAACTCCCGACGAGTTGCCACTGGACACAGTAGATCATTTAGGTACCATGAGCACATGTGCAAAAGGAATTTATTTGAAACATCATCGATCAAAAGTTATTAACAATCAAAGTTGACCACTCAGAAAGGCTGTCAGGAATGTAGATGCAAAACTGAACCAATTGCACTTGGTTTCGATCTACTAAAAATAGCAAATCAGATAATGAGGCTCTGAAAACTGACATGTGAGACCATCTTGATATGGAGAATACAGAACAACATTCATTTTGACATGAGAGTGAACTGGTTGTAAAAACCAAGCTCAAACAGGAAGTTGTTTCGCAAAACAAACAGTCTGCAAACAACAGAACAGTGTCAAAACCCTCCAGCTTCACTTTTTGAAACTTTTTCAAAACTTATCATGAGAAGCTAAAATTTGACATGCCTGCTCACATAGGTCAATTGAGTATGTCTGCAAATGGGTTTTGCACGACAATCAATAGGCTTTATATTACAAGCCTCCAAAGTGGGTCCCCCAGACTGATTCTTCAGGTGCACTCTTGAAAGTGCAGAACCAAAAATTCTAAATAGGCATCTCAAATTTGTAAAATTTGAGAGTGCCAGCATGTTCATTTCTTCCTTTTTTTTGTTTATGCTCTCCTTGGCCGCCATGAGTGATCTTGAGCCATGATTTTGAGAGCTCTGTGAGAGCTCGAGCCGCAGCTCATGTATTCTCCTACAGTCATCACAAGGTAAGCTTTCCACTCTATTGTATTTTCCTATCAAACCAAATCTCGTAGAATTTTATGATTACAAAAAAAATGATTGTTATCTTTTCAAAAAAAATGCAGACTCATATACTGGTCACGCCATGAATGCTTGATTTTGGATTTCTACCATGAAATTCTCACTCCATTTGCTCTAGTTTTTTTTTTTCTGATTTGAGATTTGTATAACAAACCTAAAATGGGTTTCCTTTTTGACCTGTGAACATTGATGAGAAAATCTCTCCAGGCCGCGACCAATGCATGATTAGACTGGTTTTTGTTTATTGAAAATCTGCATTTTAAATGTCAAAGTATTTAAAAGAATGCTTTTGGAGAAGATTCTTGCTCCATTTGCCTATGAAACTCCTTTGTATCTCCACTATTGGGCTCGACCCATGATGGCATTGTATGTACTTTTGCATTTTTTGTAAAACCCTTACATGGGTAAGCATGAAATGGTGAAAAATCTTCATTATGTTCAAAACCCTCATATGGGTATGCAATATTTTGAGAGAAATCAACTATTTATGTATCTTATTATGAAATCACATGGGAATGCTAAGAATAATGGTAAATTTTCACTTTGAACTAAAACCCCCATGTGGGTATTTCTTTATTATGAAAAAAAGCACTTTTTCTGTACTTCTTGTAAAAAACCATCATGGGTACTCTGTCATTTGAAATAAAGTTGTAATCTTGTATGCATTCAAACTTTGAATTCGACCCACCATGATATTTAAAGCATTCCATTTTTTTCTCACCACTGTTGTAGCCTACTTACTTGCTACTCCATGTCATAACTTGAATGCTTTTAGAAAACAATATACATTCTCAGCTCAAATCAATATTTTCTTCCCATGTTTCTAGTCATATTCAGATTTAGCTTCTTTGCTCTACTTGCATATTGCATTTACTTGGTCACTTAGCTACACATTTAAAATGCCTCAGAACAGAGTGCATTCTCAGCTCACAACTCATAAGGCAAATGACAAACTGAACTCCTTCAAATATTTCCATTATTTATTAGTGCTTTGTTGTTGAGGCATTATGTATGCCTGTTCACTATCACCATCATGACACGAAACACTTGTTGCTCTAGAACAGAAAAATATAAAACAACAAAATTGAATGTGAACATACCTAAGACAACAAAAAACAATTAAAATGACAGCAATATTTAAACCTTCCAAAATGAAAATGATGGATTTCAGCTGAATTGAGTTCATTGAGTCCATTATCCATTTGTAATTTTCATTTCATTGCTTTGATCTGACTGTTATGAATGAATAATGAACTTGATTGCTCTTTATTTAAATCTATTTTACTCCCTTATGTATGGCTTAGATGAGCTTGATAATGCATTTCTTACTTGGCCCACATGCAATTTTAAGGGGTAGCATGCTGAGCTCTACCCTTGTGGGAGCCCATTTTACCCCACATGCTTTTATGTCTTCATATATGATCAGCTACATGAATTTTCCTATACCTACACAAGAAACAAACAATGTTAGCAAAAAATATATATATCATGATGTTTACACTTTCAGCTCTTATTTATGCACTCTTCTTGATTGTTTCAGTGTATTTTCAGCAACATTCTACATTACTATTGGTGGTTCATGTAAGGATTTTCATAATCGGAGCTCTAACGGGACTTTCCCAAACTTTTGCAGGTTGATCGGAGTTTGAGGATGGAGGATGGTGCACCTCTTTTGCACCGGCCAACAACAATAGGCAATGATGATTATGTCGATTCTTATGTTTTTTCTTTACCTGCATCTTCAATAGTGTTGAATACTCCTTATGATGCATTGTAACAGTTACCTCCACGGCTTGTGTGGATCTTTTAATTTCTCTTTTTCTTTTCATATTCTGAAAAGAAAATTCATCTCAATGCAAAAATGTACCATCATTTGTATTCTTGCAATCAATTGAAATTTTTAATGTGAATGGCATCATGAAATAAATGAAAGCATTGTTATGCTTAATCATCTATACAATCAGTTTTGTACTTCATTTGTTCTATAAATCATTGAGCAATGACTCTTAAACTCTATTTACTGAAAGCACTTACATAACTGAAACTTCATAAGTCAGATGCAATCAACAATTTTAAACAATGTAGCGACTAATTGAATGAAACAATGTAATCAACTTTGCCAATTGAGCTATAGTGAAAATTGGTAACAATAAAACCTAAAGAAATGAAACTAACTTTAAAACTTGTATGTAAATGTTATAATTGTAGAGTAATAAAATAACTATATTCCAACAACTATTCTCTACTCTAAACTATTAAATAAATAAATAATTCAAATATAAAACAAATAAAAAAACCCACCTAAAATTTGATATTATCCAAGATATGAAGTTGATTGTTATTGGGAAGATCATCCTCAAGGACCTAGCTTGGTAAATTTCTCGTCTTCTTCCAACTTTGGGTACTCTTCTTACTAGAAGAAGGTAGATAAGTTCAAATCTAAGACTAAGGGATCATGGAATCAAGGGAAAGCATAATTGTTATTGTGTGCAAGTGTTTTTCTACTATAAAAATGCAAAATCACAAATGGAAATTCAAGAAGAAGAACACAAACAACCACTCAAGATTAGCCTAGCTTAATTCAAAAAAACACACAAGAAAACAAAAAATTTACCTTGTTTGAATTGTTCCTTTGGTTGGCCTTGTGTTCTTTATTTTGTGTGCTCCTTCATTGGCCAAATGACAAGTAGCCTAGTTCAAAATGATGGGGATGAGATGAGGAATGTAATGATCTAGCTTGATGGTGGATTGAATACAAGGTGAATGCTCAAAATGGGTGCAACAATGGAGGTTTCAAACTTGGGTGCAAGATGAATAAGTGTGTGATTGCTTGAAGTGAGTTAGTGAAGGATAAAAATGAGAGCAAAATCACTATATTTAGGGAAAGGGTCCCTAAATGAATGAATGAATGAATGGTTGAGGTTGATCCTAGGATGGGAGATTAATGGCTAGGGTGAGTTGAGAACTTAGAAGGCATCTCATGAGTGTTAGATGAGGTGGAGATGAGAGAGTGATGTGGAGATGACAAGGCAATGAGGTGGAAAAGGTGTGTCTTGTCTCATCTACCCACATTATGGGATGATGTGATAATAGAAGAATTAAAAATTATTCTAAAATCTCCCTAGGTTTTGGAGATATGACTTTGGGATAATGGAGGAATTTTAAATTGGTCCTTTATTCCTCCAAAGGTGTTGGAGAAATAAAGTGGAATTAAAAATTTCACATAGGATGGACGGGAGAAATAAAAAGGAATTTTAAATTCCTTGGAAGGTGGAGGTGACTTCTCCAAATGGAGAAAGCTATTAATGAAAGTTAACTAAGGTAAATGCCATAAATGGCATGAGGATTAGATTAGGCTTAATTAGTGATTTAGGTTGTGCAAATGAAGGATTAGGTAGGTTAATGAAGGATTAAGACCAACTTACAAATTATGGAGGATGTGACACTAATCCAAGATTAGAGGTTTGCACATCCTAATGATAGGATTAGGCAAGTTAATCAAGATTAGAAGAAGGTTATAGAGGATGGGACAAGGAGAGAGAAATAATGAATTCAAAATTTTATTTTAATTCATTTAGGCCAAGTGACTAAATTAAACAAATTAAACTATTTATTTAATTTATAAATGAATAAGGTAAGGTATCTAATTAACTAATTAAATACCTTAGGAGACATTAGGGCTAGGATGAATAGTAGCTAAATAATAAAGTTTTTAATTAGTATGGTTCAGGGATGCAACATAGAAGAATAAAAGGGTGAATTTGACCATATGGGAGTGGTCAAATTCAGGTGTCTACATTTTGCCCCTCTTTGAAATACTCTTGGAGTAATAGTGTTTTGAATAAAAATAAAGTGTAGATGACTTGATAGAAGAAAAGGACCTTAGGAGATGCCTCGGTATTGCAGGGAAATGGATAGATGAGAAGACTGCAGAAATATGGAAGGGTATGCCTCCTCGAGAGGGCAGATGGGGAAGAAAAGGGGCCCCAAATGACTTCTCAATATGGAGAAACAAAGGGCACCACGCGATAGAAGATAAAAACTCATAAAAAATGGCTTTTGAATGGAGGCAAATGGATGCACAAGGTGAAAATGGCAGCTCATAGAAGAAAAGGGGCAGAGGGATTAAAAAGGTTAAATAAAGGGTCAAAATTACCCAAAATTAAGAAGGCTAATTAGGGGCAAAAATGAAAAATTATAAATAGTAAATTTGAAAATTCACTATTCACCTAATTTTCATTTGCACACGTGTCACCTAGAGATCGAGCGACTGAGAGCAACAACTGACGAGAGAAGCAAGATGGAGGATGATGGTGAGATGATCCACCGAGTAGATGAGGTTCGAGACTACTACCACTTGCAAGCCGTACCCAAAAAGTAGGAGTCAAAACCCAACTTCATGATTTGATTTTGATTTTCTTATGCATGCATTCAAGTTCGGGATGGGTGGCTAGGAAAAATGTTGTCGCCATGGAAGGACGGATTCCCTTCTGAGAAAATTCATTCACTTGTTCGACAAATGGTGAGGGAAGGGGAAGGGTGATTATGAAATTGCTTCTCCCTAGAACAAGAGAACTTGCTTACATAGGGGCGTATGGGATAGGGGACAGGAGATTGTGAAATCACCTAAATTGGAAAAGGGCAAGTACCCTTGTTTATAGGGGTAAGTGCGCTCAAGACGGGCGATTGTGAAATCACCCTTCAGGAGAAAGGGCGAACATGGGATCGCTCGAAAGGGGAATGGGTAGATGTGAATTCACCTATGGGGGAGAAATGAAAATGCGAATTTGCCACTCTAGGAAAAAGGTGAGAGGGGCAAGTGCGTACTCGCCCATAGGGAAAAGGAGCATATGCAAGTTCGCCTCTGGAATGGAAAGTGGCGAATGAGCACCCAGATAGGAAAAAGGCAAACACACCTATTAAATAGGTGAACCTGCCAAGATGGGAACGTAGGGGTGAATGCACTAGCCAAACTGTAGACACGTAAAATATACATGCACCTAATCCTGATCCTGATCCTACTAACATCGTTTCGTCTTGAATCATACACTCATATTATCAACACATTTCATCCCTTAATTAAATAATCATTATTTATTTTATTAGGTCTTTCTCCTCTGTTGATTACATTAATCAATTTAATTTAATTAACCCTCTATCCCTATTCATTTAAATAATTCATTTTATTTAAATTAAGTCTCTAAAGTCCTCTTATTAAATTGAATAAATTAAATCTTATTTGATTTAATCTAACATTGTCCCCTTTAGTTAAATAAATCAAATCATTTATTTAATTAAATCTTTCTTCACAATTCTCGATTTAAATTAACTCATAAATTCAAGTCAAAGTTGCCACATCTCCTAATTCCTCATTAAATTAATCAAGCTTTGATTAATTTAACCCTAATCCGTGTCACATCCTCTAGAGAATGCAACTTGCACAATAAATCAATTACTTTGATTTATTAAATTGCCTATTTTCTCTCAGCATGGAATAAAAGGGGAATATTCCCTCAAATTTGAATTCAAAATCCAAGTGGGCTTGGTCCTTCCAACAAAGCATTCACTCCTCTTACATGTCTTTGTGCATTGAGCCAAGTGGCATTTATTTCATTCATTTTCCCCTCTCACATGTCATTTCCTCAATTTCAAATTCCACCTAATGGCATTTATCATGCACATTGACCAAAATATGCACAACCTTCAACCATTCACATCTTGACAAGTGGCACTTGGCCATTGGATGTTGAATGATCCCACATTGCTCAATTTCACTCTCTTTTCCAATTTGGAAATCTATAAATGAGAGACTCTTCCTCTCATTCTATCACCCACAATTTGAGTAAACTTACTATACTCAACTTCATCCTCAAGCATATCTAGTTTCATCCATTTCATCAAATTTTTAGCTAGGTTATGCAGATTTTTCATCATGGAAGCTTGATTGAATCTTCATCAAGGTGGATCACTCATCAAATCATCAACATTGTAACAAAGTAGTTGGAAAAGGGCCAATTTGGACATACCAATTGGCACCAATTCCCCCATGGGATCAAGAGTTTGCTTGCTTAATTAGGATTTCATTGTTTTTTATGTCTTGTTCTTCATTTTTCATATTTTAAGCATTGTTGATGGATTTCATGGGGAATCCTTGTGTTTATCTTGCATATGAACCTAGTTATGTGTTTGTTTGTTGTGTTTGTGTAGGTATAGGATTGGGGTTCACACAAACAAGAAAACACATAAAAATCAAGAAGAGGCGAATCCTCCTTGTACAGAGTCAAACTCACCAAACTGAGGTAGGGATGAAAGGAAAAGATAGAAATGGAATGCTACAAAAGATTGACAAAATTGGTTGACATGGATGCAAAGCTTTGAGATCCTGAGGACTCGGGAGAGACACTTGACCATTTTAGAGGTTACTCAGGAGGCGATGATGCTCGAGGACCATGCAACTTTGGAGTAGGCAGGCCTTTTACACATGTTGGGATATCCCAACATTCGGGCCCACAAACCTCTTTTGACAACATTGATGGAGTGGTGGAGCTTTGAGAATTTGACTTTCCACCTCTCCACAGGGGAGATGATTGTGACGCTAGAGGATGTTTGGAGGATCCTTAGACTACCCATTAGAGGACTTGTAGTGAGTGCTATGCCGAGCAGACCAGTGGAGAGGAGCTTACAGGCAGTATTTGGTGTTGTAGACCTTCCCGTATGAGGGAAGGAGTTGGACATTGACGCCTGCCTTGGAGTAGTTGCAACATCATTGCCTTTTTATTTATGTGGATTGATCAGCAGGATCCTCCTCCCTAACAAGAGTGGGAGGTTCTTCAGCCTCAAGATGATTGAGGTTGTGCGCCACATTGTAGAGAGATGGGATGGAATTTTTTCCTAGGGACCGTGTGTATTGGCACAACTGTATCAGGATATGCACCTCCTTTGCTACAGGCAGGCGTTGAGTGTGACCCATGTCACACTGTTGCAGGTATGGGCTTAGAAGCATATCAGAGTTACACACCCATATATTCTTGTGGTGGGGGACAAGGATGAATCCCTTCTAGTGGCTTGCTGGTGGGAACATGAGCATGGATGGATGCTCCACTACAGTGCAGTAGGGAGCATGGAGCACTAGCATCATTTGATAGATGTTCTTAGAGAGGATGACATTATATGGAGGCCACATTTGGAGTGACAATTTTGGTTTTGGAGGGTAGAGGATAGGCTATACAGGGCCTATTTGTTTTTTAGATGTTACCTAATAGGGAGAGATCCCTTTATTGTAGAGTTGCACAAGCTAGACATGGTTACACAGTAGTATGAGATTCATCAAGATATCCCCCTAGGGCCACAAATGTTCTGATAGATTAGCCAAGAGTTAGGAGTGATATGGGGATAGCAGATTCCCATGGAGTATTCCCGGTAGATGTGGGAATAGTTGTCAATCATAGCATGGTCGTGGAGAGGAGGCCCTGATGATGCAGGGACCATAGTGAGATATGTTGCATGGTGGGTGGAGAGGAGACTTGTGAGGGTCACTATAATGCACCCTATTGTGCCAGTTGTTGGGTTTAGAGAGGAGGATGAGTAGAGACCCTAGAGGCGGAGGAGAGGAGGTAGGTAGAGGGGTGAGGAGCAGGATGCAACACAGGAGGTGGAAACATTGGAGGTAGGGGTGCCAGAGGTGGGAGTATAGGAGATGGAGGTAGGCACCCCAGCTATGAACGAGAGGGCTATTGTAGTCTACCAAGGGTCGCTAGTAGAGGATCTAGCAGTTAGGCTAACAGGAGCCCTAGCTTGGGTATAAATTTTGCAGCAGAGGTTGTGACAGACAAAGGAGGAGAGGGATCGGCTACAGGACGAGGTGGAGAGATTACAGGGGGAGGTGCAACATCTGTAGGATTTAGCTAAGGCCATGTAGTTGGATAGAGATACAGAGTTTGCCAGGGTGGCGGGGGATCTAGGTGAGCAGCTACAAAAATTGCAGGCTAAGAGGGAAGAGCTGCAAAGACTATTAGAGGCTACATAGGGGGTGAGGGAGCAGTTGATGGCCATGGCAGAGGATGTGATGGATCATACAAAGGCCATATAGAGGGAGAGGGATGAGGATTTAGGGAGAGCCAAGGTTGCAGAGACATAGTTACAGAGCCTATAGGATGAGCGGGATGAGGCTGTTAGCAGTGCATCCCAGGTGGAGGCACAAATAGCATCCATGAGATTGGCATAGGATGCCTAGGAGCTGGAGAGGTTGAGGCTACAACAGTAGCGAGATAGATACCGAATGGAGAGGGAGTAGTTTAGGGGCAAGTGCAGTGGGAGAGGCAGATGCACAGACTGAGGTGGGCTATTACATGTGCACATATTTTGGGGTAGTGCCTAATCCAACACAGAGGTTGCGCCTTATGTGAGAGAAGTCATGCAAAGGCCAACAAGACCGTCACACTCAAGGGCCACACATACCCACAGGTATAGTGATTATCGAGAGACACCTCCTCATGGCAGAGGATCCGGAGCAAACTCTCCCCAGCAATCAAATGTAGGGAGTAGTGGCTAGGGAGACATGGAGACAGGCAGGGGTTTACAGCTTTGACAGGTGCACAACGGCTATATATGTACATACAGGCAGAGATGAGATACAAATTTTTTTATACAGATGATTTAGCATATTCATTCATTTGTTATTCTTTACTGATTCAGAACACCATGATGTGTTAGATGTACTTATATATATTATTATTACCCTACACTTGTACTCTTATTTGATGGACTCTACAAACTATGGTTATGGACTATTATGGACTTTTATGGACTTTATGATGGGCGAAAGACCATGTGATGGACACTATATTTTTTGATATATATATATGATGTGATGGACATTGACGACGCTTCATGTGTGATTTCTATGCGATGTTATGGATGCTTATTATGGATAGGTGTATGTTTATGATTATGATGTATGCATTTGTGATGGTATGGATGGCATGAATGATACACATTATGACTAACACTTTGTGATACGGGATGTGATGAGATGTGATTTATCCTTTTTTGATGTATGCTATGGATGTGATACTAATGGTGTGTGATGCAGGTGGTGATGTGATTGTGATTTATGATGTATGCATATGGGATATGATGTGATTATCGATGATGTATGTACTATGGATGATGTATGGATTATTGATTACAGCGTAATGGTTAATTATGCATGTATGATTTGACATGGAATGTATAATGTATGAAATATGCATATGTAATCATGTTATGGATGGGTGTTATGAATGTAACGTACTATGATGCATGTAACAAAATGAACCTAAGGTGATGAATTAAGATGTTTAAAATGAAAACTCTAAACAATTTAATGGAATGAAATGATATTGATAATGCATTGGACTTAAGATGCTTAGAATAAAAAATCTATATTAATCTAAACAACTTGTGATGATAATGAAAATGGACTTAAGATGCTTAGAATAACAAATCCATACTAATCTAAACAACTTAAGATGATAATGATGAAATGAGATGCAATATGAAATGGGCCAATGCAATGGTTAATGAAAGGATAATGAAATGCAACCTAATGGGATAAAAATGAAATGGATAATGGAACTAATAAAAATTATGATGCAATGTAATTGAATGGACCTAAATGGTAATGAACATGCGTAATGAGGTGAATAATGATAGGGGTGATAGTACACTTTTCAAAACCATAGGGACCTTGATAGGAAGAAAAGATGGGGGGACAACATTTGCATAACCAAAAATCAATAACCATAGGCAAGGGAGAATGGATTAGGATAAATGCAATTCAAGGGGCGAATGAATGAAATACAAATCTAATGCCATTTGGTCATATTAGGAGCACTGAATTTTTCTATAGCATAGGACACGATATGCTAGGGTATGAAGAACCAAGGCCGATTAGTGTTAGATGCATAAAAAAAACACAACAAAAAAAAGGTTATCCCAACACCCCAAAGCCGTAATGACTTTGGTCGGGCCTAATTTTGGAATAACCACAAGCACAAAGGATTTCCTAGCGTAACACAAGACCATGGGGATCTTGATGGGTATAGCGTGGGACAACTAAGAAGACAAGAACACACCAAAAATCAAGATATGCCCATATGTTTACTAGTCATAGTACACCATGATATGATGGACCATGACGACTCCGACGAGGTATAATAGGAAGCTCAAATGATAAACAAAATGCAAGAGCACCAAAAGATCACAACAGATTTCAAATACCCTTTGCCATAAGACCAACAAGTGGATGGGATTGACGCAATCTGATTTAAAGAAGGATACATCCTATTAAGACTAAAGATGGAGGGTAGATTAGTTGATCGACATGACTCGGGACACATGAAACAGGTTGAACCTCATGGTACCAATGGATTTTGTTGTTAAAAACTAGCTAGATAGAGACACACTTGATGACACAATATAGAACCAATACATACCCTAAGGAAAGACGTAGGGTCTCGGGGGCTCATCGGTTGATGGTCTTTCCTACGTGAAAGAGTAAAGACCTCATAGTTCAATAAAATACTAATGACCAACCATGGATAAAAGTAGGAAGAGGATGATGGAGACCCAAATGAGAGATGAAGACTAACACAAAAGGATAGAAAAAAGCCTTGGGGGTTGATCAAATGATTAGCCTTGCCTACGTGAGAGTGCAGAGACAACATAGTTCGACAAAAGGATGGAAGAAAATATGAGACCTAATGGTGACTGACATGATGAAAGATCCTAGATGGGGACACGAGACTGACAAAACAATATCCAATATACAAATGACAAGAAGCTTAGGATTTAGGATAAAAGCTCAAGATTTTAGATAGTAACTCTAACCGTCCAATGCTCAATCAAAATATACCAAGCAGCAGATGATAGGAGGTAGATGGAAAATGGATGCGATAAGGTGGTAGGATAGGATGAGTTAGAGCATATAGGAAAATAAGATGCAAGATAAATAATGATTAAGTGCTCTAGGAATGGCACCTGTTGTCAGGTTTTCACCAATTGTACTTATCGAAGGGTGGTTTCACCATAGAATGCATTATTTCTCTTTACTCTTTTTGGATTTTTTGACCTTTTTAATTTTTTTTGTATTTTTCATGATTTTTTACTTTTTGTGGTATTTTTCTAGGTAGGATAACCCAACTGACCTAGGTATAAAACCGCTTCAGGTGCATGATGTTGATGGGTTCTTCCAAGGGTTCCCCCTCAAGTGTAGAAAGCCTATATGCCCCAAAACCATATTTTGTAGTGATGACGTAAGGACCCAACCAATTAGCTTCAAACTTTCCTTTCTTTTCTTGATCCTATTGGGTATGTTGATTCTCTTTCAGGACTAGATCACCAATGTTGAATTGGTGAGGATAGACCTTATTATAACTCCTTCAAAGTTGATGATGATAATCCTGAAGGTGATTGTAGGCCTTGCTACATTTCTCATCTAGGAGCTTTAACTAACTCAATCATTTGACACGAGCATCTTCATCACTGATCAAATTCTTCAGAGAGATACGAAGTGATGGGATCTCAACTTGAATTGGCAAGATGGCATCGATTGCATAAACCAAGGAGTATGGGGTAGCACTAGTAGGTGTGCGGATGGATGTGCGATATTCCCAAAGGGTGGGATTGAGGTGGAGGTGCCAATCTCAACCAATGTTATTAACGACCTTATTAAGGATTTTGATGAGGGTTTTGTTGGTAGCTTCAGCTTGTCCATTACCTTGGGAGTAATAGGGAGTTGACCAACGATGTTGGATGTGATACGTTTCACAAAGGTGTCTCATGTACTGGGTTTTTAAAGGATTGTCATTGTCGATAATGATAGTAAGGGAATACCATATCTATAGATAATATGGTAGAGGATGAATTTGGATATTTGAATTTCGGTGATTTGGGAGAGTGGAATTTCTTCCACCCACTTGGTAAAATATTCAGTGGTAGTTATTATGAAAGTATGACCGTCGGATGAGGGAGGATAAATCTTGTCAATTAAATTGAGACTCCATTGTGAGAAAGGCCATGATGCAATGATGGGCTATAGATATTGTGTAAGAGAATGAACTAGATCTATGTGTTGTTGACATGGTACACATTTCTTGACAAGTTCACAAGTGTCATGCTCCATAGTGGGCTAGTAATATCCTGCTCTGAGAATTTTCTTTGTCAAGGCCATTCGATTAGAATGAGCCCCACAAATGCCACTATGCACTTCATTTAACACAACATGGGATTTTGATTCATTTAGACACTGAAGGAGAGTGCCATCATACCCTCTAAAATAGAGTGTATCTCCTATGATTATGTGATGGGAAGTGCGTTGAATGAAAGATTTGCATTGGTTATGGGTGAGATTGAGTGGTAGGATGTTGTCATGTAAATAGACATAAATGTCATGATACCAAGGTGATTGGGGACCCACTGTGTCACACACCATTTCATTGTCCAAAATATCATACGCTGGGATTAATAATTGTTCTACTAGGAACTCACAATTCGTTTGATCTTTAGGCATGTCAATGAGGGAACCAATTGTGGTCATAGCATCAGTTGCCTTGTTCTATAGTCTGGGGACTTGTTCAAACTAGATATGGGTGAAGTACTTCTTAAAGTCATCAACCATGTGCTTATAAGGAAGAAGCTCATCATCCTTAGTTTGAAATTCATCATTGACCTATTTGATTATGAGTTGTGAATCGCCAAAGACACGAAGATGAGTGATATTCCATTGCACTGTGATTCTAAGGCTTGTGATCAAAGATTCATATTCAACGATGTTGTTTATGCATGGGAATGCCAACCTAAATGATTTTAGGATATAGTCCCCTTGAGGGGTGACAAAAAGGATACCCGCACCAGCTCCATTTTGAGTGTATGATCCATCAAAATATAATATCCATGTATCTAATTCTGAGACTGTGAAGACTGATTCATTAGGTTACTCTACTATTAATGGATATGCATCTATGAGAGAAGCATCAACCAATTGATATGCTATTACTTGCCCCTTGATTGCCTTGTGGTCCACATATTCTATATCAAACTCACTGAGAAGCACAATCCACTTGGCCATGCGATCACTTAAGGAAGTTCTTGATAATAGATATTTAGTGGGTCAACTTTGGATATCAATTTGATTGGATGATTGAGCATATAGTGACATAACTTCTGTGAACTGAAAACAATAGCTAGGCAAGCTTTCTCCATGGGGGAATAATTAATCTCATAGCCTACAAGTGTATGGATGATGTAGTAGATGGTGTGTTCTTTTGAAAACTCATCATGTTGGGCCAACAATGCCCCCAATGCAATTGAAGTGGCTGAAATGTATAACAACAATGGCTTACCAGGAATAGGAGGCATTAAGATTGGCGGGTTGGCGAAATACTCCTTGATCTTGTCAAAGCCTTGTTGACATTATGGATCCCATTTGAAAGTTATATCTTTGCACAATAGGTGTCTGAATAACTGACATTTATCAACAGGTTGGGCAATGAAATGCCTAATAGACTGAAAATTTCCTTGCAGACTTCTTAATTGTTTTAGATTTCGAGGTGGGGACATTTCCATTATAGCCTTGAATTTTTTTGGATCAACTTTTATGTCCCTTCTAGATACAATGAAGCCTAGTAGTTTGCTAGATGTGACACCAAAAACACACTTCTTGGGATTTAAATGCAACTTATAGTGTTCTAACCGCTCAAAGATTTTCCTCAAGACTTTAGGATGATTTTCTCTTGTTTTTGACTTCCCTAGTAGATCGTGAACATAATCTTCCATTATAATGTGGATAAGGTCATGGAAGATGACTGTCATTGCACACCGATAATTTGCCCCCATGTTCTTAAGATCGAAGAGCATGACATTGTAACAAAATGTACCCCAAGGGGTAGTGAAAGTAGTATTGTGTTGGTCTTCAAGTGAAATTCTAATCTGATTATAGCCCAAGAAGCCATCCATGAGGGATAACATGGTGTATCCTGCTGTGAGATCTACTAACATGTCAATATCAAGAAGTGGGAAATCATCTTTTAGGCAAGCTTTATTGAGATCCTTGAAGTCTTTACAGATTATAATTCTCCCTAATAGGCTATCCTTGGTCCTATCTCTTTAGTTGAAAAGTACATCAAATATCGACCGAATAGTGTTCAAGGCTATATGCAATAGGACACTTCTTGACTATCTCTCTCTCGGATTTTCTAAATGGATGGAACAATAGAAACAAGACTTAAACTAAAGGCCATTAAACTATAAAGCTTTGAAATAACTAAACTAGAAAGCATGAAATTACAAGTCTAAGAAGCATGACAACTAAACTAGAAAGCATCAAAATGATTAAACTAATAAGTGTATAAATTACTGAAATCAAAAAATGGGTAAAGAAGCTATGAAAAATTTAACCAACAACAGATTAACAAACTTAACAACTAATAGAAAACAACCTATCAACTTAAAACTTAACAGTGAGGAAAGGTGCACCAAAACTTTAATCAACAAACTTGAAAGGAAATTCGACTCCACACTTTATCATTTACAAAACAGAAATAACAAAACTATAGAAATAAAATACTTATATATCTATTCCTACAGTCCCTCAAGTGGCCAGCTTGCGGGTTCCTTTGTATCTAACTCAGGTCACATAAACGGGTAACTCCAGAACTACTCCATCTAGAACAATTCCATTCTCAACACTTCACAAAACAGAATAAGGTAAATGAGATTCACTTTATTCATATTAAGAGAGTAATACAGAAAACATAGCCCAAATATTTATTACGACAACATAACGATATTCTCTAGTTGTCTTTTTCATTCTGAAAATTACATACTTATAATAAAACTTTTTACCATAATCCTAAAATTCGGGAGGTGGAAAGCATCACTGAAAAAGTCTTCAATTGATCCTTAACAAACTAACAAACTTTTAAAAATCCATACATAAACATTAAACAGGCTCGTAATGAACCATAGGTCTTTTTAATAGGAAATAACAAAACAACTATAAAAGCTCAATGTACAAATGCCCTATAATTCTGGTGCCTAAACTTCTGGCACCTGTCTTCAACTTTATGGAGTCGGCATTGAGTCTTTAGTGTTGGGTCTTCCATGTTGAATTCCTTCTAGCTGGGCATGATGATCGATTATTCATGAGGAGCCTATTTTACTTCTACAAAATCTAAATTATCAAGTCAGTTCGGGTTAGTTAATTCCAAGCAATTTCAAGAAATAAATTTTATACAATGTCCTAAAAAAGAAAGCACTTATTAATCCTAAAGGTAGCTAATTGGCAGAGTAGTGGGGCTGGAAAATATAGGGAAGGGTTTTTAGTCACTATTATTGATGAGGTTATTTTTACCTCATCACTCCCATTAGGTTTGGCCATAGGTACTATATTAGATATCCAATCAGAGTAATCAATTGGCCTAATAAATCTAGCTGCCAATAGTTTTCTAGTTTGTTCTTAACTTGTAGGGCCACTTGTGGATGCATTTTTTTGAGTTTCTATTTAACTGGATTCGCATTGGGATAGACATCAAGATGGTGGAAAACCAAAGTAGGATCCAATCTTGGCATATCCAAATAAGACCATGTAAAATTGATAATGCCTTCTTTTAGCAGGTTGACAAAGATAGGATACTCCTCTTCAGATAATGATTTTTCCATGTAGGTGATCTTGGGTTTCTTCTATGTGCCTAGATTGACTTATTTTGTTTCTTCAATCAGAATTGAAGACCGTTCAAATAAGTGAGCTCCAACAAGGGGAAGATGAACATCCCCATCCTCCAGTGCCTTGTTGAGGTTTTCACTAGTGGATGCACCCTTTATTTTTACTTTTGATGAATCAAGAAGTGCCTCAATGAGGTTTTCATTAGATGACTCTTTTTTATTTTGTTTCTTTTTTATTTTTGCGATTAGGGTGTTCATCTTCCCTCAATCCCATAAGTTGTACAAATGCTCCCTCTGAAGGGAATATGTCAACTGTGCACTCCCTTGTAGGTCCCAATCAATAAGGTCAGGGTGACGGAGTGAAAGGTTAATGGAGAAGATAGAGGTGGAATCAAAGAGGGAAGGAAGATCCATGTGATCGTATGAAAGTATGATAGCCTCTTCTTCGGGTGTGTCTTCAACAAAATTGTCTTCTATGTTAACGTTATTCAAAGTGCTAGTAGATGATACAGAACCCTTTTGTTTCTTGTCATAGCCTAGGCCCAAATGTTTAGGCTGTATTGGTGTCTCAAAGGGTTGTAACCTTCCATGTAATTCTTCAACACCAAGTCCTCCCCCTTGATAGTTATATTTTTCTGCTAGCTTAGAAGCATGAGGATAAAATTATTTGAAGTACTCAATGAGGGGAGGTGAAGGATCAGGTTCCTCTCTATAAACCCATTGACCGATGTCTTCATTTTATTGATCTTGCAGTGTTCTTGGAGATTGGAAAGTGGTAGAGCCCACGTTCTTAGAACTGATGGTTTTGGTCTTAAATTCTTCCTTTATTGAAGACTGAGAAGGTTGGTCGTAAGTGCGAGGAGACAGAGGCATTGTTGCCACATTAAGAGTTGTATGCATCTCAATTCTCCACAACCCTTGTCAATGATTTGGACTTTGGTTATGGTGGAATTAAATGTAATGGATGATGTATTGTATGATGTATTGGATGATAGATTAGAAGAAAAAATGGATGGTGATTCCTGAGGAGCTCCCACTTCTACTCTTGGATAATATTGTGAATGTGGGAAAGAAGTCTCTAGAGCATGATAGTACTCGAAGGGCTGGGGGTCTGCATGGATAGTTACTTCAACCCCATTGTATAGAAACTTCAGGCATTGATGATATGTGGATGGAATGACCTGCATGGCATGAATCCATGGTCACCCGAGGAGAAGGTTGTATGGTAAATATAGATCAAGGACATGGAAAGTAGTGTATTGCATGACAAGACCAACCTGGATTGGAAGGTAGATGATACCCTCTGAGTCTCTTTCTACATTGTCATATGCCTTGATTATAATGGTTTAATTTTTTAAGTCATCATGAGTATACCCTACCTATTTTATGAACTTTAAGGTTCATAGATTGAGGGTAGAGCCATTATATACCAAGAACCTTTTTACCTTATGGCGGATAACAGGGACTTCAATGTGTAAGGCACGATTATGAGATGGATCAATCAACAACATATCATTTTGGCTTAAACCCAACTGATAAGTGGATGACAAGTGTCCTATTAAAGCTTGGAACTGGGTAGGATCAATGTCATTTGGCATGTGTGTATTCTGCAAAGCTTTTGTAAGGATCTCTTGATGGACTAGGGAAGACCTCAACAAGTCTAGAATGGGTATTTGTGTGGGGGTCTTACCAAGGTGATCAAGGATATTGTATCGTGAGCTCACAGAAGCTGGTTGAGATGAAGTGGAAGGACGAGGAACTGATATGTAGGTGTGATGAGTGGTAACAACACATTGAGGGTCTTTGCCTTTGACATAGATCATGGATACACGTGGTTCCCCTTAAGTGATTCACATAATAATGTTCTCATACTTATAGGGCACATTTTTATAGCTAACATTATTTATGTTGTTATTTTGACTGTTATTTTTGGACCCGGTATTTGTGTTTGAGCTGCTAGGACCCTGGTTATGTTTGGGCAAGGCATTTTGAAATATCTAGAATTGAGAATTGGACTAAGTAGCTTGCTTTGCATCCACTATGATGTTTCCTCTATCTATGAGATCTTGGATATAACCTTTAAGACCTTGACATTTGTTAGTGGAGTGACCTTTAATCTTGTGGTAATCACAATACTCATTATCTCTATACCAAGCGGGTTTTGGATTTGTCTCATAAAAAGGCTTCGTCACAGGATAAGTGACCACATAACCTTTTGAAGATGACATCTAAGGAATCTCCCAAAGGACTGAATGTACATTTATTATTATGAACCCCAATCCTATACCTGCCTAAACACAACAAACAAACACATAGTTAGGTTCATATGCAAGATAAAACAAGGATTCCCCATGAAATCCATCTACAATGCTTAAAATAGGAAAAATGAAGAACAAGAAATAAAAAGCAATGAAATCCCAATTAAACAAGCAAACTCTTGATCCCATGGGGGAATTGGTGCCAATTGGTGTGTCAAAATCACAAACACAACAAACAAATACATAGTTAGGTTCATAAACAAGATAAAACAAGGATTCCCCATGAAATCCATTTAGTATGCTCAAAATAGGAAAAACAAGAACAAAACATGAGAAACTAAAACAATCCTAATTTAAGCAAGCAAACTCTTGATCCCATGGGGGAATTGGTGCCAATTGGTATGTCGAAATTGGCCCTTTCCCAACTCCTTTTTTGCAATGTTGATGATTTGATGATTGATCCGCCTTGATGAAGATTCAATCAAGCTTCCATGATGAAAAATCTGCATAACCTAGCTAAGAATTTGATGAAATGGATGAAACTAGATATGCTTGAGGATGAAGTTGAGTATAGTAAGTTTATTCAAATTGTGGATGATAGAATGAGAGGAAGAGTCTCTCATTTATAGATTTCCAAATTGGAAAAGAGAGTGAAATTGAGCAATGTGGGATCATTCAACATCCAGTGGCCAAGTGTCACTTGTCAAGATGTGAATGGTTGAAGGTTGTGCACATTTTGGTCAATGTGCATGATCAATACCATTAGGTGGAATTTGAAATTGAGGAAATAGCATGTGAGAGGGAAAAATGAATGAAATAAATGCCACTTGGCTCAATGCACAAAGACATGTAAGAGGAGTGAATGCTTTGTTGGAAGGACCAAGCCCACTTGGATTTTGAATTCAAATTTGAGGGAATATTCCCCTTTTATTCCATGCTGAGAGAAAATAGGCAATTTAATAAATCAAAGTAATTGATTTATTGTGCAAGTTGCATTCTCTAGAGGATGTGACATGGATTAGGATTAAATTAATCAAAGCTTAATTAATTTAATGAGGAATCAAGAGATGTGACAACTTTGACTTGAATTTATGAGTTAATTTAAATCAAGAATTGTGAAGAAAGATTTAATTAATTAAATGATTTGATTTATTTAACTAAAGGGGACAATGTTAGATTAAATCAAATAAGGTTTAATTTATATAATTTAATAAGAGGACTTTAGAGACTTAATTTAAATAAAATGAATTATTTAAATGAACAGGGATAGAGGGTTAATTAATTTAATCAACAGAGGAGAAAGACCTAATTAAATAAATAATGATTTATTTAATTAAGGGATAAAAGGTGTTGATAAGCTGAGAGTATGATTCAAGACGAAACGATGTTAGTAGGATCAAGATCAGGGGCATGTATATTTTACGTGTCTACAATTATTCCCTTATTATTTTGATTCGACAGTAGACGGGGTGCACCTTGTAGTACAAATATGACCTTGGTAATTGATTGTGGATGAGGGGCATATTACGATCTTTGAGAAGTGATAGCTACCTAGATGTGCTTAGTGTTGGTGACACCATCATTGGCAACATTTTTATTTCTATTCTAGTAATATAATTTGTCTCCAGTTTGTTTATCTTTATCTTCTTTAAAGATTTTGATGAGCCCCTTTGCAATGAGGGCTTTCTCAATGGTTGTACCCTTTTCAATTACTTTTGCGAAGGTGGTAACGCAATGGAGATGCAAGTTGTGAGCCAACTCAAGATGGGAATTTGTAATGAAAATTCTCACTAACTCCTTCTTAGGAAGACTAGATTTTAGCCGACTGGCAATGGCTCACCGCCTTTGAAGTAGGTTGCAAATGTTTCTCCTTTGCATTGTTTATGCTTTAAGAGGTCTAAAGTGTTCGTGTCCTCTAGATTCAAAGAGAAGTGTGCAACAAACTTCTCTAACAAATTAGGAAAGGAAGAGATCGACCTCCTTAGAAGACCCATGAACTAGTCTAAAGCTTGTCCCATTAAGCTCCTAGGGAACAACCTAAGGAGATAGTTATCATTATGTGAGAATTCCTGGCAATGCATATAAAACTCTTGTAAGTGGTTTCTTGGGTCACCCCTTCCCTTATATTTATTGCATTTTTGGATTTCAAAATGTTTAGGGAAGGGGATGAGTGAAATAGATGAGTCAAACAGATAAGGACAAATGTCCTCAAACTTGAAGGACTTCTTTGATGTACCCGCTTGCAAGTCTTTTAGTGCAACTTTCATGTCTTCCCATTCCTTATTATTCGATATTGATGGGGAAGGACCTGCTAGGTTGGACTAATCATATGGGGCATATTGTTGATATGGCGACGGTGGAGGGGGAATGTATTGATCAGATGATGGTGAAGGTGGATATGAAGGGATTTATTGATATTGTTTTGTATATGTGGATTGAGGATTGGTATAGATTTGTTGGTGTGACAGAGGGGCTTGGTAATATGATGAGGAGGCACCCTTCTACTGGGACGAGGACTGTTGATTATAGTATGAGTAATGGGGATTATAGTGGTAATCGTAAGTGGGGTTTTGTTGGGTTATGTACGGAGGTTGTTGCAGATTCAACTATTGATAGTAGATGTTTTGTTGTGGTTGCTATTGGGATGAGGGTTGGTGGTTATTGTAAGAGTAGTTAGGATTAGTGTTGGAAGCAATATATTATGGTCTAGGTGTTCCTAGAGGAGGAGGTGGTTGATAATATGTGTTATGTGGAGGTAATTGGTGATAACATTGTGAGAAATGGTGAGGTAGAGGTTGTGAATAATACTAATATTGGGTTGTAGGGTTGCCTTAGGGTTGTGAGGGTACTTGTTGTGATTGTGGATCGACTTGAGATTGTTGGAGAGGTTGCGATGGATTACCCCGAGGTTGACACAGAGGTTGTTGATAAGGTGGTTGTTGTTGTGGAGTGATTTATGACTAATGAGGAGGTTGTGATGGGTTGCCTTGAGATTGATGTGGGGGTTGCTCATAAGGTGGTTGTTGTGGGATAGAGTGATCGAGATTGGGCAATGAATTTTGATGTGGTAGTGGTTAGGTGCGGATGAGAGGGATGTGAGGAGGTGTTGAAGCAAAAGGATTATATGCATTGCCCCTAATGTTTCTTGACAACTGGGTCGATTGATAAGGTGGATGAAAGGACACAATTGACATAGATGGTGTGGGAGTAGGACATTGTGAGTTACCCCTATGGATTAACAAGATCAAGACCTTGAGGATTACTTTTAATTTGTGGATTGGTAGGACCTTGAGGATTAATAAGACCAAGACCCTAAGGATTATTGGGATTAGGTGCCACACCCATAACTGAAATCCAGACTGGAGAGGGTGGGATTTGATAACATACATCATTATCGAATTTGGGTTGGTACCATGTATCCAATGGAGTAACTTGGGGCACTTGAGGGATGGATGATCCTGAATTTACTTGAGAACTTTGTGGATCCTGTGTTAGAGGTGGGGGTGTGATATTGACATATTTTGAGATATCAAACCCTGTTGGGGGCTTGGTACCCCTCATGAGCAATTGAGCAAGAATTTTGTCCCCACGACCATCAAGAAGACAATCAGTCATTTTCACATTGGTAGGATCACTAAGATATTTATCAATAGTAAGCTCAGGTTGATTGACCATGCCTTCCTCAATGGAAGGGCGAGGATGAACTTCAATATTGGATTGTGAAGATCCACCATTAGTGGGTGGATTAGGAGTGTGTTGAGGCTGACCATCTTGGGATTGTTGTTGTTCCATGATTTTTTATGCCTGTGACCGAGTAATGGGCATGAAAATGCAGGTGACCAAGATACTAAGATGACACTAAGCCCTAAGATGCACTTAAGTGGTGTCCTAGATGACAACTTAAATGATTTCTAAGATGATAGATCGATTGATTAGATGATTGCTAGGATAAACAATGGATTGATAATTGGATTGGATCGAGTTAGATTGATTGATTAGATTGGATGGATAGGATTAACTTTGAATGAAGTTTTGGAGGTCAATTGGATGATGTAAGACATTGATGATTAGATTGGGTGATAAAAAAGATGATTACACCACAAAATATACCTCTAGATGGAGGTAGATTGATAAGGTTACAAAGGATTACAGACTCAAGACGGATAAAAATCTTAAGTAAGCATGAATTATAGCAATAGGGTCAATTACCTAACCTAATCAGATAAAAATCCCCTAAAATGATGTCTAAGGGATTCAGATTGATGGATCGATGATGGATATGCAATCTAGGGGTATCTTAAGGTGAACCTATATGATTTGATTGAAGATTTGATGATTTTTGAAAAATGCAGATGCACGAAAATAATGATTGTAGGTAGATGGATGGTGATAAAAATTATTTGATCACAAGAATGGACTCGGGAAACAACAGGATTTTAGTGGCCAAGTGGGTTCACTCTTTGGTTTTTGTATGGGAGGTACATTCATCTTTGTAGGTCACGAGTTCGCCCTTCCAGGTCAGGGGTGAGCCTATCCAAAACTATGTAAGATCACCTCTGTGTGTGGCAGGTTCACCCCTCTAAAGTTCATGGGTTTGCCTATGTCTTTGACTATATGGTCAGGGTTTCACAAAATCACCAAAACAGATAGCAAGCTCACCTAAATCTTGGACTGTATGGATAGATGGGTGCAGGATCACCTCTTGAAAACACAAGTTCACCTATCTAGGTTTCAATATTTCCCCTCTCTTCAGCTATACAGTCAAGACACGAAAACACCTATCAGATGAGCAAGATCACCTATTTCTTATAAGAATGTATGAATGGGGATGGTACAAACACAACACATGATATCCCCTATGGAGGGTAGGTTCGCCTATTCTAGGAGGTGTATGGAAGGAGGATTAGGAGACTTAGATGCATAATCACCTATGGGGAGGACATGATTGCTTGTTCAAGGAATAGGCGGATGCAGGACTGCCTATCTAGGGAACCCTTCTAGCGAATTTTCCCCTGACAAAAGCGAGTTTCCCTATCAGGATGACGGGACTGGACTCTAGCATGGATTTTCCCTTTTTAGGGCAGGTTTTCCCATCCACAATGCAAATTCACCCCTATAGGAAGAAAACTTTCCTTTAAGGGTAGGGACAGACTATGGCAAAGGATAAAAACAACAATCAACAAGCAGTGGACTAGGACCGACTCAAACTAGTGACAAGCACTAGTATATCACAAGAAGACATGCGAGATAACACAAGCCTAAAATTAGTAATAAAAGGGTTTACAAACTTGATGTAGACCCACCACCTTGAGGGGATACCCCAAGGTTAATACTCCATGATACCGAGTTGGTTCTTTGTATCACCCTTTCTCATAAAGGCAGATAGCTAGAGATTTAGTGGCATAGGGTCATCAACTATCATGTCCCTAATTTTAGAGGAAAATTAATTTAATTAATTATGTTGTCCAAATTAATAATATTTCATAAGGATGACTATTTAACTATTTTAATTAAATTAAGTGATTATTAAATTAGTTATTTATAAGGTTATCAAACAATTAAAAATTAAAAGGTGACCTCATATTTAATTAATTTAATAAAGTGACTAAACAAATTTTATATTATAAAGTCACTTGAATAAAATAATAATTTATTTCTAGAAGCTTCTTGGTGATGTGGTTGAAAAAGTATAAAAAGGAGCTTGGGCTAAGCATTTTGGCATGGTTGATTTGACTACTTCATTTTCTACATGCTAGAGCTGATCGCTTGACAACTTCACTTGTGAGATATCAAGCCTAGCTAGTTTGGGAGAAGATATATCAGTCTTGTCATTTCCAATCATTGAAGATAATTTTTGGAAGGGTTTATGAGATATATTGAGGTCTGTAATTTTGTTAGATTTTGTAGACCAGCCATGGGAGATCTTGCATTTTCATTTGCAGCTCTTCAATGAGAGGTCAGATTTTTGTGGGCATAGGAGAAATCAATTCCTCTCGTGCTAGAAAACATTTCTATAACAATTTGAAGGGCCATTGTTGCTGAATTTTTTTATTTAAAATATTTCCAGGCAAGGACAGGGGCAACCCTCTTTGCAAGGGCAATTTTGGCGAAGGGATCATCAAAAAAATGTCATGAAATTTGAGAAGGGGTGCCTTGCATCCAGGAACAAGGGCGCTACACTTTGGAGGAAAAATTCTTCACCATTCAAGAGAATCAAAATTTTCAAGTCTACAGATTCAATTTCCAAGTTCCTTCTTTAATTGTTGCACTTCATTTAGAGGTAAACATTCATATTGTATGCATTTTCTGATTCAATCAACATCTTCTCCATGTAATTCCAGACATATAATAGTCTCTAGATTGCATATGTAATGCTACAACAGATTGGTATTTAGTTTCAGCCATGTTCATATGAAAGGAAAATAAAAACTCAAGTTTGATTGCACTTCAATTGTAGCTTGTAAGCACTCTAATAATATTGTAATATCAATTGGAGCTATAAGGTGTTTTCTTGCCTTCTATTTGACAAATTCTCCATCATATGTAATTTTATTGTTTTGAAATAGGATGCATGCCAAGTGTTTGTGAAAATGTCTCTTGGATATAGGTGTTTATTTGCACTTAGAACTTCATGTATTTGCATTTGAAAATACCAAAAAGAGCTGCATTTCATTTTAGTTACTTGCCTAGTTGTCTTAGAAATCATTTCCAAGCATTTTACATCATTTGGAAACATCAAAAAAAATTCTACAACAAACTGAAAATCAAACCAGCAGGCAAGAAGGTTGCAAGACAAGTGTTTGACAAAATTACCAAGGCTGCAAATCAGTGTTTTTATATCAGATTTGGTCAGGTACATTATAATGGTATCAGAGCTAAAGATCTTGCCATCTTGTAAGGGTTCATGAGTGAAACATAAAAGAGGTATACAACAAGGGAAGAAAAGAAAGGATAATATTATGCAACAGGTGGAAGAAGACAATTCAGCCCTCCACATATTCCACAAGGACAAAAAGTTTCAGGTATATTAAAAGCACATTGGGAGGAGCCAACTAGAACCATGAGTGAAGAAGGTGGCAACCATGGTAGGTAAAAGTAAGAGGATTCAAGTGATGCACTCCTTAGACACCATCTTGAAGAGCAAAGGAAAATGAATCAACACTTAGAGAAAATGTTGCATATGTTGATAAACAATTCAATTAGCAACAATAACAACATGAATGGAGGAAACAATGGATCCCATTCAGTCAATAATAACAGGGTCCCTAATCATCACACTTCACAAAGTGGAACGAGACCTATGGTGCCTATTTTTACAGCTAGGGAAGAGAAACCAGAAGAAGACAATGAAATCACAATACTTGAGCTTCAGGATCAATTCAGATAAGATTGGGTAGCTGCTAGTTTTCAACAGGATATGTCTCTCAAAGACTACATGGAGCTAAGAATGAGGCACATACCAAACAGAGGTAAAAAGGAGAAACACAATGACCTTAGGAGAAAGGTGGGAAAATTAAGGTTGCCTTATTATGATGGTTCAGGGAAGACAACAACACGAGCTTGGGTGCAAAAAGTGGACACATACTTTCAGCTTAATCCTATGCTTGAGGATGAAGCAATCAAGTACACCACTATACATTTGGATGGAGTTTTGCATGAGTGGTGATATCATGGGCTAGTCATCACCATGGGCTAATCACCATGGGTCATGATCGAATTACCTCTTATGCGGAGTTCACTGAGTGATTGATTGAGAGTTTTGATGTGAAGGAGTTAGCACAACTCAAACAAACAGGATCATTGGATACATACATTGTAGATTTTTAGAGGTTAGCAGTTCTTGTGACAAACATTTCAGAGAGGATATTGCTGATCTTATTTATGGATGGGTTGATGGATCCTTTGAGAGGCTGGGTCAAAGCTCTCAAACCTACTTCACTACAAGAGGTAATCAAGAGGGCTAGAGACATGGAGTCTAGTCGACAAAAGAGAAAGTCCTCTAGCAACCAAAGGAGTGAATCCCCCTCCCATAGTACATCTTCTTCATGTGACATGGGGAAGAAGACTTTCCATAAAGAAGACAACAAGATAAATAAAATGAATGATGATGACCGCAAGGAGTGTAGGGAGAAAGGAATATGCTACCATTGTAAGGAGAAATAGACGGTGGGACATCAATGCTTGGGAAAGGGGAAGGTTCACCTCATAGAGATAGTGTCATATGATGAGGATGAGGAGGAGAGGGCACATATGGAAAACAACAATACAGATGAGGATCAACCTCAAGGGGAGGACAGTGGAGGTGGTTCCATTGTTTCACTTTCAGGCTCTCCTAGATTCCACTCCTTCAGAGTTAATGGATCCATATAGGGCCAACCCATCAGTCTTGATTGATAGTGGGGCTACACATAATTTCATCGATTCAACCTTAGTGGTGAAGCAAGGATTGACAACACATGCCTTTGATGGGTTTATCATGGTGGCTGATGGTTAAAATATGTTTTGCAGGAAGAGGGTTCCCTAACTAAGTATCAGATTGGGAAACTATATAGTGAGAGATGATTTATCTATAGTGGACTTGGGAACCACAAATGCTATTTTGGGGATACCGTGGCTCCATTCCTTGGGTGAATATTCATAGAACTTTTAGATAATGGAGCTCAAGTTTAGAATGACTGAAGGACAAAAAGTGGTGCTTACAGGGAAGGAAAATGGAGCACCCAAGGACGTGACAACTAGTCGTATGATGAGGCTTGAGGGGCTGAGTGGTTTCAATTTATGGGATTTGATTTTCCCTCTCGGATTGTTGGCTACTCTACCTTGATGGGATGCTCCTTGAGGACAATAATTGTTGGTTGGGATGGTCATATGGATGTTACGAGATGGAGTAGTGATGACTTTCTATCCTTGGGCAGCAAGGATACATTTAGCTCCATCATGGATTTGATTAGTGGACTTTGGGGTGTTGTTCTGATTCATCATAGCAGCTTTCCTGGGATAGGCCTATGCTTCTATACCCCTTGGTTGGGTATCATTTACATTTTGAGGAGGCAACTTAGGGTATGTTGGTATGAGGATGACACAGGAATGGAAAGAGTGGATGGCATTCATGATGATGACGTTGTTATGGAGAGGTATACACATGGTGTTTCTTGGGCGTTGACAGGAGGTTACCACCTTGATTGCACTTTGAGGTGTGTTCACCAGATATCCTTCGATCCACATGTTCAGGATGTGACCTCGTCATTGTTTCTCAATGAGGAGGGTTGAAGGACAAGACACCAGGCTTGTATGATTTAGGTGGAGATGATTATTGGGGCACTTGGATGCACGGGGACTGTCACTTCAATGCTTGGTTACCATATGATGGGGTTTGGAGCTTTGGATTTGCATGGATGAGTCGTGGGTCCCACAACTTGACAGGATATGATGTTGGCATGAGCTTCAACTATGTTTGTTGGTTGATTGTAGTACTTTGCAGGGTTTTTTGGGATCTAGGTGGTGGCGGACAGGTGTTGTGGTGATTATGGATGGAGAGTTGTGGATTGCTTGAGGGCAAGAAATCGTTGGGAAGGGAGGACTGTCATGTCCCCAATTTTAGAGGAAGTTTAATTTAATTAATTATATTGTCCAAATTAATAATATTTCATAAGGATGACTAGTTAATTTTTTAAATTAAATTAAGTGATTATTAAATTAATTATTTATAAGGTTATCGAACAATTAAAAATTAAAAGGTGACCTTATATTTAATTAATTTAATAAAGTGACTAAACAAAAAAATTATATTATAAAGTCACTTGAATAAAATAATATTTTATTTCTAGAAGTTTCTTGGTGATGTAGTTGAAAAAGTATAAAAAGGAGCTTGGGCTAAGAATTTTGGCATGGTTGAGTTGACTACATTTTCTACATTGTTGGAGCTGATTGCTTGGCAACTTTGCTTGTGAGATATCAAGCCTAGTTGATCCTAGTTTCGTTTGTGAGATATCAAGCCTAGCTAGTTTGGGAGAAGATATATCAGTCTTCTCATTTGCAATCATTGAAGATCATTTTTGGAAGGGTTTATGAGATATATTGAGGTCTTTAATTTTGTTTCAGTTTATAGACCAACCATGGGAGATCTTGTATTTTCATTCGTAGCTCTTCAATGAGAGGTCAAATTTTTGTGGGCATTGGAGAAATCAATTCCTCTCATGCTAGCAATCATTTCTATAACAATTTGGAGGGCCATTGTTGCTGCAATTTTTTATTTAGAATATTTTCAGGCAAGGAAAGGGGTGACACTCTTTGCAAGGGCGATTTTGGTGAAGGGATCATAAAAAAAATATCATAAAATTTGAGAAGGGGCACCTTGCATCCAGGAACAAGGGCATTGCACTTTGGAGGCAAAATTCTTCACCATTCAAGAGAATCAAAATTTTCAAGTCTGCAGATTCAATTTCTAGGTTCCTTCTTTAATTGTTGCACTTCATTTATAGGTTCACATTCATATTGTATGCATTTGCTAATTCAATCAACATCTTCTCCATGTAATTCCAGAAATATAATAGTCTCTAGATTGCATATGTAATGCTACAACATATTGGTATTTAGTTTTAGACATGTTCATATGAAAGGAAAATAAAAACTCAAGTCTAATTGCACTTCAATTGCAGCTTGTAAGCACTCATAATATTGCAATATCAATTGGAGCTATAAGGTGTTTGATTTCCTTCTATTTGACAAATTGTCCATCATATGTAATTGCATTGTTTTGAAATAGGATGCATGCCAAGTGTTTGTGAAAATGTCTCTTGGTTGTAGGTGTTTATTTGCACTTAGAACTTCATGTATTTGTATTTGAAAATACCAAAAAGAGCTACATTTCATTTTAGTTACTTGCCTAGTTGTCTTAGAAATCATTTCCAAGCATTTTACATCATTTGCAAACATAAAAAACAAATCTACAAAAAACTGAAAATCAAACCAGCAAGCAAGAAGGTCGCAAGACAAGTGTTTGACAAAATTACCAATGCTGCAAATCAGTGTTTTTATATTAGATTTGGTCAAGCACATTACATCAACAAACACCATGGACTCAACTTCACTCTCTCACTCAGGAACTATCATAGTTCACCTTGAGGATTTAAATCTCTACCCAAGGGAGTACATGGTGAGTAACTACGAGGTGTCATCTGCAATCCCTGCACTACACCAAACTGTGACTAAACATGAGTCTTATCTAGGCTATACAGACTCTTTAGGGAGTCCTCGATACACCAAGAGGGTGCGTGTGGCAACAACCATGAACACTAGCGTGGATTGGGAGCCCCAACGAGGTATTAGTAACTTGGACCAACCCTTCACACCTAACTAGGAATCACCCAAGTATTAGTGCTCTGCCAAACATGATGCGACTGGATTGGGGTACAACTTTGGATCTCCCCCTTTATATACCCCGCCAGTACATATGGTTGAGATCATTCTTTAAAGTGATGAAATCCCCAAGCAAGTCTCCTAAAGGGAAGGAAATACTAGATGTTTCTGATCTCCGGGCTCGCATGCAGTGCAAGGGGAGAGCATACGTGTACTAGTACTCCTAGGTGGACTCAACTAGACTAGAAAAAGTTTTGATTTATGATCCCCAAGCTCATTGTATGATGGAAGGGGAGAGCGTATGTCAACAACCTACTCCCAAAGACAACAAACAAAGTTAATTGACCCTTTATTTAAATCTATGTGTTCCTAGCTAGTATGAAAAACAACAAACAATCTAACTAAGGGGCTTCAACCACTCGTCCTGTAAAAGATATGTTAGTAGTTTGACCTTTGATCTTGGGTGAATAATGAGCTACAAAAATGTCAATAAAAGCTTACAAACACAAACAAACAAGTTAGCTGATTAGTACCCAAATTCAAAACCAAATGAGAGTGTAAATAAAAAAATAGCGTTCTTGATTACCCCAGGTTTGGCCTTGTGCAAGGCATACTCGCCTTTCATCGAGTGTCGGGGTCATCTTTATATGGAATGGGAAGATGCATTACCACCTATTGGGTGGAGGGGTGGAAGCAAATTTGCCTTTGTGATTTGAGTCAGATGGCCTCTTCCTTCAACAAGTTCACCCGTTCATGCTACTCAAGCACATTTGCCTTTGAAATTGTGGTTCCTGGTTACTAGTTGGAAATTCACCTTTCTTCTAAAATGGCGTACATGAGTTCACCTGCCTTGATGCAGGATCACCCCTACGCCAGGTAGATTCACCCATTGGGACAGATTCACCTTTGTGCTTGAAATCCAAACCTTTAAAACTTGAAATAGAAAAAGAAGTGAAAGAAAATTCGTGACGTGGGTCCCATCGGGCGTGCCAAAAATGTGTGCAAGCATTTTTCTACTATAAAAATAAAAAATCACAAATGGGAATACAAGAATAAGAACACAAACAACCACTCAATATTAGCCTAGCTTAATTCAAATAAACACTCAAGAAAACAACAAATTTACCTTATTTGAATTGTTCCTTTGGCTGGCCCTTTGTTCTTGATTTTGTGTGCTCCTTCATTGGCCAAATGACAGTAACCTAGCTTAAAATGATGGGATGAGATGAGGAATGCAATGATCTAGCTTGATGGTGGAGTGAATGCAAGCTAAATGTGCAAAATGGGTGCAACAATGGAGGTTTCAAACTTGAATGCAAGATGGCTAAGTGTGTGATTGCTTGAGTGAGTTAGTGATGGATCAAAATGAGAGAAAAATCACTATATTTAGGGAAAGGGTCCCTAAATGAATGAATGGATGAGATTGATCCTAGGATGAGAGATCAATGGCTAGGGTGAGTTGAGAACTCACAAGCCATCTCATGAGGACATATGTCAAGTGAGGTGGAGATGACAAGGAAATGAGGTGGAAAAGGTGTGTTTTGTCTCATCAACCCACATTATGGGATGATGTGACAATAGAAGAATTAAAAATTCTTCTAAAATCTCCCTAGGTTTTGGAGATTTGACTTTGGGATTATGGAGGAATTTTAAATTAGTCCTTTATTTCTCCAAAGGTGTTGGAGAAATAAAGTGGAATTAAAAATTTCCCATAGGATGCATGGGAGAAATAAAAAGGAATTTTAAATTCTTTGGAAGGCAGAGGCGACTTCTCCAAATGGAGAGCTATTAATGAAAGTTGACTAAGGTACATGCCATAAATGGCATGATGATTAGATTAGGCTTAATTAGTGATTTAGTTTCTGCAAATGAAGGATTAGGCAGGTTAATGAAGGATTAAGACCAACTTGCAAATTATGGAGGATGTGACACTAATCCAAGATTAGAGGTGTGTACATCCTAATGATAGGATTGGGCAAGTTAACTAGGACTATAATAAGGTTATGGAGGATGGGACAAGGAGAGAGAAATAATGAATTTAAAATTTTATTTTAATTCATTTAGCCAAGTGACTAAATTAAACAAATTAGAATATTTATTTAATTTAGAGAGGAATAAGGTAAGGTATCTAATTAATTAATTAAATACCTTAGGAGACATTGGGGCTAGGATGAATATTAACTAAATAATAAATTATTTAATTAATATGGTTCAAGGATACAACATAAAAGAATAAAAGGGAAAATTTGACCATATGAGAGTGGTCAAATTCAACTGTCTACAATTGTAACAAATTATGAAGCTTTGGAGCAAGAAAATGTAAAATTATGAAGTCTAGAAGCTCTAGGAAACTTAAACTATAGGAATACTTATCAAAATAGTTGGAATTTTGGTATAGCTCTCTAAAAAAGATATTCATACCTCCTATTATAGATGTGTATGGAGAGGAAAGAGAAAAAGATAATAAGAAGCAATCAAAAGATGTGTACAAAGCTTAGAGAAGATAACTAAGAGGTTTTTATGTTGGGCATGTTCAAAGGTGGCATTATAAAGCCAAATTTAGTACATAATGGTACATGCAAGAAAATCATGTGTGGGAAAGAATGAGATGTATGTGTTGGAATTATGGAGCCTTGCAACATGAGATTGAAGTGTAGATGATTTGTGTTGGTTGTTCCTATGTTTTGATTGATGTCAACATGGTGACAACTTTACAAGAAGTTTACTTAGTTTACCAGAAGGTGGTCTCTACCGGTAATGTTCTTTTGTAGTGAACTAGTGCGTTGGTAATTGAGTCTGGAATTCACCGCAAGAAAAGATATGACTCTAATCTCTTGACCATGTTATCATGTCTCATTCAGAAAACTTATCTTGGATCCTGAGAATTTTTGGGTTGTGAGTAGAAAGTTATCTCTGATAGAGTTCAACTCTGTATCTTACTGGTTGTTCTCTGCTTATTATATCAGTGTGGGAGACTCCGCATTTTCTTAAGAACATTCTAATGCTACAATTTTAAAGGTAGTATCAATGATGGTAGTATGATGAGATATTGATGTGATCTCAAATTTGGAAGGTGTTTGTTTTGAGGATTGTATGTTGGTTTGGAGTTTATGTGAATTATGTTCTAGTCTTGGTTGACCTAATGTATGCAATACACTAAGGAGACTAGCTATACTTTATGGATGTTAGCCGACTTGGTATAAAGCACTACATGGATAAAATGTTTTAAATCATATATGGTGCCAACAAGAGTGTTTTGATTGTTTTGCTTTCATTTAATTAGGCTGACCTAATTGATGAATAAGATATACTTGTATGTATATAAGATTCTTTGAAGAGAGAAAAGGTGTGAGTGGAAGATAGGAGTTGTGGTGTAGTGAACTGTGAAGAGGATTAAGGGGTATGTGCAAATATGAGTCTAAATGATTTATCATTTGAGGATCGAAGTAGGTTTATTGAGCGAATATTATTAGAGGTGGTACTTCATATTATAAGATTCATTAGAATTGAACCCTGGACACTGAAGGTGTATTCTATCAGTTCATACTTTTGGAAGTGAGTCACTATCTTTGTATCTTGGTGGTTAGCCATCTTTTATATTCAGGCTGTGATCCTTTCAAGGATAGTGAGTCCTGGTAGTGAGCCCTATAGTATATTGTATCTAGATACAATATATTGTGAGTTAACCCTCACCGTGGTTTTTCCCTTTTTAGGTTTTCCACGTAAAAATCTTGGTGTTCATGTGTGTGGTTACATGATTTGTTTCTATATTATCTCTTGTTTATTCAGTCATAATTACTATAATGTTTAGATGGATCTTATTAGAATGGTTTTATGGAATACTGATTCACCCCCCTCTTATTATTTTGAATGTTCAACAATTGGTATCAGAGCCTATTCCTCTGAAGGAGCTTAACAACTTGAGGAAGGTCCCAAAATTTGAGTATAAGATTTTTTTTCCTCCATAAGTGATCTTTGTTGGATATTTAGAAGAAATTGAAGGCCCGAAGAATAAGCTAAAGGAAGTGAATGATTGTGTCAAATATTTAAGGAGAAGATTTTAAGATTCCTATGATCAATTGAGAAGATAAAATGATGAGATCATCAGACTGTTACAACAAATGGAAGAAGAAAAAAGAATTGAAGGATGTCAACAAGTTGAAATTCAAGAGAAAATGGATATAGATAACACAAAAACATTTGAAATCACCTTAGCTATATTAAACCGACAAGTGATATAGATAACACTTATTGTTTGTCTTTGATCTTGTCTAATGATTTATCTTAATGACCCATTTCAAGGACCTCTCGATGATGTCTATGAAAATGATTTAGAGAGAAAGGAATGGGGCATTGATCATTATCTTTCATTTTTCATGCTTGTGGATACTCTTGTAAAAGAATCTTGGTGCATACTTGCTTAGTTGTGTGTAGGGAGGTTGTTTGGAGTAGATTGTTGACTATTACATATGCTTTGGTCTGATATATTCTAAACTTTAAAAGTACATTCTGATGAGGTGTTTGTATGTCAAGGTGTGAACAAGAAATATCCTATTTGTTTGCAGAGTCACCCAATCCTAAGATATGAGAAAATCATGACCATCATCACCATCTCTAATAAAGTCTCGATGGATCATGAAATTGTTGGAATTTTGAATCAATCATCAAAATTAATGGTCAAATTATTCATTCTTATTTCTTCTATCTTCTTTTCATGCTAACATAGTATCATGAAAATTAACAAAAAAATCATCAATGCATCCATCATGTATCCACAAATCATCAACATGCATAAATCTTGCATCATCACAACATATCATAATACGAAAAAACATATTTCACTACAAAATCATGATCATTTAAGTCATGATGAATAGTATAGATTTTTTAGTCTAAGCATCTTAAATCGTTGCATTATCATAGCACAAGTGTGAACATCTGCATAAGCATACATATCATGAACATTTATATACATCCATATGCATACATCACCATCCCATAGCATATCATAAAAGGATACTGAAAAAGAAGTGCATCCATCCATTGTATTGCATTACATCACATTTCATATACATCAAATCATAGATCATCATCACATATCGTATAACACATAAATAAAAGAAGTGCATCCATCATATTGCATCCATACATTCATAAGCATGAAATAAAGAGTATATCACATATTAAATCCGAATCATCTCATATATATATATATTAAAAAATGGTGACTACAATGATACAATATTTGAATCAGTGTCTATATATCAATCAAAAGTATAATATCCATGAGGCTATCAAAAATGAGCCCATGAATGCATATCTATATAAAGAATCGGGCAATAATCAAAGTTTCTATACAAGTAGGCTAGCCTTGGTGGTTGTTGGACTCACCCCTAATTGATGGTTGATCCTTAGCTCTAGGTGGTACTCTGCTCCGCTACAAAAAATTAGGTTGTCTCATCGCCTAAGGAAAATCATGATGATAGTGCATACGGTAATATGTAGCCTTTGTCATTGCCTCTCTATATAACTAGGCTGATACTATCCTACGATGTGATGCAACTATGACTACCTCCAATTGTTGTCTCCGCCCAATCTCCTGGGCTAGCTATATGTCCAGTTACTACCGTAACTGGACCTCCTTATCTTTGTGTGTAGTCATAGCCTATAGCTACTACTGCAACTAATCCTGCTTTGCCTATAATCGATCTCTCTCAATAGTGAGAGCCTGAATCTATGCCTAAGCCTATGCATCTAGTTGTACAGGTGGAGGAGGTGGTGGTGCCCCTAGAACCTATCCATCATGACTACCCTACCTTCCTAACACCTCTGCTTGATCTGGTTGCTATTGGTTCCCATCACCTGGCCCCTGTCTTGCTCTTGATCCTATCCTCGATCTTGATCTCCATCCCTTCCTCCATCTCGACCACCATCTCAGCCTCGACCTCTACCTCTATCTCTACCTCTACCTCTGCCTCTAGGGTATGCCCCTATTGGATATGTTAGGCGTGTAGGTGGCTTAAACCACACATCATAGGGTGGAGTAGTCCCCACATTTGGAAGGCCCTGATTATATGCCCATGGATGTGGGATGAGATTTCTAAAATCATTGATCATCATAACAAGATCAATAGGGGATTTCCATTGCACCTCTCTCTGAGCTTTGACAAAATAATAATATAACCATCTGCAGGCACATCTTGTACCCCCCCAAACTACCAAGCAATGTAGTTTGGAAGGTATCACTCTATGATAGTATACTCTCTACCCTACAGGTAGCGAGGTTGTCATGCAAAATCTAGTTGTTGTTGATTGTCATACCACCATGGATGTTGTAGCCACGACCTCCATCTGAACACCATCATGTCATCAATGGCATGACACCAATATGGAAAACCTGTGGGGCTCGTGTGCTAAAATGTCATCAACACCCTATACCAAAAAATTATGGGCTCATGATCATGAATATTTGTGAGAACAATCAAGGGCCTCAACACTTTGCAATGTGCTCATATGCCTATATGTGAAGCAAAGTCACCCCTACTCTGATGCTCTTGCCATCTTGGTAGATGTCCTCATGCATATCATGGTACAAAGAGGTAAGGAGAATTGAACCCCAGGCATACATAACATCTCTCTAGATCATACCCTCCCAAGCTAACCCCCATCCAGGACTAAAACCTCTGCCCCATCAATCTGGAGCAACGCCACAAATTAGAGCTACAACAAAAAAATTGAATGTGTCCACCCGACCACGATAAAAATCTAGATTAATCTAGGAGCTGATCAAAACAACCACCCATCTGTGTAGAAGGGAGAGGCATGCATATCTCTTGATATCTGGGTCATAAATGATGCACTCTCTGTGGATAGGAAATTGTAGTATGCACCACACACCCTCTAGTGTGACAATCGCCTCTCCAGTAGGCAAGTGAAAAGAAGAGGTCACACTATGCCACCTCTCAACCAGTGTTGTCATCATGGCGAGATGACTCCTAACCTCAGGTAAGAAAGAAATGAAGCCTAACCCTAGCCTCCCCAACCACTTCGCTTCCAAGTCGTCGAAATCTCTCACAACTGCTAAAAGGTCAGACTAATGCTCTTACGACATCAATGGCAAAGGATCCTCCTACATGCATCACACACACAGTATCAATTTACCGAAAACTTAAAAAAAAATGATCAAAATTTGAGACTTTGCATCTAGAACATCAAACGCATTGTTGATATCAATAACATCATTTATTTTTGGGTGCGTCACTATATCAATTTCAGGGGTGCGTCACCAATTTGGCGATGTGCATCACTGCACTCAATAGCGAATCAACATTATGATGTGTCGCTATATCAAAAAATCATGGTGCATTTCCATTTGTTTCATGTGTCTCCCACTACTTTCAATTGATGTTGAACTTAAAAAGCTCGTGCGTCGCTATACCTTGCGACCCCTAAATCGATTGTGTCGCTGAAACAAAAAATTAGGGTGCATTGCTAAATGGAGGGTGTTTCACTATTAAATCAATAATGATGCTTCCAACGCTTCAAAAGCGTCACTATACAATGATGCACCTAAAAACCTAACTATGACCCCCTATTAATGCACCTAAAAGCAAAAATTGAGGCAAGTTTTGAATCACATACCTGAGGTCCTGCGTCTACACATTGTTGGTACTTTCAAACCCACTCCGAAAGGTGAAGAGGGAGTGCATGGTGAGCCATTTCACCGAGGTATCATAGCTCAAAATGTAAGAATCTCCAAGGTATGAATGCACAAATGAATTGAAAGTGACCCTTCATCACCTATTTTAAGCCTAAAAATTAGGATTTTTTGCCCTAATTTTAGCCAAAAGCTAGGGTTTTGACCTATTTTACCTTCTTTTACCTTGTGCAAACTATTTTGAGCCATTTTTTGCACTTTTGAGGCCATTTTTGGTGTCCCAGGGCCTATTTGGTACGTAAAACCATATTTAACCTTTATCGAGAAATCAACCCAAAATTATTTTTTTTGCTCGATTTCTCGAGGAGGCAGGGAACCAGCTTATTCCTTCTACTGGGGCAATAGTGGGGCATCCAAAAATCTGAAAAGCGTCAATCTTTGAACCAACGTAATAGGTACCTCACTTCAAAGAGGGGTAAAATGTACACTTAAAAATGTCCCAAATGATATCATGCACTCAAATCAGATACACTAACTCTATTTCGTCCTAAAATCCATCCTCTTTTTTCTTAATTAATTAAATTTGCCTGGCTATTTAATTAATTACATCATATTCATCTATTGATCTAATTGATCTAATCAGATTAATTCACCCCCTTTCATGCTAACATTCCATCTTATTAAATTAAATACATCAAATTATTTAATTTAATCCCTAAAGTCCTCTTATTTAATTAAATATCATATCACTATCCCCCTTTTCATTAAATCATTTATTTAATGAATATCATCTAATTCCCCTAATTTGCATAATTAAAACCTTATTTAATGATCAAATTGCCTAATTAAATCTAATCCCCCCCACTTGCAAGGGAATATTCCTCCTTTGCACATTCCTCCAAAAAGGGAGTACATTAAAAATTTGTTTTAATTTACTAAATATCCATTTCTCTCATCCATGAGAATATTCCAAAGAATATTTTCTTTCTCCACTCATTTGAAAAATGAATATTCTTCCTTATAACAAACTTACAAGACTTCTTGTGCAAGTTTTGAGTGTGTTTGATTAAAAGAATATGAACCCTTGATTCTTTCCTTGATCCATGTGATCATTGATTCTCATCCATTGATAAGAATCCATGATCCATCTTTCATCCTTCCTCCATTTTTGGCCATTGATCAACCTTTTGATCCCAACTCTTCATTTCTCATTTGTCCTCCTATAAACAGGTCACTATTTGGAGACAAATGGATCCAAATTTTTCATAGAAAACTTATTTTATTGAAATCACTCACACTTTCACTCATATTTAGCACTTATTTAGTATCATCTTAGCTTAAATTACTTTCATATTAGATTAGATTCCATTAATGGCGTCCATGATAACATAGATACATCCATTTAGCTTATTTGTTAATTAGGGTTTGAATATTTTAGCTTAAAATCCATTTAGGTTAGCTTTGAATATATCCATATCGATAATTTTAGCATTAATCATGTTAAAATAGCTTTCATCATGTTCATTTAGCATTTAAATCATGTTTCATCACACATATATCATTGGTTTCATCGATTCTCTTCAATAGAATCGATCAGAACAGACTCATTTATCCATAGGATTGGGAAAGGGTCTCCATTCCACATTAATGTACATCACCCAATAGGATAAGTTTCAATGGATTAGAATAGTAATTTTGAAGATTTCATAGTTTAATATGTTAAGTTTTAATGGATTCCTAGTTTAGTGTTTATTGATTGATCTTATTGGGATTAAAGTTTAGTGGTTTCATTACGCTTTGTATCCTCATGGATCAAGTGTAGTCGGCCCATACTAATCCATCGGTCACACTATTGATAATATCTAGGTCAATTTATAAGGTTCTTTTTAGGCCTATTTATAGAATGTACAGTCCAAATATTTTAGACACCCTCTTATGTGTCCCTATTTAGAGTGAGAAAAAGGCATTGCATAAATCCTACGGTTCATATGTGATGCACTCATCGATGAGTAGATAAATTATCTACATAAACTTATGATGTGATTGAATAATTCATTATGATATTGTTTGACACTCAAAACTTCATATGTCCCAGCCTTAAGGATTTTGTTCATGCTAAACATTGCGATGAACTCAACAATGAGCTATTGAAAAGAGTGTATTAAGCCTTTAAGCAAATGGTAGTACTAATCTAAGGTGATCCCTACCAAAGTCTTTGGTAAGATTGTGTAACTATTGTATCTTATGAAAAGTTCTTGGATAATAGTGGCATAAGCCTTCATATGCACATTTGGATCTCTCTCTCTCTCTCCCTTTAATTTAAGAATATTTAGGAGTGATATTTGCAAATTGACATTCTTAATAGCACAATCTAGAGGTTCCTAAAAATATTTAAGATAAGCCCATGAAAACGGATCATGCATAAGGGGAATACATGCTCCAAAGATATTCCACAATGGTGGTGTTTGGTAGATCAACAACACTTAGAAGGCTAAGTGAATTTGTTGGAACATGAAGGGTTTTGAGTAATTTTAGTGCATGGGATTGAATAACTGAAATATTAGTGAGATTGTGTAACTTTGAGTCTAGTTGGAGGAATCCCATCATGTATTGTTGGTCATGTATTGTATGACTAAGGTAGAGGATGCATTAAAGCCTCGTTACCTATGCTTTGAGAATAAATGTTTAAATATGGGGATGGTTAAGAGACCCCTAGTTTGGATTATTTTACATGGCAACAAAGGTATTGGTATAGAATCATTATAGATGTTTGTTTCAAGTTTTGATTGGTTGTTCAAAAAACCCAACCTTATTATCTATAATTCATTGCACTAGAGTAGTGATGAAAAATCTTGTTCACTTCATTTATTTGATTATAATTTCACACTCACAACCATGAGATGGATTTTACATGTGATTTTGATGTGATTTATATGATGGGGATTGTGTTGCACCATTTGTCATTGATTTATGTGGATTCTCTAATTGCATGTGTTGTGAGAATGTTTGGTCATTTTGGTAGGCCACTTATTGAATGATCTAAGCATTTTCTATGTCATTTTCATGATCCATTTTATTATCAATGTTGGTACTCGTGCCTTTGTAGGTAATGAATTTTGGTTTTTATCTATGAATTTAGATCAAATCAACATGCATTAGGCTCTTTATTTATTTGGATTTGGTTGGAGGATTATTCCTTGAAATGGTCCCCACATGGGGTTGTTGAAGGTATTGCAGTCTTGATTATTTTTCACATTTTGGTATGGCTCTTAATGAGCACTCTTGGAGGGGTGATCCCACTTTTTGGTGAAAGTGGGACATTGAAATTATTATTTTTAACCAAATATTCACTTTCTAACACTTAACATAGCAACTAAACTATTAAGATTTTGAAGATGATGTGAGAGTGATTCTTCAGATTTATTTTGTAGATTTTAAATGTACTTTTTTTATTTAACAAATAATTTACAAAAAAATAAAAGTAATTTTAATAATAATAAAATTATAGTTAATATTATTATTTTTAAATGACATTTATAGTATACATCATTATTATTTTTAATTGATATTCAATTACTAATAAATTTTAAGTCTAGGTATAATATATTACATCTATTAGTAGCTACAAGTAGAACCCAAAAGGCTAAACAACAAGTTTCTCAAAAAGAACCCGATTTACATCTTTTTCATACTATATATATCATATTTCTATAAAAAAAAACTAATCCAACTTCATTGTCCTCCACTATAGCTCTGAGGTTCTACCTCTTTACCCTTCTCATGCATCTTTTTGTTGGCTTGAATCTTGCTAGCTATAAATGAATCCACACCAAGAATGATTCCTCGTGGTGGTAAAATTCTTTCCCAACCACAATTGTCAAAATTTTGACAAGTAATTTATAAGTCCCTTACTTTAGCATCTCTTTTTAGTTCATTCTAATGTAGCTTGCAATATTGATTCTGAAAATAAATATATTCCTTCTAGAACTTATTGTCAAATTTCCTTAGGTCTTGGGCCAAAATTTAGCATCCTTGAGACCTGTCCTAAATACAGATGTGAACCCTTCATCTAGAATCTTCATAAACATGTCAGTTGGTATCTTCAACATCACTGTCACCTGTTCAATAATATTTAGAGTAGTGAGTCTTAAAGCATAATTAGTAAAATATCTTCTTTTTCCTTGGTATAAATCCTCATTTCTCTTTTTTCCAAATATACCACACAATTTTAGTAGAAAAAAATTCTAGAAAACTTTTTTTTCCAATTTTAAGCCTTTAACATAACCACACAAAATCTAATACCAAGACAAATTACTCCTACAATATCATTCCAAAATATTACCCATGAAAACAAATCAAATAGCATAGGAAAATTTACAATTGAAAAAAATATGATCAACATCCTCAACACAATTACAGATTGTATAAGATTTTGGAACAAACCAACAACTAACTTTTTTAGTAATAACAACCATCTAAAACAACCTTTCTTAGGCTCAACCTTTTTAGACCAACATGCTTTCAAAGTATCAAACTATTCTTTTTCCCCAAGATTTAGGTTTTAGACATGATTGACATGTTTTAACACATCACAAGATTCAGTTAGAATATTATAAAGGCCAAGCAATTTCATTTTCAGGAGGGGGTTTCATCCTTCCATTTCACATTAGCATAGAATTCAGGATTGAAATTTCCAATAATTGGGAACTACATCATTATTAGGGCTTGTGAAATAAAATAATAGGTTCTCTTATTAGCATTAGGGATACTAAATTCATTTTTTAGCTACATCCAAGTTTTGATCTAATTATTGCTTAGAATATCTTGAAACTTTGAAACTCCCATGTTTTCCCATTTTTTTGTAAAACATCCTTGCAATAGGGCTAGATGCTTATTTTTATGAGAGAGATTCCACCATATTGACCTAAAATTAACCACCTCATTGTTAGTTCTATTAATAGCTTCAGAACCAACTAGTTGATCTCTTATTGACTCCTAGGCTTTCTAGATGCTAACAAAAACAACAAAGCTTGAAGGTTTAACACAATTTCCAAAATAAGATATCCTGTGGATTCAAGTTTTTCCATTATTTTGTAACTTTGGGGATGGATTCTTGGATATTTATTTTGATCAAAACTTTTTATGGCTCTTTACCTTTTAAATATTTTAAGATCCATTTAATAGCTAGAGCAAATCCATGAATTTTTTCCTATTTTTTCATAAATTTCCTACAGGCCATTGAAGTTAGATCTACCTCTTTACGCTTTTGGTTTTATAACTTGGGAATACAAACTTAATTCTTTATAAAAAATAGGCAATGAAAAGGTGCTTCATTGATCTACATGTAGCCATGCAATCCATTTTTCTAGAAAATTCACTAGGTACACATATATTAATCTAGTGTGATTTATGCTTTTTAAAGCTTTTCTACTCTCAAAGTTGCATTAGGGTTTGGTTTTCTTGTTGTGGGGGAGTATATTTATTTCTTTCAGTATCTATATACATCAAAGAATAACAAATATTTCCAACATTATTTTGAAAACCTCAACCATCATGACATACATGTCAACGTGATGCCAACTCTATATGACTGACCCTCTTCACCCCTTCCAAGCCCTAGTTTGCATGTAAAGGAATAGTTTTTTATTTTCATCATAACTTGGGCATACACTTTTGAAATTGGGAAAATGAGATATCATCATAAAGATGGTTCCAAGAACTTTCCAATGGTGTAGGCCTCATCATTAGATTTTGTTGCTAGTTTATATTATTCTCAGTCAAAGTCAGATCTTCATTTTTCACTTTTGACCTCATAAATTTTCACTAGAATCTCCAAATTTTGTGATTCTAGTGGTGTTGGAAAGGTATTTAAGAGATCTTAAAATCTATTCATGAATTTTTTCTAGAATCTACCTTAGGTACATTTTATTACGTTTTTTGTGTTTTCACATTTTTCTCAATTACTTAGATGTTTTGGCACCTAGAAAGGATATGTTTGTGTGAAATGAATTTATTTGATATGCTTTATATGAATTGAGGTTTTTAGTCTCTATTTTTTTCATTTGAGGAACTATCATGGGTTTTTTTGTTTATCCTTATGCGGTCATCCTAGCAAAGGATAACTATGAGGCTTGTTGAAATGACATCCTCACACATCTTAGCTGGCTTTATATTTTTCCTTATCTTTATAAATTCATACCTATACCAGACACACTAAGGAATTATTCAACATGGGGTATTATCAATGATCATGTTGTAGGAGTTATATGTTCTAGTGTTGATAATGATAGTGTTGATAATGACACTATGTATGTTGTATCGGATATTGATTATCCCCACACACTTTGGAATTAAATTTTGGAGATCCATGGAGACCCTCATATCTCTCCATACCCAAAGGATCATGCTACAAATTTCCTTATCCCTCTTGTAGATAAAAATTCCATATCTTTTGATAATGATACTTTAGAGGAGTTTGCGTATATCATATGTATTGCATGTTTTGATAGCTCAAAGAATTGTCTTCATGTTACCACTCTTCAGATCAATAATTCATCACCATATTCTATTGTTCTTGATCAACTTGGAATCACCACATCCTTGGACCTTACTGGTTTAGTGTATTGGGACATTCATATCTTTCTAGAAATTGATACTTGGGATTTTTATATTGCGAACATATCATCCTTATTTGTAGAGTCTTAGACTATAGATTTTGAGGATTACTTTGAGGAAATTAATCTCCTCTTTGTTGACAACCACATCATCATTATTGGCCCATCATCTTTGGATCTTGTTCTACATCAATCTTCACAGGATCCTAGATTTACATCATCTCTTTTCGACATGTGGATACTTGAGCATCTTTTAGAGGAACACATTATTTGGATTTGGATTCTTGATTTTCCTATGTTTTTGGATTAGATTCTCCAATCACAAGTAGATCTATTTATTCCTAAGGGGAGAAATGTTGTTTGCAGGTAGTGAATTGATTTCTATTTTTAGGCATTCATCATTGGCACAAGAGATATTTCTTTATGAGGGATTCATATCCTCTTTTTCTCTCTCCTATCGAGGGGACACCTATTGTAATTTTGTGATATAAGTAGTTCTTGGGGGCCATATTGATTCCTCATTCTATCCTTCTTTCACTAGTGTAGTCATTTCATTTTCTTTCTTTTCGAGAGGGGTTTTTCTCATGTGGTTGTAGTTAGGGTAAAAATTTAGGGAAAATGCATAAACAAATTATAATAAAACCCTAACAAGCACAATAGAGCACAAACTAGCATGTAATGAAAACAAGAAAGCAAATCAAACCAATCTCCAAGCTAGATTTGATTTATCTCCATTGCTCTTCTCCACCTCACATAATCATGCAAGATTTTGAAGGATTGAATGATTTGATATGTTGATGTTGATTTCTCATTTTCACAACATAATGATAAGATGGAGATGATAGAGGAAAAATAGATAGATAGATAGATGAGAATTTTGGCAGAGTGATGATACTAGAAGAATATTGATTCCAAATGGCTTGTGAAAGGCTTGATTTATAGGAGAAGGCTGATTTGATTCTATGGCCAAGATTAAAATTCAAATGGGTGATGTGTATGGATAGGATTAAAAGATGATTTTAGTGCTTATGACACACATTAAGAGGGTTATGGCACGAGGCTAAAATTAGGATGTGAGGGAATAAGTGGGATTATTTTATTTATTTTGGAGGAAAAGATGCCTATGATGCACAATGAATGGGGCTAAAAATAGGATGTGAGTGGGAATCTCATAATTTAAATTATAAAATTATTTAAATTATTTGTGCATGTGAAGAGTTATAGTCAAATGAAACATGTTGCAATGTGGTAATAAGTGAGGGATTGATTCAAATATTTAATTTGAATTATTTTGAGACATGTGAAGGGAAATTAATTAAATAAATGAGATTTATTTAATTAATTGGGAAGGTGATTAAGTGGAATAAATGGGATAAGTGGGATAATGTAATGACCTAGGGTAAAATATTACAAGATGTCTTACAAGGTCATGTATCGACTAGGTAATGTTATGACATGGACAATTTTGGGTGTCTACATTTTTCCACTCTTTGAGTTGATGTTTAAGATGATGAGATTTATGTCGAGTAACATCATTTCAAAGAAGCTAAGGTATGGATAGAGGAAAAGAAAAGATGATGCCCCAACCACTTGAGGAAGTGAGGAGTAAGATGAATGAAGAAAAGGGATGATAGAAGAATATGATGATGTAAAAGATATGAAGAAATGGGATGATGATGTAGGATATGATAATGATGATGATGCCCCCTCAAGAGGATAGGCAGGTTGGACAAACAAGAATATGCTCTCAAAATGAATGAAACGATAAAGGAGGGATAAGATGAATGATACAAGATAGGAAGTGAATGAAAGAGAATAATGACACACTATGCTACAAGATAGGAAGTGAATGAAAGAGAATAATGACACACTATGCTACAATAAAGTGAGAAATCAAATGTTTGATGTAGCACTAGATGTTATACACCAAGGTGATGATGTGTCTCATGCCACAACGTAATACAACCTTATTTAGATACAAGATATGAATATTATTTGGGAGTGATTTGGATTTGATGCAAATGGAAGATAAAAATGATAACACACCAACAAGAAAGTAAGCATGCACAAATGATACAAAAATAAACAAGGTATTGCCCCTGTCAAGCTGTAAACCAATGATTAATTGATTGACTAATGATGATGATGATAATGTTTTCATTACCAGGAACGATATATCACTAGATCAACACAAGGATGATTGATTGATTGATTGATTAGGTTTACAACAAGATTAGGATCAAGACCATTGATGCAATTGGATTATTTGGCAAGATTGATCAGCTCGGTTGGTATGGATTAAGGATTGACTTACATTTGGATTATTGCTTGGAATGATTGAAGATAATTGGTTTGAAGATTTGGATGATGATTGATGAATTGAATTGAGGAATTGATTTGCTTGGAATGATTTTTATTGATTGGATTAATGAAGAAATGATTTGATTTAATGATAATGATTGGATTGATTAGAAGAATGGGTTTGATTAGAAGAAATGATGTGATTGATTAGAAGAAGGGATTTGATTGGATAATTTGATGAAGAAATTTATTTTAAGGATTGATTTGGAGAAGTGATGAATTGATTTGTGGAATTTGGAGATTTGATTTGATGATGATGGATTGATTTGTGATTTGATTTTATTGCTTAGGTTTTTGATGGATATTTGATTTTTGTCTTTTTTCAAAATGTTTTTTCTTTCTTTTTTTTGTATTTTTGGGGATATTTTTATTTTTTTGTATTTTTGAAATGTTTTGATTTTGGTTTTGGAATGTTTTGATTTTTTTGGATTTTGGAAATGTTTTGATTTTTTTCAGGACCTTTTTTCAATTTTTTTGTTGTATTTTTTTCAAGACTTTTTTGAAATGTTTTGGGATGTCAATGGATGAAAATTTGGGTAGCCTTTGTGCTAGATACCAATGAAAATGGAAAACCAAGTCTAGGTGCAAGGATGGGGATGGGATGGATAGATAAAAGGATAAGTAATAATGGGATGGAAGACAAGTGATAAGTGGATGGAGAAAAATGATAGACCATGGAAAGCTCATGATAAGTGGATAGATAAAAGGGATAAGTGACAACAGATGGAAGCCTGATGATAATTGGATGGGTAAAAAGATATGCAATAGTGCATAGGAAAAAATGGCACATGTGATATATGGATATATAAAAGGAATATGTGCTAGTGTATGGAATGGATGTATGCATCATAAGGGAGCTAGGATGTGATCTCCAAAGACTATGTCACATAGGAATAATTTGTTTTCTTCGAGATATGGGTTTGGATAAATTCTATGAAGGAAATGACATGATATTTCATGGATAGTGTATGACCAAAGGATATACATGTCGAGAGTTTTCCCAAAGCATAATTTATGTTTGCGCCCCATTTCTTATCAAGATCAAGGAAGGTGGAAAATGGATGAAAATGACATGGATTGGATAGATGAGACATTGTGCCCCCAAGTGTAAGTGACATAGAAGATAAACCTACACATGAAGTCTATTTTCTAGGTTTTCATCATGGTACTTATCCAGGGCACCTGTTTACCAAGTTTTCTCTTTAATTTTTTTTATTTTTTTGACATTTTGAATAGGAGAAGGATAGGAGGAACTCAAGTGTCTAGTTCCATGAAAGGTGATAGTCTCGCTAGATGGATATCATCGCATGGACCATTCCAAATGTAATTATGCTGATAGATGTTGGTAAGGGATGACATGAAATAAAGATGGAGTATGTAGATGATGGATTATGATGTGGATTATGGAGGGAAATAGTGGATTATGATGTGTATTATATAGGGGAGATGAATGGGAGGCTTAGCCAAAATCATGGGCCATAGGAAGGTGATGGGGGAGATATGTAGGATAATGAGTGTAGGATGAGGAGATGGAGGTATGTGGAATTATTGTGAAATGGAAGGGAACCATGACCAATGGTTGCACACACTGTGATAAATGTTGAAGCTTTTTATGTGGAGGGGGTGTAGGAAGTAATGGATATGTTTGCTTAGGAGATGGGTGATGAAGTGCTTTAGGTACCCACATAGACTTAGTATTTTTATGACTTTTATTTTTCTTGTGGGATGGAATATGAGATTCTTGAATAGAGTGGGAATGTGAGGTGAAAGTGGATGGTTGGGATTTTTGTGATGTGGATGCCTCGTTTGACTTGATTTATTTTTTCTTAGGTACCCAAAACATTTCTTTTTTAGAATTTTCTTTTGAAGGTATGGGCTTATATAGCTTTTTAGATGGATTTTTCTTTGATTTTTTGCTTTTGTGCCCCAAGGCATGAGGACCCTTAGGGTTTTCTACTTTATAGGTAAAGGCATTGAATTTTTTTCTTTTGAATCCCATGGATATGGTGTAATGAGTGGAAGCTTCATGTTTAGACAATGTGTGCATTGATTGGTCATGATTAGGATTTTTAGAAGATTTATGGATGGATGGATAAGGGGATTGTCTAATGGCGATATTAGGTGTTGGGAGTAATAGAGGTAGATTATATGGAGGGATATTACAAGTTAGAAGCAATGGTGGAAAAGTTGATGGTGGAAGGTGTACGGTCACATGCTTTTGACATTTGTAGGATGATGGAGGAGGGATGGAAACATATGTTTTAGGTGTACGATAGGATTTATGGTGGAAAGAGGACTTAGGATGTGGAGGAAGTACCAACATCTTTAACTTGTTTGCCTTGGGGTGAGTATCCAAGGCCAAATGAGCGTGGAGGACTTTGACATGGATGGGCTCCAAAATACCTTGTTCACGAAGGCCTAAACCTTTACCTCAGTAGTTCATGTTTTGGAGTATGTGATGGACAATGGGACTAGGTGTAGGTGGAATGTACTAGACATGAGTTCCTTATTGGATGGATAAGGTGAAGGGGATAATGGTGATTGTGGTTCTAAGGAGGAACATTCATGAATGAAGGTGGTAAGGCCAATAGGATATGATGGATTTGAAATGGAGTTGATGGTGGATGTGGAAGGATCATTGGGATTTTGAGTAACATTGTGTTCACTAAGATACAAAATATTTGTTTGATCTTCTATGTGTGCTTGGGAGGCATATGTCTCATCAAGGGAAGTGGATGTTGATGGATCATGGATAGGACTAGGTGAAGGTGCATTTGGGCTTGCTAATGGATTGGTATTGGATCAAGTTTCTCATAGATAGATTATTCATAGGTAATATCTTGATCATACAAAATATATAGGTTATGGATAGGTTGGATGAAAGTGATTTGATCTTGATTAGGACTAGGGAATTGATGTTTCCACATGCTTGGGAGTAGACTCTTGATATAACTCTTGGGTTGCTTGAATGGAAGTGGAAGGGGATGAATCTTGAATAGGCTTGATAGCTTGTGGGTCACATGATGGGCTTGAAGGGCTAGGCATGCTAATGGAGGGCTCTTGGATAGTCTCAAGGATGGGAAATGGTTGACATGATTGACTCCTTGATAGTATCCCTTGTGTCACATCCTTTGTAGGTGGATGGGTGGATTTGGGTTTTCTTTTGTAATGTTTGAACTTAGGGCATGGAATTGATGGAGGATTGGATGATGGTGTGGGTAATGAAGGGTTTGATGGGTTGGAATGTTTGGGGACCAATGGATTTGCACTAGGACATGGTGGCTTTAGGATAGGATTTTGATTAGCTGGTGGTATAATACATTTATAGGATGCGTAAGCTAGATTAGTATTTCCCTTTTCAAAGGTGGCATTAAGACTTAAAGGCTTTTTATCTTGTTGCAAAGGAGATTGATAGTTTTGTGAATGAATTTTGTGGTAAGGTGAAGTGGTGGGATATGTAGATGTGGCATTTACATGATAGGTAGATGGGTTAGGTTGGCATGATGATGAAGGTGACACATAGGATTGTGGTTGAATGTGTTGAGGTTTGAATGGTATTTTGAATTTTTATGGTATGATTTTTTGTTGTGATAATGATGGAGGGGTTGCATAGGATAATGATTGTTGAGAGGTGGATTGATATGGATAAGGGTAACATTATATGTGGATGGATGAGGTTGATATGATGATATATATGACACATAGGAATGATATGAAATTTATTGATGTGGTGATTGGATTTGATGTTGTGCTTGTTAGATTTGATAAGTGGCCATGAGGTATTGGGCTTTTGCTATTATTTTTTGCATTTGAGGTGATTGGTTTTTTTGAAGTTTTTGGATCATGTCATGGATTCCTTGAATGATTTGTTGGTTTAAAGGTGATTGGATTGTTTGAGCTATATGAAGTATGTGAATGTGATTTTGTGCTATGTCTTCTAATGTTGGCATGGTTCCACTTTTGGAAAATATTTGGTTAAGATTATGATGATGATTTAAAATGATTAGTATGTGATTGCTTGAATGACTAGGATGATTTGGATTAAAAATATTGGATGATGTGGAAATTTTCTATTGAAAGTTTAACTTGGGAAATATCAAAAACAAGATCTCACATGTAAGTTCATGAACAAACACACCAAACACAATGATAAATTTGTCTCTCAAGATTAAATTTTATGATTAGGAAAACACTTAAATACACAACAACAAGCCTAATGTTAGTCAAGTGGGTATGGCCAATTATGTCTTAAGATAGGATGTACGAGGTTGACTAGGGATGATTTGAAAGCAAAATCCTACCACACAGCTGGGAGAAAGGGGCAACCCACCCTTCACCTTCACTTCCCAAAGGTATAAAGTTCTTTGGGGTTTAGCTAAGAGTGACAAGATTTTAACTCCCAAAGAAGCGTGTATTTTCATTCACACCTCAATTGAGGTCATCCCTTGGAGTGGTGTGTGCTCCAAGAAGGCCTCCTAAGAAGGGTATGGAAAAAGTAAACCAAGTGAGGTGTTTTTGATCACACACACACTCAATCCACACTTGCATTGTTAGTTTCCCTTTAGAAAATTGAAATGTGTGTAAAAAAGTTCCAACACTTGTTCTTTTTAGATCCCAAAGCCAAATGTGTAGGAAGACAATTGTTCATTTTAAGCCAATTTTAATGATGTGATCAAACAAGATTGATTTTATGCCCAAATCCAAATGTGTGATCAAATAAGTTGTTCTTTTTAAGACCCAAATTGAAGTGTTTTGTAAACAAGATTGATTGATCAAATGAGAGATAAAGATAATAGAATGAGTGCACATAGAAGTTTTCACTTTCTGATCTACTATCTATGACTAATATTGCTACTACTAAAACTCCTTATGATCACCTTCAAAATCAAAAAATGATATTATAATGCATCCATAAAAAAATAAGCTCATCAAACAAGGAAAATTGTAATTTCAAATACATATTTTTAACAAAGCCAAATTAGATTTGATTATTTGAAGAAATTATTGATCTGAAAAATAAAAAATCATAGAAGAGACCCCTGCTAATTTTCTGAGAGCTTTCTAAAAATGTAAAGGAGTCAGGAAAATTCCCTGTTTTGCACCCAAAAATGCATATTTTTGAAAACCTCGAAGAAAACAAAGATCGGATCATTTAGCACATTATTTGACCTCAAAAAAAAATATGTAAAAAAATACCCCCATTATAATTTCAAGAGCTTTCCAAAAATATAAACAGTTCTAAATTTTTTGCCAATTTACACCCAGAAAGTTAATTTTATGAAAAACATAAAATCACGATATCTCCTTCAATAATGATGATAAAACCACAATTTTTTTTATTGTAGCTTCTTTAGATGATGGAAAAACTCCTGAAAAAATATTGTAGAAAAAATTGTAGCTGTTTAGAAGATATGATGAAATCTTTAAAACCTAGTGTTTTGTCCAAAAAATGGCAGATTTGAAACAAAAAGTCAATAAAACGTACAAAAAGCAAGCTAGTAGATTTGCAAAAGGAAAATTTTCTTCACGTCGGGTTCACCAAATGTATTTATGGTAAAAATTTAGGGCACATTCTTAAAAAAATTATAATAAAACTCTAACAAGCACAATAGAGCACAAACTAGCATGAAATGAAAACAAGAAAGCAAAGCAAACCGATCTCCAAGCTAGATTTGATTTATCTCCATTGCTCTTCTCCACCTCATATAAGCATGCAAGATTTTTAAGGATTGAATGATTTGATATGTTGACTTTGATTGCTCATTTTTGTAGCATAACGATAAGATGGATATGATTGAGGAAAAATAGATAGATAGGTAGATTTGAATTTTGGAAGAATTTTGGTAAAGTGAGGATACTAGAAGAAGATTGATTCCAAATGGCCTGTGAAAGGCTTGATTTATAGGAGAAGGATGATTTGATTCGATGGCCAAGATTAAAATTCAAATGGGTTATGTTTATGGCTAGGATTAAAAGTTGATTTTAGTGCTTATGACCCACATTAAGAGGGTTATGGCATGCGACTAAAATTAGGATGTGAGGGAATAAGTGGGATTCTTTTATTTATTTTGGAGGAAAAGATGCCTATGATGCACAATGAATGGGGCTAAAAATAGGATGTGAGTGGGAATCTCATAATTTAAATAATAGAATTATTTAAATTATTTGTGCATGTGAAGAGTTGTAGTCAAATAAAACATGTTGCAATATGGTAATAAGTGAGGGATTAATTCAAATATTTAATTTGAATTATTTTGAGACATGTGAAGGGGAATTAATTAAATAAATGAGATTTATTTAATCAATTGGAAAGGTGATTAAGTGGAATAAATGGGATAAGTGGGATAATGTAATGACCTAGGGTAAAATATTACAAGATGTCTTACAAGGTCATGTATTGACTAGGTAATTTTATGACATGGACAATTTTGGGGGTCTAGAGTGGTTTCTCTTTTTTTATGGTTATGAGAGATTTAATTTATTTTTGCACAACTACCTCATCAGACCTTGTAGCTAGGACCCATCCATTCATCCATCATTGCATTCTTCATTAGGTTTTTTAACTTCTCCCTAAGTTGATCTTAAGGGGGGTGTTGGAGTAATTAGGACATCACCTGATAATTAATTAATTATTAAGTCCCTTATTACTTTATTCACTTAAGCTAAACTTAGGAGTGATTTTTTATTATTATATTGGACTAAATACAGGCCATTTTGTCTCATTGCATGAGATTAAGACACTTGTCACAATCTAATCAAATCCTCATCTGGGGTTTACTTTTTTCTTTTATAAGGATTGATCCTTCATTGTAATTATTATCTAGGTATTCATTATTCAATATAGAAAGCATATAAAATGATTTTATGAATTAATTATTTCTCTCTTGGTTGCATAGACAATTAGTTATTCTGATCTCTCATTTGTGATAGGTGTTTTGGTTACAGGTAATTTTTGGGAGTTGTGGGGTTCAACTATCAACTCCATCAATTTTTCATATCCTTTAAGCCTACGCCACCTCCAGTTTTACTCATGCAACAACAATCCCAACTCACAACATGATTTTTATTTAAACCATTGCCATCATACCATAAAATGTATTTAATCGTCTTTTAAATATTATTAATTTGGTAACTTGTAAATGAAAAACTGATGCATAGTAGATAGATTAGGAAGAAAGTATCTTTTGGCATACTTGAAATTTTCTTGCTAAAGAAAGATAATTCTTATTCCTCTTTTTAAGTTTCTTTTCTATTTTAGTAAACATTCAGTCCCACATATCTTTTAGAGAAGGTTGGACAAAGAATAGGATCCCCAAATATCTTACAATTTAATTAGGTCCCTCCCATTGTCATTTAAATTTAGACATCCGAGTTGGGATGTCTTTCTCCTTACTCAACATATTTGATTTTATTTCATAAATATTTGAACCAAAAGCTTAACAAAATATGTTGAATCTACTCACCATATTTTCAGTGTTTTCTTCTTCTAGAGTAGGGAATATAGTTGTGTCATCTGAAAATTATTATTATCAAACAACTTTATACCTTGCACTTTGGGACCTAATCTCTCAGACCTCAACATATAGTCTAATTATTTAGAGGCTATAACAAATAGTGCAAGGGATAATTGATAACCTTTCCTAATATATCTCTCTAACTAGAAGGGTTTATAGAGAGTCTCGTTAACTTCTACTTGAGTGGTAGCATCCTTGAAAAGAAATTTCACCATTCTACAAAATCCCCCAAAAAGCCAAAAGCTTCCAAGATTGTCAATAAAAATGGCCACTCTACCTTATCATATGCCTTCTCAAAGTCCACTAGAAATATACCTACATTCTAATTATTTCCTTTTTCCTAGTTTAATGCTTCCCAGCTTGTAATGATGCTCTCCAAAATATATCAACCTTCAATAAACCTAGTGTGGGTTTCATTAACTACCAATAGAAGAATTTTAGTTAGCCTCTGAGCTAGAATTTTTGCTAGTATCTTATATGAGACATTTAAGAGAGTAATAGGTATCCAATTCTCGATATTACTTTTGTCACCATCCTTGTGAAGGAGTTTTATTATTGCCTTTATTGATATTTTTACCAAATAACCTTTCCTGAATGATTTCATATAGAATAAATCATCTACTACCTGGTCAATGTTGGCTTTATATAATTCCACTGACAAGCCATTTGCATCGAGAGACTTTCCATTTTTAAAAGAAAGTATAGAATGAGAAATTTCCTCTTTTGAGATTGATTTCTCAAGTTCACTAGCCATTTTAGGGGCAATCTTGTTTGGGATTATTTTCTTACAAGTTTCTTGAGCTCGAATACACTTTACATTTTTATCATCAACAATAAATAACTTCCTATAAAAATCATAAAAGAATTTAATAATGTCCTCAGTACTTTTCAACCACTGATAATTGTATTTGATTGGTCCAACCGCCTCAACTATGTTCTTAAACCTTAGTATGTTGAAGAAATTTGAACCCTTGTCACCATCTTTCATCCAATTCATTTTTTCTCTATTCCTTACTCCTTGTTCTTTTTTAACTTGATGGCATCTAAGATTATTCTTGATTTCACTTAACTGGTGAACAAGTCCTTCATTTTGTCTATTATTTTGAATCAAAATTTTAATGTCCAAGAGTTTGTCTTGAAGTTCTAGTTGGACTGCTTCCTTCCTTCTATAACATATTTTTTACCAATAGTTTTCAATAGCTCTTTTAGATTCCTTAACAAATCATCCCAAAAATTTATTGTAGACTATTTATGGAGAATTTTTTCTATACTTCTCATAGTAACAATGTCATCCAACAATTAGAGTTATTCAAAAGAGAAGTTTTAAGTAAGGGATAGTTTGAAAACCAAGCAGATAAGACTTAGTAGCAACCACTCCACTTAAATCCAAGCCCAAAACCCAAATCTCATACAAGAAAGTACAAACAATAATGGAGAGAAAATGAAAAACAAAACTAAATAAAACTCACCATATTGAAGTTGATTCTCTTCCTTTCTCCTCCTTCAAACTTCTTTTACAATGTTTCCCTCAGATTTTGAAGTACCTACAAGTAACAATGATAAGCAAGATTGTTGGAGAAATGTGGCTGTAAAGCCAAAATGAAGGAGAAAGCCTTCTTTTATAGGAGATTCTCAAATGGATGGATGAGATTAAAGTTCTAGAAGATACCAAGATCAATGGTGAAGGATTCATGCACCATAAAAGCAGTGGGCTAGAGATGGCTATGAATGAATGGTCAAGATTCTTTGAAGACGAGAAGCAATCAACGGTCTAGATTTGAAATTAGAAAGTGGAGGGAAGGTAGTGGAGGAATTAAATAATAAAATTATTTAATTCATGAGAGGAATATTTGACCATTTTAATTTTGGAGAAAGATATGAAGAAATAAATAATCAAAGAGGATTATTTATTTATAGAGAAAGAGGGAATATGAAATTCAATTAAAATAATTATTACTTCAACCATTTGATTAAATGAGGATTTTTTTTAAAAAGAGGAGATATTAAATAATTAAATTGGGTTAATTATTTAATAGGAGAGGAAGAGGTTAATGAAAAGCTAAATAATTAAAATAATTATTCAACTATAGACGAAATATGAAAGGTGAATAATTAAATAAATAGGAATTTATTTAGCAATAGGATGTTAGTGATGTAATTAAATAAATATTTAATTTATTTAACTAATCAAAGAGGAATAAAGAACAAGAAATGAATTAATTAAATAATTAAAATTATTTAATTAATAGAAGAATGTGATAACATAAAATAATTAAAATTATTTAATTATGTAGGGAAGGAGGAAATCAATGCAAAAAAATGACGTTCATAGATCAAGACATTTTTTCAGTGTCTACATTTTGCCCCTTTTTGACATAATGTGATTATGAGCATTGTATCAAAAAATAATCAAGAAAATAAAATTTAGACCATACCCTGGCATGCCTTGGAGAAGGTGGGATAGACCCATGCCCCCTCAAAAATATTTTGGAAATTTTGATTTTTTAGAAAAATTATGAAAAATTGTATCAACTCGTTGATTTAATGACATTGACAACAAAAGAAATGAATTTTGGATAATCAGGACATCATAAAATGGTGTAGACCTCAACATTTTTCACTTCCATTTATAAAGGCTTGCAAAAAAATCCACTTTAGGAAGGTATAAATGGGCCTAGGGTTGCCAAAAATAGTCATTTGTGCATTTTGATTTTGAATGAATAGTGAGAAGAGTGCAAACCCTACTACAAAGCTCCTATCAAAATTTTGTTAGTTCCACACACCGCTCACCGAGGATACACAGTCAATACCTACAAAAGACCACAAGGCTTGGGGAACACGGTAAGTACTCGATCTTTGCCTTGTGATTTTTTCATTTTTTTTATATATTTAGGGCTCCAAAATGGGGCAAACAGATGCAGTTAACCCAATTGGCCGCATCTATTATCGTTTGGGTTGGAAGTGATTGCAATTCACTGCAAGTGACTACAGTTGATTGCAAGTGACTTGGCTCAACGCAATTGATTAGGATTAGCCGCAACTGATTTTTCGTGTCACAATTGAAAATTATGACACAAGTGTAGGATTAAGTGACACATGTGAGGTTTCGAATCATATGTGAAATTTTGTGACACAGTTGCGGTATTAAAAGCTAAATTTTCTTTAAAGCTCACATTTGATAGGTATTTCAACGCATTTGAGATTTTGCACCGCATTTGCTGAAATTGTGACTTGCTAGATTTGTTCAAATGGAGACCATATAAGCTCACATTGGCTACTAGAGACACATTATTGACTTGCTAGATTCATTCACATGGAGACCATATAGGGATTGTACTCCCTTCTTTGATGATGATGATTATGATTAGGCATTTTTTCTTTCAGATTAAAACATGAAAACCATTAATCACAATAAAAGCCTAATCAACTAAAAAGAGCAAAGGACACACAAATGATAATAGAATAATATCACCTAATTCATGTATCTATTGGCTAACCTTTGTAGCCCTTCTCCATTCCATTGTAAATATTATTGCCCTCAGATTGAGTATGCAAATATTAGCCTATGATTAATACGAAGCAAAATATTGAAGGTTTTAATCTCAACAACACAACAACATATTAAATCTAGATTTTCCAAGATATTGAAATGATAAATAGAAACACTATTTATAGAGGTCCAAATGGAAAATGGGCGGTCGAGATCAATTGATTGTTATTTTGATCAATTGCTGTAATTAATCGAGCGGGATGGGATAAGATCGAAAGTAAAAGAGCAAGAGGAAATTGAATGATTTTTCAACAAAATCAATTAGTTTGTAGATGAAAGTGAATAATTAAACAATGACAACATTATTTAATTATAGAGGAAAAAGGAAAACTGATTTTTTGAATTAAATAGTAATTTAATTCAAAATAAGTGAAGGAAAGTCCATTTGGAAAATTATTTAAATAAATATTTTTTATTTATTTATGGAGAAAGAAAGATAAGAGAATGATTAAATAATTAGAATTAATTATTTAATTATAGTAGACAACGTGGTGATAGTTTTTTTTGATACATAAGATGAGTATTTTATTAATTATAATATCGAAACTACAATCGTTTGCATAGCAGGAAATTTGCATCACCAAAAACCCATAGAGCCACCCGACCTTTGAATTCAATATTTTATACCAGTCTATAGACAAACCACCCAACCATGGACACAAGAACCTCTACTAGAGACAAACACAAAAAAGGTCATTTTAATGACTGTATACAGAGTGCCAACAAGACAAGCAAAATAGCTTCCCCATAAGCCAAAAAACCACAACCCATCGCCCAACTTACAAAAATCCATTTAATTTTGCAAAGTCCTCAAAGTCCATTTACAATTCAACACCACCGACTGCTTTCAGCCCAAAAAATTTCTTAAGAAACTCTACAGCCACCGCTACAATCATCTGGTGCCTCATTAGGCCCGACCCACACAAATTCAGAAGAAAAGGAAAAATCTTCACAGTGTCCTCCGTGTGAAGCCGCTCCACATCACAGAGCCTTGGGAAACCCTTGCCTTCGATCACCACACTCAGAACCTTGTCCAATCCTTCCACCGAATCCTCTCTAAAATTTTTAACCAACAACCCCTTCGCTTTTGCTTTGGGCACCTTGTTATCCAAGAGAGATGTAAGGAAACGGGATGAGATTTGCAGATTATCCCTCCCGTACTCCTTGCTTTCCAAATGGCCCAAACCCAAGATTGTCTTCATAGCCACCACGACTGAAGGATCATAATTAAGGAGGATGCACTTCAATCTTTGGTCGGTAATCTCCCTGAAGGAGGTTTGCCTCGCATTCGACCATGACGATATCAACGTGTTCGCTCCAAATATTGCTAGGCCCTCCACCGAAATCACTATTACGAATTTTGAGCTCTTTTCCATCGTCAACCCTGCACAAACCGCTCCTAGGAAGAATGAAGGATGCCACTCACATACTCCACTTCACACCTGCAAAGAAAACATGGCAAAAAAAAGGACAATCCACCCTTAAATAAATTCATCGATCACAAGGCCACCACCACCATACACAAATGGTACGCTTAACAGTGTGCAAGCTGTCCTCACCATAAGGAGGAAGTCCTTAAGGTAGGATATACACTTATTACTATGCATGGAAATGGGGGTCGTAGCTGTCCTCCGCTATCCTCTGTATGCTAAGCAAAAAGATAATTTCAACCATCTTTTTCCATAATGAATGCCAACTCTGTCCTTTCTTGACCCATCGTCCCTACCATCATGGCATGAAATGCAACCTCCCTCTGCCAACTTGGAGGGGTGCCTACCCTTCCTCCCACATACTTTAATTCCTTTTCAAACATATTTCTTTTAAATCAGGTCCCAAAACACCTAAATTGGAAAGAAGATCTGCCTCTAAGTTTCCTTCCCTTAGAATATGATTAAACATTACTTGATCAAACCTAACAATCTGATCCAAAGCAGCATCCAACTTCTCCCCTAATTTCCAATTATGAAATTGATTAGACCTTAGGACATTAATCACTAATGTGGAAACCCCTTCAATTATAACTCTTCTCACTCCCAATTCCTTACACAAATCCAAACCCAAAAGAAGAGCCTGGAATTCAACAACATTACTCATGCCTTCTGGCAGAGACATGGATATTTTTCCTAGTGTCTCTCCTTTACAGTCTCTAACGATACAGCTTGTATACACCTAAAATTGGTTTGGAGAATATGATTAATTGAATACAACTTATTTGATTAATTATCCTATATTCCTCTACTATTAAATAAATAGAAATGTTTATCTATATAGTTCACATTTAAATTCTTCTAAATTCTTCTATTATTTCATCTTAACTAAATAAACAAAAATAAATACTTTGTTTTATTTAATTATCAATTTCCCCTATTTTATTCTATCACATCATTTAAATAAATTAAACAAAGGTTAAAAACTTTATTGTTTAATTATCATTTCCTTCCATTCTAATTTAATAAACAATTCTTATAGTTTGTTTTATTAAATTATTTATTTCCCTTTTGCTAATTTAAATAAATCAAAATATTTAAATAAGGGCATAAATCAAATTCCTCTATTTACTCAAAACCAAATTAGATATCATATGTATAATTTATGTCTAAATTAATTGATTCAATCTTCATGGGAAACTATGGAGACAAATTGGAGACAAATTTGAATGAATCTCTCAATCCTCTTCCATCAATTCTTCCTATCATCTTGCTTGGTTTTTTCATGGGTAGGAACTAGTCCCAAAATCATCTCCAACTTCTTCATCTCTCACCATTCAATCCTCCAGATTGAATCTAGGACTTTGTTTGATGCCCCTGTGCAAATGTGCTATCGAGAAATCTATAAATACAACCTTGTACAACAAAGAAAGGATCCCAACTTTATGCAAACTTACTCTGTAGCAATAGCATCAAGAAATCATCAAGCAATCATAGCATCATAGCATTTTAGAATCATAATCATGGCTGCATACTGTAGCTTTCATCCATCAATTTCATGTCAAGCATAGATTAAATTAGCTTCCTTTTATCATTTAGATATTATCATATAGGATTTCATCATTGTATCAACATCATTCCATTCTTTAAATTGTCATTTTAGCAGTCATAGTGTCTTATTAAATCTGAGAGCTTCTTGACTTGATAAATCTTTGGAGATTGGAGACAATGAGATGCTTTCAAGTTTCTTGTTTGAAATTAGTTTAATTATAGATTCTCTTGATATAATGTTTCATTAAGAAGTGTTATTTACATTCATACTTATTTCACACTTACAATTTGGCACCCACCGTGGGATATAACCCCATATTTTACATTTTTTCTCTGAAAAGCCTCGCACAGGTTTTTGGCGTGTTCAGTTTAGTGAGAGTGAGAAATTTTTCGGTGCTTCCGACCATAACTATAGCGCTTCCAAGGCAAACTATAACACTTCTGAGCTCTGTTTTAGCGCTTCCACAAACTCTATAGCACTTCCAAGAACTATTTTAGCACTTCTCAGGAGGAAACTATAGCGCTTCCAAGATTTGTTTTAGCGCATTGGCCACTCGTTTCCAGAACATCAGATATAGTGCTTCTGGGAAATTATATCGCGCTTCAAAAAACTATCATAGTGCTTTTGACTATAGCGTATCTGATATAAATTGTAGCGCTTCTATTCTCTGTTTCAGTGCTTCTGTAACCTCTTATCTGGATCCGACGCGACCGCGGCAAAATTTTTATTTTGATGCATTTGGACTAAAAATAATCAATCCTAGGGTAGTCACTTGATTTAAAATTTATCAATCCTAGGATAGACATCACACATTTTTCTATATTCGTTAAAATTGACACCATGAATTTTGTGAAGAAAAATCTTCACATAGAGTAGCAAAATTTATCTTTTGGGTTTTAAAATCGAACATTGATTACTGTGCTTGTGTGGTGACTAGGCTTATGCTCTCCCCTTTACTGGGTGATCAAAACACCAAACTCATCCTTTATTTCCATGCAATTTACACCTTTTAAATCCTTTAGAAGGCCTACCATAGTGGGAAGAATTACTCACCCTACGGGAACGACCTAAGTGGGAACAACCAAAGACAGGTTTTCCTCCCCATTATAAAATTAAAAGAAAATCTGGGGAAACCCATTTTTTTTCGGAGTTGTGCAAAGATAACCATCCCCAAAATATTTGCTTTACAGATTGGGAGGTCTCCTAAGGGATTTTATCTATTGTCTCTCTAAATGGAAACCTTATCTAAGAACCATAGTGTAGTATCTAGTTGAGTCAGTAACTAGGCATTGTAATACTCACAGTGCAAGGGGAGGGAATAAGCTGCCCCCAAGACACTCACCATATAATTGCCAAGGACCGTTTGCTCAAGGGATGAGAAATCAAACTTTGAGTACGCACCTGGAAAAGACAAAAACACGGGTGCCCTTTAGGGGGTGACACGACTATGTGAGTCAACAACATTTTAAGATGTGGGTTATTGAGTATAACAATGACCTTTTTGACCTTAAGAGTGAGTCTGTTTGAAGTGCATTTTTGTTAAAACAAACTAGTGGAAATCAATAGGGACCATTCGTGGTTCTTGGACATACACTATCTGTTTAGATTCTAGGATTAAAAAAAACTATTCTACAATTTCTTTTCATCTTCTCAAATCATTTAACTTAGATAAAGATCATCCGGAAAAAACATCAAAAAGAGTCAAACAAAATCATCTAGAAAAATTCATGATTAGAGATTGGAAATCCAAAAAGTTTTTCAAGAAATCCATCAAAATCAAGAAACCGAAGAAACCACTTGGTTACCAATTTTTTTTGAGAAAAGGACGTTTCTTGTATCAGAGTAGAAAAATCTTGCTTCATCATAGAACTTTCATCCATAGGTATCATGATTTCGCTAGGGGTTTTATTGGTGATTATGCCTTGGAGCCTCTTTATTCACAAGCTTTTTTTCAAATAAGAGCTCTTACACAACATCATAATCATAGTCAACCCATACGTTAGTCCTGCATCCCATAGCCAATGATAGAATACTCCACCAAGCTAGATCAAATTTTGCAATAAAGAAATCCAAAGTAGCGCTTTCAAGGTCTGTTTTAGCGCTTCTGAGGTCTATTTTAGCACTTCTGTATCAAAAGTAGTGCTTACACATTCTATTTTAGTGCTTTTGCAAAATAGTACTTTGAAGTACTGTCATAGCGCTTCCACGAAATAGCATTTTTGTGCTTCCAAAAAAAAAAAAAATAGAGAGCTTACAAACATATTAGTCAAATTGGTTAATAGCTATAACATGGATTTTTGTTAACTAGAACTATCTTCTTAGTCTAGACAGTGTCTTAGACATGAAAAAAAATAGGTTCTTACAAGTCAAAATTCTTTCAACTAAAACCCGAATCTTGTAAACTACAAAGTGTCCAATTATCAAAACACAAATTTGGATTATTGAGTTAATTTTCCTCATCAAGATTTTGACATCCTACAATCATGAAACGAAACACAATATCAAATTTTTAACTTGGTCTCATCATTAGAATATATCATTCTATTTGACTTTGTTAAAATCCAATTGACACTAATCCAAACATAGAAGACCAAAGTTTAGTGAAAGTAACAAACACTCGTATGCCAATTTTGACGAGATCAAAAAGACATAAATTTAAAGAAAAAGAATCTGAAACATCAAACATTATGGCTGAAGAAAATCCTTGGAGTGGACTTCATCAAAATGACACAAATGAAATAATGGCAAAGGACATACAAGCAATGCAACAGGACCCAAAATTCCATAAATTTATGGAAAAGATCTTAGAGCAAGACATGGAGAAATATCTCCTAATGCTAGCTGAATCAGGTGCCAAACTTCCCAAATTTTTTTGATGTCAATCGCTTAAAAGAAGCACCTAGAACAAATGAAACCGAAATACCACAAAATACACCAAATGTAGATCCAGTTGTTGCCTTAACAAGTCAAATGTAGAACTTACAACAAAAACTATAGGACATAACAAAGGGAAACACAAAGAGGTATGCATTACAGGACATTTGTCCTTATCCTTTTGACTCAACAGTAGACACGATACCTTTCCCTAGACACTGCGAGTTCTCGAGATATGAAAAATACAATGGTAAGATCGATCCGATCGACCATATAAGGGAATTCAAGACCATGATCTTAGAACTTGTGCAGGAAGAAACGTACCTAATGAGGTTATTCCCAAGAAGCCTAGGAGGGTAATGTATGGAATGGTTTTCCAAACTACAACTAGGAATACACACTTTTGAAGAGCTCGTCAATAGGTTCATATCACAATATTCTTTTAACATCCAACATGACATCACGATAAAGGACCTCTATAACATGAAGCAAAACAAAGGTGAGACATTCCTATCCTTTTTACAATGATGGCATACCTGAGGAAGAAAAAATGGAGTTATTCATTGATAACCTAATTGATGAAATGAGCTATAGGCTCGAATTACAATGTCCTCTAACATTTGAAAAAGTGATTGAAAATGGTCTTAAAATTGAAGAAGCCTTAGTCAAACGAGGGGTGATCAAACACTACAATGAAAAATCAAACAACACCAACAATGACAAACCTAAATTGTGGCAAAAGAACAGAAATACCGAGATCAACGAAACTGCAAATGACTTACAAAATGCAAAGCCAGTTTTTAACTTGACAACCTCTACTGCAAAAACAAACCAAAACAATGATCAAAACATCAAGTCAAATATCAATCAAAACAATAATCTAAACAAAGGAGAATCAAAACCAAAAATGTATATAAAATCATCAAACTAGCGTCGATTCACACCATTAGGCCAAACACTGGAATCAGCAATGATGGAACTTGTTGTAAGTGATCTTATCACTACACGAGAAGCATGATTTTGGGATCCAAAAGTCAAACCACCATGGTAGAATGACTCAAATTGTTGTAAATTCCATAACAATAAGGGACACAAGACAAATGATTGCATGAAATTAAAACATATAGTCCAAGATCTGATTAACAAAAAAAAGGAATGCATAGAGGGACATCAAAACAACAACGATCATACACCCTTTAAAGACCCCTTACCAAATTACAACAAGGGAGAGTCATCCACTACAAACAGTAAAGGAAAAAATTTCAATCATGTTTACGATAATATGATCTTTTGTTTATCCGAAGTAGAAAGTGATACTGCGACTAGTAATCACATGGACAACAAAAAAAGCAAGGAAATTATCCCCCTAGATCTAATCTCGAGCATACAAATATCCGAAAATCAGATAAATGTTTTAAAAATTAGAGAAAGACAACACTATCAATCGGTTAATGTAATGACAAGGGGGCGATCCAAGGCAATTTTAAAGGGAGTTGCGCCTAAAAACAAAACTCCACCTCCAAGTCAATACGACATTGTCAATCAACTTCAGAAAATACCAGCGCAAATATCAATACTTGAACTCCTTAAATTATCACCATCACATAAGGAAGTTTTAGAACAAGCACTTGTTGCCACCACAATACCCAACAACCTAGATGTTTGTCAATTCCAAGCTATGGTGGGACATTTGACCATGCCACATTGTCTATCATTCTCTGAATAGGATGATGTGTCCCGTAATCATCCACATAAGACCGCCCTCCATATTGAAGTATTGACCCACAAGTATCATGTTAAAAGAGTCCTAATAGATAGGGGAGCTGGTTTGAACATTTGTACTTTAAATTTAATCCGTGCACTAGGGTATTCAGATAATGCTATTGATGCTCGAAGAAAAATGACAATAAAAGCTTATGATGAGGAAGAGAGATCTTCTAAAGGACTGATTGTGTTGCCCATTCAAATGGGACCAATGATGAAAAATATAGCATGCCAGGTACTGGAAAAAGAGTTAACCTACAATATACTCTTAGGACATCGGTGGATTCATGAAATGCAGGCAATACCTTCAACCTATCACCAATGTTTGAAATTTCTAGTAAATGGACAAGAGGTGACTATATCAATAGATTGTAACAATCCTCAACATTGTAACACACTTAGAACTTCTCAAGACACCTTTGTGCCTCACAGTAGGGAAGCATGCACTTCAAATTCATCAGATGGTGAAAAACCTCCAAACATTATATCCAAGTGGGTGGAGAAAAAGGATAAATCACAAGATACAAGTGTTGTTGAAACTACATTAACATATAAAAAGGATTCTTTAAATTCTCTATCATAGAAATTCCAAGAACAGGTCCAACTAACAGACAAAGGCATGGGACAATATTCTATTGGGTAGTCTCTTAATCTTTCACAATTAATGCCATCTCCAAAGTTGTATGGATAACCATCAATGATAAAACAACAAACATCACAACCTGCCATGGTTCTAGAGGAAAGATTTGTGAGAGGCGGTACTATAGAGGATGAATCAGAAAACAAAGCTATCCTATTTTGTTTGTACAAAGATGAAGAAACATCGACATCAACAAACATCAAAATCAAGATAAATAAGTATGGCGAAGGAAAGACTATTTTAGAAAAAAATGGGTTATGAAGGACATTGACCTATTGGGAAAAGGAAAGAAGGCATTGTGGAACCTATTCTACCTCTTACTCTTCATTCAAAAGATAAGATAGGACTGGGATATTTAGAAGAAGAAAAAAAAGAAATGACAAAGAAGGTAGTTGAAAGAATCCTTCAGGTAAGAGAGCTCTGAAACAGATTCTAATGAATATGAATGGGATCTATATTCTGATATAGCTTACATAGATTTCCAAATTGATGTCATAAAACAATATACACCTGTAGACATCCAAATTTGATCACTTCCATATGATCAAAATAATCTACTCTATTCATCTATTTCATTAATAGTGATTAAATAATTTATTTAATCATTATTTCATTTTCTGCCTAAGGTTCCTGAAGTATGTAATTAAATAAATTAAATACTTTACCTTACACATTTTCTTCCCTAAATTAAATAAATATGAAAAATTATTTAATTTAGTCATTTAACCTATTGGGATGAAAACCAATTTTTAATTCATCTTTTCTCTCTCCTTGTCACTTTCTCCATAACCCTCTTTTAATCCAGATTAAATTAATTAATCTGTGATTAGGATGTGCACCACTTAATCAAGATTAAGTGTCACATCCTCCATAATCTCCCACTTGCCTCTAATCTCTCATTAATTATCCTAATCCTGTGTTTGCACAACCTTAATCAGAATCATTAGCCACATTTGGCTTACCTTTTTTGGTCAACCTTCCCACTTACCCTTTTAGCTTGGACTCTCTTCTCCATGTGAATTTTTAATTCACTTTTGTCTTTCCAAGGTCTTCCCCATCCCCATGCAAGATTCTAGAAGTCTTGACTTGTCACTTCACATGTGCCAAGGGCTTCTAGAACCTTGGACTTGTCACATCACCCACATGTGACAAATCTCCAGCTTTTTGGAGACCCTCTCTTATCCACTAGATTCTTCCAATCATTGTGAATTTTTAATTCACTTTTATTCTTCCAAGGAATCTTTTCATCCCCCAAGGTACTTGTCCTTCATCCACCTCATGCACTTAGCTTCCACCTCTTGTCCTTCTCTTCCACCTTATTTCCACATCACTCCACCCTAAGACATCTCACATTCCACATGTCAAGATGTGAGGGCTTGTGAGTCCTCAACTCACCATAGCCCTTCATCTTGATCTTGTTGGATCAATCCCAACTGTTGAATTCTCTAGAGAATTCCAATTAGCCTATAAATACCCCCTCATTTCCCTCATTTGGAGAAGGAAGTCTTTTGCAACAAAACTCTTGCAAAATTATCATTTGAGCTCTCATCTATCATAGCACTTAGCATTCTCATTCAACTCCATTTCCATCCAAGGAGCACACAACTCTTCAAGAATCAAAGGGCCAACCAAGGAAGGAGCAGCAAAGGAAAGGTATAACCAACTTCAATCATCAATTGTTTTATCTTATTTCTTTGTTTCATCATTTTCTTAGGCTAATCTTATTGAGGTGTCCTCTTTTAGTGTTATTGCATCATTAGTTTTGTTTAGCATCTCACATTAGGAGTAGCATTTTAAAGGGATCACATTTCTGACACACCCGGTGGGACCCACAAAAGGGTTTCTATATTTTACGTTTTCTGTTGGAAAACTTGTTTAAAGATTCAGGTTTAGAGGGGCGGATTTTCCCTCCTGGGTGCTGCAGAGGGGCGGACACACCCCTGCTGTTCAACTTTTCTGACAGTTTTACTACATAAGTGTGGACACGCCCCCATGATTCAACGTTTCTGATAGTTTTTACTACAGAAGTGCGGATACGCCCCTGCTGTTCAACGTTTCTAACAGTTTTTAATGCAGAAGTGTGGATACGCCTCTGTTGTTCAACATTTTTCTTAGCTATTTTTTGCAGAAGTGCAGATATGCCCCTGCTATTCAACGTTTTCCTTAACTGTTTTCTGCAGAAGTGTGGATACGCCCCCGCTGTTCAACATTTTTTTTAACTATTTTCTGTAGAAGTGCGGATACGCCCCCGCTATTCAATGTTTTTCTTAACTATTTTCTACAGAAGTGCGGATACGCCACCGCTGTTCAACGTTTTTCTTAACTATTTTCTACAGAAGTGCAGATATGCCCTCGCTGTTCAACATTTTTCTTAACTATTTTCTGCAGAAGTGCGGATACGCCCCCGCTGTTCAACGTTTTTCTTAACTATTTTCTACAGAAGTGCGGATACGCCCCCGCTGTCCAACGTTTTTCTTAACTATTTTTTGCAGAAGTGTGGGTACACCCCCGCTGTTCAACATTTTTCTTAACTATTTTTTGCAGAAGTGCGGATACGCCCCTGCTGTTCAACATTTTTCTTAACTGTTTTATGCAAAAATGCGAATACGCCCTCCTAATTAAGCGTTTTCTAACTGTTTTTTGCAGAGGGGCAGATTTTCCCACCCGGTTCAACATTTTTCACTGTAGAGGGGCAAATTTTCCCTTAACAACACATTCGAGAAGTTAGGTTTCTTGCTGATATCTTGAGTATTTTGCTGCAAATCACAAAGGGAGAAAGATAAAACAACTAACATTTGCTTGCAGGGCCTTTTTTTTTTTTAGAAATATTTTCTTATTGCTTTATCTATTTACTTAGTATAAGTAGGAGAAAGTAATATTGGTTGCTTGCTGTGTTTGTTTTATTTGTGTTACCCTAAGGGGGCATTAATTCATTTTCATCCTCTCCCTTTGCACTTTTGTGCGGATCCGAAGGGGGTAGTTGGGAATGATTAGTATTTTCTTCTTAGCAGGACCTGCTTGGGGATTTCATTACCCCAAGGGACGATCCAAACCATGCGTACCGGTGGGGTATATAAAGGGGGAAGAACCAAAGCTGTACCCCAATTCAGTTGCGTCGTAATTGGCAAAGCATTGAAGCTAAGGTGATACCTAGATAGACGTGAAAAGTTGGTATGAGCCTTTCAGTATCTCGTTAGGGTTCCCGTCTCATGCTTGTGACGAACTGGTGTTCATGGTTTGTGCCTCACATATCGAACATATATCGAGGACTCCTTAGAAACTTTGTTCATCCTAGAGTAAGACTTTTGCTGGCCATACCCCTTAACACTAATCATAGGATTGTGCTTGTTCAAAGTGTCTTTCTATGAAGAACCAGTAAATTTTGATAAGTCAAACTATCATTGAATTATTTTAAATCCTTGCCAAAATCCCTCATCCAAACCAAGTTGCATTTTCACTGCAGAGGGGCGAACTTGCCCCCCTGTTTCAGCATTTTCCATTGCAGAGGGGTGAACTTGCCCCCCTGTTTCAACATTTTCCACTGTAGAGGGGCGAATTTGCTCCCCTGTTTCAACATTTTCCACTACAAAGAGGCGAACTTGCCCCCCTTTTTTAGCATTTTCCATTGCAGAAGGGCAAACTTGCCACCCTATTTCAACATTTTTTTCTGCAGAAGTGCGGATATGCCCCTGCAATTCAACGTTTCTGACAGTTTTTACTGCAGAAGTGCGGATACGCCCCGCTGAACGGATGGTTTCATCCATTTGACCATTCCAAACCTTTGTTTAACCACCCCAAGTCTCTGTTTGACCATTTGATCATCCTAAACATTCATCTATCCAAATCTAGCATCATCCAAATCCAATCAAAATCCCATCATCCAATCAAATCCAATCCAATCCAATCCAAATAATCAAATTGATACATCATCAATTGATCCAAACAGATTCAATCAATTCAATCCCCATCTACATCATCAAGTTGATTCATCCACCAATCCTCATCCAAATCATCAAATTGATACATTCCAATTATCAAATTTTGAAGGTTTTGACTTTTATGCAAAAACTTTCGGAGGCCATAACTTTTGACTCGGATGTGGGTTTTGGCTAAAATTTTATGGGTGGTTGCGTTATGAGCTGGCATGTGGAATCCCAACATATTTAGGATAGGTTGGACCCCCTTTTTAGCACATGTTCGAACCTCCAAAGTTTCATCTTGACCCTCAAAATCACAATTTAGTGTTTTTTTTCCAGTTTTTGAAAAAAACACTTTTGTTAATAACTCCAAATGAATATCTTACATTTGGTATATTAGTGGACAATTCATCCTATCTTAGTATTGGGTATTTTTTGGAAAAAACTTGGACTTTCAAACATATTTCTATGAAGTTTCCTAAAATGGCAAAATTTGACAATTTTTAAAAATTGCCAAATTTGGCAAAAATCTGATTGTCAACACCTTACGTCCTCTAGTTAAAACCCATGATCTTGGTTTCAAATCAATCCTATCATATCCTTCAATCCAATCCCAATCTAAGCCTCAATCCAGTTCTAATCTTAGCATTAATCCCATCATCCTAATCTGTGCTTTTATTCAATCCCAATCTGAAGTTTCATCCAATCCCCATATGAGCTTCCAATCCATCCTAGTTCTCTATCCATCATCTATTCTTTCCTACTAATCTGTATCCATCATGAATATTTATCCCCCTCTCACATGACCAATAATAGTAGTCAAGGGGAATCCTAACTCTGTTGATGACGATAACAAAAATCTTGTTGATCATGAAGATTGTTATATAGATCCCCTTGATGCTATCATTGCTAGCAAGCTCTCTCCAACTTCCTTCCAAAATACCACTACTTCTTCAAACTATCCTACCATGCCTTCATACACATCTAATAACAGTTCTTATGCTACCCTTGACAAGGGATATCCAACATCCTCACCATCGACATATTCATCATGTCCTCCCTTTCAACATCTATCCTATCCAACATCCACATCCTCTTATCCTTATCATCATGAACAATCCCAATACCTTTACCTTAATCCCACATCCCAATCTTCCCATTCTAATCCAACACCCACACCTTCCTATCACAATCCCCCATCCCAATATTCCTATCCTAATCCATCATTCCTATCCTTCTATCCCAACTCACCATACATTTCTTCCTATGGTGGTTCACCACCTCAATCTTCCTATTCTAATCCAACATCCACACCTTCCTATCACAATCCCCCATCCCAATACCCTTACCTTAATTCTGCATCTCCCCATTCTAATCCTCCATCCACATCTTCCTACTATCACTCCCCATCCCAATCTAATCCAACATCTATATCCTCCTACATCACTCCCCCTTTTCCCACATTATATCTTAATCCTTCATCTAATCATAATCCTCCATCTCCTCCAACCACTCCAAGTTCCCCATCTAGTCCCATCCACTCACCTAATCATAATCCTCCATCTCCTCCTAGTTCTACATCTAATCCTCATCCACACATCCACTCATATAATCCTCCAATTCTTAATCCTAATCCTCCATCTAGTCCCATCCACACATCTAATCCTAATCCTCCATCTCCTCCAACCACTCCAAGTTCCCCATCTAGTCCCATCCACTCACCTAATCATAATCCTCCATCTCCTCCTAGTTCTACATCTAATCCTCATCCACACATCCACTCATATAACAATCCAATTCTTAATCCTAATCCTCCATCTAGTCCCATCCACACATCTAATCCTAATCCTCCATCTCCTCCTAGTCCTACATCCAATCCCATACCCACATCTAATCCTAATCCTCCATCTCCTCCTAGTCCTCCATCCAATCACATCCCCACATCTAATCCTTATCCACCAATCCCTAATCCTCCATCCATTCCAATCCCCTCGTCTAATCCTAATCCACCAATCCCATCCCTTCATCTAATCCTAATCTTCCATCTCCTCCTAGTCCTCCATCCAATCACATCCCCACGTCTAATCCTAATACTCCATCCATTCCCATCACTCTACCTAATCCTACATCCCTTCCAAATGTCGCCCAAGGACTCATGCAAGAAGAGACATCATGCCCTCCCACTCTATCATGTACTATCACTAGTGATGAGGCCCTCCTCCATCCTACACCTATCCCTCTCATCACCCTTCCTACCACCATCCACACGATTGAGCCGGTCAAACCCATCGAATCCATCGAATCCCCATATTCTACTACTAGATCCACCGAATCCATTGAAGACATCCAATCCCCTCCTCCTAGTCCTAATATTCACAAACTTCAATCCAATGACATTCATGAATCCTCCATCCTCCTATCTCCCCTAATTGAGGAGTCCCTCCAACACTCTTCCATCATCATACATCCCACACAAGATGAGTCATGCCAAGAGCTTGATCCAAAGCATACAAGCATATCCCCTCCTCCAAATCAAGATCACTCCATCCCATCTACTCCATCTCAAGAACATAGTCATCCATTCATTTCATCTCATGATCCATATCCTCAACCAAGTCATGATCCTATCCTCCCATCCACCCCATCTCAAGATCACACTATCTCCTCCCCTCCATCCCATGATCCCCTTTGCCTTCAAGATCCAATCACTCCATCTCATGAGCCCTTATCATCCACTACCATACATCTAGATCCCATTGTACTCCCCAATTCCTCTCATGATCCCTTATCACTCATTCCTCCTGATGTTGCTATCCCGTCATCCCCATCACATGATCCTTCATCGCCATCTAGTCTTACCATCCCAATGCCACTTTTGTATCACCTTGGTAACATTACATGCGTCCATGGTGGTCTTCTTGCAGAAGCAAAACAACGTCTATGCACCACCTTTCCTCCTCCACCTACTAACACACTCGCATCATGTTTCCAAAAGAATAAGCATACTACCATAGATCATATGCTTGAGAACATGAACTATCAAGGAAAAGGTTTAGGCCTTCATGAGCAAGGTATTTCATAACCCGTTCAAGTCAAAGAACATCCAAGCACACATGGTCTTGGATATGTCTCCCAAAACTCGCACTCTAAAGATGTTGGTACAACCTTCATACATCCTAAGTGATCCTCTTCTAAAGGCACAAGAGGTACTTCCCATCGTTCTACCAAGACATATGCCGCCATCCCCCCTCCTCCATCATACTACCTAAAAACAACCATCCATCTTCCTTCCTCATCCTCTCAATCCATTTTGGGTCCTTATGTCCCTCCATCCATCATTGCTCATCCTTCATCTACCATGGTTTCTTATATCCCTCCATCAAGCCCCACACATCCTCCATATACACAGTCTATTTTGGGTCCTTATATCCCAAAATCACGCCCTCCATCTTATCCTATTCATCCTTTCATTCATCCACCCCCTCTCCCTCGTACACAACATAAAAATCCTACCTTCATAACTCCTAATCAGGATCAACAAAGGCACATACCTACACATTCTCCATCTACACGTAATCCCTATAACCCTACCTCCATCGCTCCCCATCATCCATCTCCTCACATCTATCCCCTTGCTACTAAACACACTTTGGATGCCAAAGTAAAAATGTATAAATCCAAACATCCACATGAATCTAAAGCTCCTCATGTCCCCTTCCACAGACATGTTGAAGAAAATAAAAATCAAGTCCAAAATCCACATCAATCCAAAAGGCCACAAAGGCCCACCGAAGCAAAAATAAAAACCATGTGGATCCCAAAGAAAAAAGGTGCCATACCTTCAATTGAAAAGTCCATAACGACATCCAAAGTTTTTATTCCCCCACAAAATCATTCACCTCCTCCATCTCCTAAATCTGTTTTGGGTCCCTACATCCCAAAATTCACTATCCCAATGCCTCCATTATCGCCACACTCTCCATCTATTCATCCACCTATCTTTTTGCATCCACCATCACATGTGCCAATGGTGGTCCTGAAAACCTTCCCCCATCACACATCTACTCCACTGTTCCATCCATACACTTTCCAACATCCCATCCACTATCCCCTCTATCTCCCCCATCAAATCCCTTTAATCCATCCTCTTGCATAATCCATCCATTCTAATAAGGTTGTATCAACATCCGATGGTCACTTTACACATGGTCTCTTATTACCTCATATGGAACTTGATGCTTATGTCTTTTGAATCCATATCCTCTAAATATGCATATCCCTATCCTCTAAATCTGCATATCCATATCCCTATCTTTCTCCATCTTCATCCACATCCTAGTCCAAAAAATACAAAAAAAATCAAAAAGTCAAAAAAGTAAAAAATAAAAATAAAAAAATAAAAAAAAAGAAAAAAGAAAAGAAAAAGAAAAACAGTAAAGAGAAATTCATTCATCTAATGGTGAAAACTTGGAAAACAAGCACCTTGGATAGGTACCCTGATGAAAACCTGGCAAACAGGCGTCATGCGTAAATCCCCCATCTAGTCTCCTTCCACGATTGGGGGCAACATCCACTTATGCATTCTTTTCCTCCATCTCCTACATCTGCCTATCTTCCACATCCTATCCCTCTGATCCCATTTATCCCAGTCCCTCCATCTTCCCTGCGATCTTGATAAATGTAGGGGCAAGCCTATATACATGCATTGGACATCTCTTGGCATATATTCGCCTCATCCACACACTATCATTTTCCTTCCCCCCCCCCCATCTACTTTTCTGATCCATGCATCCTATCCAAATCTATCTATCTTCCATTACCCATCTCACTCCCTTATCCAACCATCCTGCTATCCCTCTTTCCTCATCATACATGACACATCTAGAGTGGGGGCATCTCCTTATTTATGATTGAGTCCTTGGAGACATCGTCCATCCATCCCTCCAAGAAATCCTTTCCATCTCTCCATCCTGCCCATCCTTACCTCTCCATCCATTTATCCATCCAGTCATCCCTTCCATATACCAAATCCTTATTTTCCTATCTACTAATCCACTAGTCCTTTTCCATCCGTTAATCCTTATCCTCCCATCCATTTATCCATCCAATACTCCATTCCATCCCTCCAATTTTGTATCCCTCTATCCACCTATCCTCGCATCTTTCTATCTCCCCATCTTTATCCATCTATCCATTTCCCCCTATCTCATTATCCCTTGTCATTGCTATCTATCTATCGGCTACCCCCATGAAATCCAATGCCATGCTATCTCACTATCATCATTCCTATCTATTTCTCACATCTTTAAAATATCCCCTCAATCTTCATCTCATCTATCTACCTATCCTAGCATCTTCTTATCCATCCATCCATTTCCCTCTATTATCCCTTGTCATTTCCTCCTATCTATTTACCACATCTTTCTCACATCTTCATCGCTCATCTATCCATCATATCACCTTTCAAATTCATATTCTAATGATCTAAATTACCTATCCCATCCCTAAGCTTCACATCTTATATCTTACACATCTCACCCATTGTCCTATTGAATCCTACACGTCTATCTTGTCTCATCATATCGGCTCCATCCTTTTATCCATTTATCCTGGTCATCTCATCATCCATTGTTTGTGTTTGGCCTTGTGTCAAACTACGTTGCCCCTGCGCTTTCACATAGGCAAGGTCAATCATTTGATCCGCCCCCGGGGCTCTATCTTTTGTCTGTCTTGTCCTCTTTCATTGTTTGTCTTTGGCCTTGTGTCAAACTACATGGCCCTTGTGCTTTCACGTAGGCAAGGCTAAATCATTTGATCTTCCCCTAGGGTATCTTTCATGTCTTTCACCATCCATCATTGGTCACCCTTGTCCTTTTTCCACTTTTATCCATGGTCTTTTCCTGAACTACGAGGCCTCTGCGCTTTCACGTAGGCAAGGTTGATATTTGATCAACCCTCAAGCCCCTAGGTCTTTAGGTTGAGTCTTGTGTCATCTCATCTTGTTATGTCATGCAATATGTCCCTATCCGAGTTGGTGCTTATAAAACACATTCATTCGTATCACGAGATTCAATCAGTTTCAGATAACCTGCATCATGTCGATCAACCAATCTATCCTCCATCTTTGGTCTCAACAAGATGTATCCTTCCTAACAGACCGCATCAACCCCATCCATCATCTTGATCCTATGGCAAAGGATGTTTGAAATTGATTCTTCTCTTTTGATGCTTTTGAATTTTTTTTATCATTTGAGATCCCTATCATCACTTGTCATGGTCACCTTGATCCATCATATCATGCTGTGCTTTGACTCATAAACATAGGGGCATATTTTGATCTCTTTTTTATGTTTCTGTCTTCTTGGTTGTCCCACATAGTACCCACCAAGACCCTGTGGTCTTGTGTTATGCTGGGGCATCCTTTTGTGCTTGTGGTTATTCCAATACCTGGCCCAACCAAAGTCATCGTGACTTTGGGGTGTTAGGATTACCTTCTTGTTTGTTGTGTTTGTTTTATGCATTTGACATTAATCCATCTTGGTTTACATACCCTGACACCCGATGTCTTATGCTATAGCAAAAATCAGTGCTCTAAAGATGGCAAATTGCATTAGGATTGAATTTCATTTTCCATTCCATCATCTTGCATATCTCCCCCATCCTCATCCATTCAAATAATCTAATCACACTCTTGGTCTTAGCCTTGCTACCAGCCTTGATCCAATCATCCTCATCATCATTATCATTATCATCTCTGGGATGTATCCTTCCCTATCCCTTTGTTGTTTTGGGATGTATCCTTCCCTCATCAACAACACTCTCATCGGGATGCATCCTTCCCTATCCTTGTGTTGTTCTAGGATGTATCATTCCCTCATCAAACAACACTCATCCTCATCCTCATCTAGATGTATCCTTCCCTATCTTTGTGTTGTTTTGGGGATGTCTCATTCCCTCATCAACAACACTCATCCTCATCCTCATCAGGATGTGTCATTCCCCATCCTTGTGTTGTTTTGGGATATACCATGTCCTTATCAAACAACGCTCCATCCACCATTTGCCCAACCTGGCTTGTAGCTTGACTGGGGCACCATCATATTTGTGCTCACTTTACCTCCCATCACTTATCATCATTTCTTATCCATCATCATATCCCCTTTCATCATCTCATCCCTCATCATAACTTTCATCTTGTCAAACCTTTCTTGGTTTTGGGACTTTCTCTTTCCCCCCTTCCTCCTCCCCCCTGGGCTGAGGCGGATCCGCCCCCTGCAGTGGGGTGGACCCACCCCTACGGCGGGGTGGACCTGCCCTTGCAGTAGGGTGGACACGCCCCTGCAGCAGGGTGGACCCGCCCCTAGCCGGGGCAGCCCTGCCAGCCGGGGCGACGTCGCCGCCGCCAACCGAGGCGGCGTCGCTGCCATTGGCCGTCGGGTGGACCCGCCCCCAATCGAGGTGAACCCACCCCTGGTCGGGGTGTACCCGCCCCTGTAGTGAGGCAGAATCGCCCCTGGCTGGGGTGGACCCACCCCTACAGCAGGGTGGACTTGCCCCTGCCGTGGGGTAGACCCGCCCAACCCCCAAGTGAACCCATCTTTTTTTCAACATTTTTTTTTTTGTTACTTTTTTTCCTCCCACTAATCTCTCTCCTTCCCGAGGCCGCCATTTGCACCCCGTTTGTCTGATTGACTTCGTTCAAAAGGAAAATTTGTCTAATTTTTTCCCTCTTTCCAACTATCCCATCCATTTCTTCCTATCGAGAGGTCGCCTGAGATCCCTCTCTTTTTCCCCGTCGTCCTCTCGAGGGGGCATACCCTTCACATTAATCTATTTTCCCTGTCATAGTCATTCCCCTCCAACATTGAGACATCTTCATCCATTCCCCACTGATTGGACAAATCAAGTCCTCTTCACAACACTGGGGCATCATCTTCTAGTTACTTCCTCTATAGAGTCATTTGCACTTTCTTTTCTTCGAAGCATGGTTATTCTAACGGTACTTCGAAGAGGGGAAAAATGTAGACATCCAAATTTGATCACTTCCATATGATCAAAATCGTCTACTCTATTCATCTATTTCATTAATAGTGATTAAATAATTTATTTAATCATTATTTCATTTTTTGCCTAAGGTTCCTAAAGTATGTAATTAAATAAATTAAATACTTTACCTTACACCTTTTCTTCCCTAAATTAAATAAATATGAAAAATTATTTAATTTAGTCATTTAACCTATTGGGATTAAAACCAAACTTTAATTCCTCTTTTCTCTCTCCTTTTCACATTCTCCATAACCCTCTTTTAATCCATATTAAATTAATTAATCTATGATTAGGATGTGCACCACTTAATCAAGGTTAAGTGTCACATCCTCCATAATCTCCCACTTGCCTATAATCTCTAATTAATTATCCTAATCTTGTGTTTGCACAACCTTAATCAGAATCATTAGCCACATTTGGCTTACCTTTTCTGGTCAACCTTCCCACTCACCCTTTTAGCTTGGACTCTCTTCCCCATGTGAATTTTTAATTCACATTTATTTTCCCAAGACTCCTCTCTTCCCCATGTGAATTTTTAATTCACTTTTGTCTTTCCAAGGTCTTCCCCATCCCCATGCAAGATTCTAGAAGCCTTGACTTGTCACTTCACATGTGCCAAGGGCTTCTAGAACCTTGGACTTGTCACATCACCCACATGTGGCAAATCTCCAGCTCTTTGGATACCCTCTCTTATCCACTAGATTCTTCCAATCATTGTGAATTTTTAATTCACTTTTATTCCTCCAAGGAATGTTCTCATCCCCCAAGGTACTTGTCCTTCATCCACCTCATGTACTTATCTTCCACCTCTTGTCCTTCTCTTCCACCTCATTTCCACATCACTCCACCCTAAGACATCTCACATTCCACATGTCAAGATGTGAGGGCTTGTGAGTCCTCAACTCACCATAGCCCTTCATCTTGATCTTGTTGGATCAATCCCAACCGTTGAATTCTCTAGAGAATTCCAATTAGCCTATAAATACCCCCTCATTTCCCTCATTTGGAGAAGGACGTCTTTTGTAACAAAACTCTTGCAAAATTTTCATTTGAGCTCTCATCTATCATAGCACTTAGCATTCTCATTCATCTTGCATCCATTCAACTCCATTTCCATCCAAGGAGCACACAACTCTTCAAGAATCAAAGGGCCAACCAAGGAAGGAGCAACAAAGGAAAGGTATAACCAACTTCAATCATCAATTGTTTTATCTTATTTCTTTGCTTCATCATTTTCTTAGGCTAATCTTATTGAGGTGTCCTCTTTTAGTGTTATTGCATCATTAGTTTTGTTTAGCATCTCACATTAGGAGTATCATTTTAAAGGGATCACAACACCTAGACATGAGGAGGGATAGAGCTCGGGGTCTAGATCATTTATATTAGGATCACAACATATTGATGACTCAAGTGAGGATGAAAAAACATTGAATAAACTAGATAATCTTGAGGAGAGTAACATCATAGACCTCAACATCCCTAGTAACAACTTTGATGACATAACTATCTGAACCCTTACCACCATCACCCAAGTGAATCTGATGACTTTCTTCCCTTAGTACATATTGTACTTATTAACTGGGAACCCATTGAACCTCTAAATGTACCCATCTATGCAAATGATGATGCTATCATAAATTTCCTTTGTTATCACAAACCTGATACAAGTTATACCCATAAATCTCATAACAATGCAAATCAAATGGAGGGTGTCAAATCTTCTAGTAGCAAAAATAAAAATAGGAACAATGGATCTAATGGTGAAAACCATTCTATGGCAGTATTAGATCTTGATCAGAAAAAAATAAAGAACGTATCAGATGGTGAAAACCTCTTTGAGGCACTGAAAGATGGAAGATTTGACACCCTTCCATTGCAATATCATGAAAGGTCATCAGTTCTGATAGAGCCTACACAGTCTGTAAACATTAGCACAAAAGAAAGAGCAAAGATTTTACATCTGGCAGAATCTATGACCGAACAAGAAAGACCTGAATTTATCAGATTCTTTGAAGAAAGAAGCATTAACTTTTCTTGGTCATACTCCAATATGCCAGGTTTGGACCCAAATATTTTAATGCATCATTTGTCCTTACCTGTTGGGATCAAACCAGTAAAACAAAAATTGAGAAAGATGCATCCACACATCACACTAATGGTAAAGGCTGAGCTAAAGAAATTATTGGATGTCAGATTCATTAGGTCTATTGATTATGCCGAATGGATATCAAATATTGTACTTGTATCAAAGCCGGATAATAGTATCAGGATATGTACAAATTTCAAGGATCTAAACAAGGCATGCCCCAAGGATGATTTCCCCTTGCCTAATATAGACATCATCGTAGACTTAATAGTAGGGCATGCCATGTTGTCAATAATGGATGGTTTCTCCAGATACAACCAAGTCAAGATAGCACTAGTAGATCAGGAGAAAACTACATTCACATGCCCATGGGGAACCTTTTGTTGGAATGTCATGCCCTTCGGATTGAAAAATGCAGAGGCAACCTATCAAAGAGCAATGAACACTATCTTCCATGATATGATGCATACCTTTATGAGGGACTACATGGATGCTATTATAGCTAAATATTATTCTAGAGAAGGACATCTGGATATCTTGGGCAAAATTTTCACAAGGCTAGAAAAGTTCAATGTCAAACTAAACCCTAAGAAATGTGTCTTCAGGGTTACATCAACAAAACTCTTAGGATACATAGTCTCAGAAAAAGGTATTGAAGTAGATCCAACAAAGGTCAGGGAAATAATGGAAATGCCACCACCTAGAAACATCAATCAACTAAGGTCACTAGAGGGAAGGCTACAATCAATCAAGAGATTTATCTCCTAGTTGGCAGACAAAAGTCACCCATTTAATCATATATTACATAAGAATGTTGTGTTCAAATGGAATCAAGGGATTGAAACAAATTTCAACCAAATAAAGCAATATCTGATGTCACCACCTATTCTCATGCCACCTACAAAAGGAAGACCTTTAATACTATACATTGCAACAACAAATATTTCCTTAGGAGCACTGTTGGCACAAGAAGATTATGAAGGAAAGGAACAAGCCATTTACTACATCAACAAAAATTTGAATGACTATGAAATAAATTATACCTTCATTGAGAAATATTTTTTGGTGGTGGTATTTGCTACCCAGCAGTTGTGGCATTACATGTTTACTCACACAATTAGGCTCATAGCAAAAATTAATCCATTAAAATATTTACTCCGTAAGGCTGCTTTAACAGGTAGACTGGCCAAATGGGTCATGCTTTTAAGTGAGTTTGATATTCAGTATGTGGAAAGAAGAGCCATCAAAGGTCAAGTGATCACCGAACAATTAGCCGAAGCTCCTTTAATAGACAATCGACCTATGACAATGGAGTTTCCTGATGTAGACATTCAGACAGTAAAACCACAACAATGGATAATTTAATTTGATGGATCATATACACAAAGAGGATTTGGTGCAGGAATTTTGTTCATTACACCACAAGGACACACTATCCCAAAATCTTATGGACTAATGTTTCAATGTACCAATAATGTAGCAGAGTATGAGGCATTAATCATTGGAGTCAAAGTGGCAATTGAATGGAAAATCACATAGTTACAAGTATATGAGGATTCTCAACTAGTCATTTATCAAGTAAATGACGAGTATCAAATGAAAGATGAGAAGTTGATGCCCTATAAGAAACTGATAGATGATCTCAAACAATACTTTGTCAATATCAAATTTGAGCAAATTCCAAGAGCAGAAAACAAAGTGACAAATGCTATGGCGATAATTGCTTCTCTTTTACAATTACCAGAGAAACGTGGTTGTTATGAGTTTATGGTAGAACAAGTGTCTAATCCTTCTTATAATAGTTCATAAACCCAAACCGTATACCATTTAGATACTATTGAATCCTCCATCTATGAAAAAACCTATGTGTACCTAAAAGACAACATCCTCCCCCCTGATCTTTCCAGAAACCAAAAACACAACTTCATCTGCAAATCCGCTTGACATAATTTAATCGCCAACATACTTTATCGTCGAGGTCTAGATGGTACTCTTCTCTGATGTTTAGAACATAACGAATCTAAGACAACCTTACATGAGGTTCATGAAGGTATTTGTGGAACTCATTCAAGTGGTATAACTCTAGAAAAGAAACTCCTTCGTTTAGGGTATTATTGGCCAAGTATGGAGAAGGAGTCTTATCGGTGAGTCAAGAAGTGCCAAAAGTGTCAGATTCATAGTAATCTGATCCACGCACCAGCTCAGGAATTACATCCATTCACATCAACATGGCCCTTTTGTCAATGGGGACTGGACTTGGTAGGAAAGATAAATCCGTCTTCATCAAATGGACACAATTTCATAATCACAACGACAAAATAATTTACAAAATGGATAGAAGCAGTTCCTCTCACAACTATCACTAGAAAATAGATCTCGTCATTCATATTGAAATACATAATTTGTCGGTATGACATACCTCAGTCCATTATCACTGATAATGAATGACCATTTAAAAATCAGGATGTCTAGGAATTATGTGAAAAATTTCATATACAACATTGTTTCTCAACACCGTATTATCCTTAGGGAAATGGCCAAGCAGAGGCCTTTAACAAGAAAATTATGAAAATACTCAAGAAAATGGTTAATGATGTTCGATATGATTGGTATGTTCAGCTTAATCCTGCACTATGGGCTTACAAAACCAACATCAAAACACCAACGAGAGCTACACCATATGCCTTGGTATATGGATTAGAGGCCATACTACCCATTGAGGTAGAGATTCCATCACTCCATGTGTCACTAAAAGGAATCATTTCAGATGAGGACTATAGAGTATCTAGGCTTCAAGAACTGGAACTATTGGATGAGCATTGTCAACAAGCTATCAATCATCTAACGGCATACCAACAAAGAATGTCAAGGAGCTACAATCATAGGGTAAAACCTAGAGTCTTTCAGGTTGGCAATTTGGTCTTAAAAGATAACCCTATAAATCAGCAGGACAAAGAAAAGAAAGGGAAGTTTGAACCTAACTAACTAGGTCCCTTTGTCATCATATCAGTGTATGGATCAAGCGTTTATCAACTATCAACACCTGAAGGATATTTGTTTGACAAACTTCTCAACAGTATCCATATCAGAAGATACTACACCTGAATCACCTAGTGCATGTTTCAAACTTCTGAAAAATGGTTTCCTTGATGAAAACCTGGCAAATAGGCATCTTGGTAACAAAAAAGAAAAAAAAAGAGATCATAAAAATATGAAAAGTGCAATAAAAACATATAGTGAAAACCTGGAAATAGGCGCTATTTGTGATTTTAACCAGCTTTTTCCATCTATTAGGGTACATATCATGGCTGTTACTTTCACCATCACTTTGCATCCATTATCATATCAATGCAACTAGTCATGTCTCACCCTAGCTTGAGGACAACATCTACACATCACTGGGGGAAATAAAGCAAAAACAAGCTTAGAAAAATGCAACAAAAACAATGATCAAAACACAACCAAACATAGAACATCAATCACCATCAGAAACACTTCGAACATCCATATCACATCAAAAATCCAAAAACAAGTCAAAAGGCCAGTCTCAAAAATTCAAGCTAAAAACATGATTCTGTGTCAGTCGAACTACGTGGTCTTTGCATGTATAACGTAGGAAAGGCTAATCTTTAATCAGCCCCCGAGGCCCCTAGGATAGGTCAGTAGGTTAGGTCTGGTCCATAATCTCAAAAAATCACAAAAATATCACAAAAGCAGGATGGATGATCTAATTTGAATAATGATTGAAACACTTTAAGTAAAGGTTGGTATGTTGTATTTTTGATTATTTATCATTTCTTTGGAGCAACTTGATGATGAATTGAACTAGAGAAGCTAGGAAGAAGAATGATTTTTTCATTTGTTTACTGTTTGGGAGTTAATTATTTAATGTGTGAATTGTTGCGGGACGTGCTCTACAAATGTATCACTGATGACATTCAAAATACACACACTAAAATGATTGATCCTTGTCTGTTTATGCAAGAAATGCTCAGTCATCTTGGTTTAATTATACCTCGATGCTTGTGTTCATTTGCAATATCAAAAATCATGGAAGTCATACTCAGGTCATCATGGTATAAATTATACCATTGATGCTTGTACTCACTTTCAACATTTAAAAAAAATCTCTATGATGATACAAAGCACAAAAGTAAAGTTAAAATGCCAATAGTTTGCATATAGTTTTTGCATGATAAAATTAGATTGCATTCATAAATGATTTTTATCTGCAGAGTGTTTTGTTATAAAAAGGATTGAAATCGATGATTATCTTTTCTATTAATAAGATTGAGTATACTTGACATAAAACAAAAACATCATCGTAACCATGTAGTTGCATCAACATTTTTCACATTAGAAGGCATTTTCTATTCATCATTCATACATTTTAAATCAAATCATGTTGCATCCATATCATATAAAAGTTCTAAGAGAAATTTTCAACACTAAATCATATCATTGCATTTTTTCATCCATCCACCAATTATTTCTCCCATATCAAGTCATCACATTATCCATTAACATTTTACTATCAATACATTACTGCCATACACCAAAATACATCATACATCCATTCATCATTTTATTATTACATCATATTATTGCATTTCCATCAATTCATAATTTATATCATAAATCATCTATTTCCACATTCATATCAACATACATCCCATTATCATCACATCATTACATCCATATTCATGTATAAAGATGATCATCATATAAAAAGAAAATAATCATGCATCCATACATCGACAACATACATCCATACATCATTCATTAATTAGAACATCATACATCATAAAATATCGTCCTCATATAAACTGCATTTATAATATCATAATTAGAATCATCACATGGCATATAAAACATTGAAAGTAAATACATCCATCATAGATCATAATAGAACCATCATAGATCGATAAAAACCGACTGCATATCATAAAAATCATCAATGTCAACTATACAATGAAGTCTGAAATAAAAGAGATACATCATCAAACCTGGTTGAATCGAAGTATACATCATGTCTCAAAAGAATATTATAGAATCATATAGGGGCAACTAGGATCTGCTATTGCCAGACGGTGTAGGCATCCCAGGACCAGTACCTCCTCCACCAGAAGCACCCAAATCTCTCATATCTATCTGTGGAGGCTGCATCACACCCTCGCTAATTATCTTGGTATGTGTCATGCTAGATCTAGATGATGCATGGATAACTCTCTGCTCAGAAGGAATGACATCATGGTAATGGCCTTTGTGCCTCTTAGCCAACATGGAGAACCTCCCTCATATAATCGCCAATGGTGGTACCATCGGCTATCCACTGTAAGGTCTTGAAAGTCCCTTGTGCAGGCTCAATGATCTACCTAGCACTGTCTCTCTCCACAGTCAGTGTGGCAATCTATGTCTCCGCAATTGCCAACTATCCCTGTACCTGAGCTAAGACCTGTGCATGAGCCTGTGCTTGGGTCTCTAACTATGTCTGTGTTTGCATAAGTAAACCCTGTGCCTGGACAAGCTGAACCTATAGAGTTTGTATCTGCACTTGTAAGCTAGCAATGTGTGATTGATGATCTGTCGAAGAAATCTCCACTACTCGCCTCTTACGAGGCCTACTAGTGGATGGACCTGCGTTTCCTGCCACAAACCCTTTGCCACCGTCATCACCATCTTCTCCATCATCACTACTGCTCTCATCACTACTAATCACCTCTCTATCATCCCAATACCCTCCTCCACACCGATATCCTCCTCTGCCTCAATAGCTATGACTGGATCCTTTGTAATATCCTCCTCTGCGGGTAGGGGCACTGGCTCATCAGGAATGGTAATCCGAGGGAATGGATCTTAATGACAGATACTGTGCATACTCTACAATCACTCGTGCCTCTAAAATATCATGATGCATGTCCCAAGCTAAAGGCTATAGAGCATGGTATCCGTCTACTATGGTATCATAAGATAGTGATGGCCCCCACTCTACGGTATCCCTCTAACATCGGGCATAATGTGCAACGCCTTGGAGCATGCACTAAAAAATCCCATACTGTCTATAGACCCTCTGTAATAAGAATCTCTTACAATACAAAGTGGGTCCTGCCAATCAAGTACATGGAATCACAAAAATAACCATGAACTGCATCATCCTCCTCCCAATGCTCACAATCCAGATATGGGCACCATGTGACAACCTCTAAATCATCCAATATGTGCCTCTAGTGCTCCAACTTACCCATCCTAAACTGGGTAAGTCGACCTCTGAATCTAAAAACATAAGGCCTGGTAGCAGGTCTATCTCGTACTAGTAGTGGTCGCGTGATAGAAATATGCTCCCACACCCAAACCTGAAGCAAAGTAACTCCCGTTGACAGGCTACACCCTCCCAAATATACAAGTGAATGTAAATCATGATAAAGATGTGCTAGCATGCACATCCCCCAAGCATATCTGGTCCCATGCATGACCATGCTCTCAAGTACGCGGCCCCAACCAATAGAGAATCCCTTTGACCTACGATTAGGACAAAGGAAACTTCCAATAAATCTAGCAAGCACTGCCGGTAAAGTAGCATAAGCATCAACCATCGTATGCCACCAAACCCACAATCCTGTAATGTGATTATTCTAAAAAACTCTACAGAGAGCATCTATCCCACCAGCCTCCTGTGAATCATATGCTACAATCTCCCCAACAAATGGTATCCGTAATATCCGCCATACGTCCTCTGGAGTGACTATGATCTCACCAGTAGGTAGGTGGAAGGTATTGTGATCACTGCATCATCGCTCAGCTAATGTTGTGAGGAGACCTTGATTAATCCTAATCTGGGGCATGTCAGGAAGAGAACTAAGACCACAACGAATAATAATTTGTGTCTCATTTGGTGTCCACTGTGGAATTAAATCAAATGTCCATGGAAAATGATCTCGAATCTAGAGGTTACCCAGATGCTCCTATCATCAAGAAATGTTTTAAATCAGTACACTATGTCAAATATCACATGTCATTATCCTATCAAATCTAATCAAGCCTCATTTATCATGAGGTCATCATTATCAATCTAAATTGTACTTCACCTACATGAGGTCAATTTATTTAAAATCAACCTTGCCTATCATGAGGTTCGTCAAAATTGATTTTATTCCTCACCTATCATGAGAATAATCAAATTCTTATCTATCATCAGAATCAATCATCAGGGTTATTTAGATCATCAAATCATATCAAATTGAAGAGTGACCATGATCAAAATTGACAAAATCAAGTTTAAAATTTGACAAATTTTGCAAATATGACTTGGATGCACTAGAATAGGCATTCAAAGTGCTAAAAAACTAGAAGCGCTATTTCATTACTTAGATGTGCTAGAACAGGCATTCAAAGCGCTAAAAAATCAGAAGTGCTATTTCATCACTTGGAAGCGCTAGAATAGACATTCAAAGCGCTAAAAAATCAGAAGCGCTCTTTCATCACTCAGAAGCGCTATAACACACTATCAAAGCGCCACATCAATCAAAGCGCTATTTTAGAAGGTCAAAGTGCTGAAACAATATCTCAGATCGCTAAAACCTTCTAAGCGCTGATTTAAACTATTGAAGCGCTAATTTATCCTATCAAAGTGCAACTAGTTTGGAAGCGCTAAAGTATCCTATCAAAGTGCTAACATATCTAATGAAAGCACTAATTTTCAAAAGCGCTAAAACATGCCCTAGGAGTGCTACACTAGAGTGTGAAGCACTAAAGCGCTAAAAATACAAAAAATTAAAAAAAATGAGAAAAGGCACGAAAATCAAAATTGCACAAAATATGAGGAGGATTATGGGTACATACGGATGTTCGTAAGCGGTCGGGCGCTGGTGATGTCACACATGATTGAACCGGTGGTTGTGGTAAGGAATCGGCATCCTGCTCCAAGTGGCTCAAGTATGTCTCTCTCACAAAGATTTCAAAAGTCAATGCACAAATGAGTATGAAAATGACCTTTTTGACCTTTTATTAGTTTCTTAAAGGTGGAATTTTGTGGGATTTTAACTTTTTTGTTAATTTTATTGGAAGAATAATTGAAATTCATCCAAGGGGAAAACTTTCTTCATCATTATTGGGAGATAAATTATTTTACCACCAAAACTTCATCAAATCATTGACAAATTCATTAGAAAATTTAAAATTTCTGAAAAATCTAAAAAAATCAACAAATCATGAATTTATCTCTCGAGGGGGCATATTATCATCAATCACTTGAAACAATGTCCAGGGCATATTGAAATTTTTCATCAATACGGGCAGCAACAACACAAAATTTTCTTTGAAGCAATGTGTAAACACATCACTTCAAAGAGAGACAAAATGTATACACCTAAAATTTGTCTGGAGAATCTGATTAATTGAATACAACTTATTTGATTAATTATCCTAAATTCCTCTACTATTAAATAAATATAAATGTTTATTTATATAGTTCACATTTAAATTCTTCTAAATTCTTCTATTATTTCATCTTAATTAAATAAACAAAAATAAATACTTTATTTTATTTAATTATCAATTTCCCCTACTTTATTCTATCACATCATTTAAATAAATTAAACAAAGGTTAAACACTTTATCGTTTAATTATCATTTCCTTCCATTCTAATTTAATAAACAATTCTTATAGTTTGTTTTATTAAATTATTTATTTCCCTTTTGCTAATTTAAATAAATCAAAATATTTAAATAAGGGCATAATTCAAATTCCTCTATTTACTCAAAACCAAATTAGATATCATATGTCTGATTTATGTCTAAATTAATTGATTCAATCTTCCTGGGAATCTATGGAGACAAATTGGAGATAAATTTGAATGAATCTCTCAATCCTCTTCCATCAATTCTTCCTATCATCTTGCTTGGTGTTTTCATGGGTAGAAACCAATCCCAAAATCTTCTCCAGCTTCTTCATCTCTCACCATTCAATCATCTAGATTGAATCCAGGCTTTTGTTTGCCGCCCCTGTGCAAATGTGCTACTGGGAAATCTATAAATACAACCTTGTACAACAAAGAAAGGATCCCAACTTTATGAAAACTTACTCTATAGCAATAGCATCAAGAAATCATCAAGCAATCATCAAGCAATCATAGCATCATAGCATTTTAGAATCATAATCATGGCCGAATGCTGTAGCTTTCGTTCATCAATTTCATGTCAAGCATAGATTAAATTAGCTTCGTTTTATCATTTAGATATTATCTTATAGGATTTCATCATTGTATTAGCATCATTCCGTTCTTTAAATTGTCATTTTAATAGTCATAGTGTCTTATTAAATCTGAGAGCCTCTTGACTTGATAAATCTTTGGAGATAGGAGACAATGAGATGCTTTCAAGTTTCTTGTTTTAAATTAGCTTAATTATATATTCTCTTGATATAATGTTTCTTTAAGAAGTGTTATTTACATTCATACTTATTTCACACTTACACAACCTACACCTGAGGGCCTAGGATTGCCCTTAGAAGCCCCGTCAAAATTCAATTTTGCCCAACCTAGTTCTGGTGGAAACCACACCACCTTACTACGTTCTTCCAAAGAAGTAGCCCCACCAAAACCCCCACAACTTGGAGCTTTTAAGTTGAACCAATTTTTTAAAACCCACAAGTCCCATTCTAAAAAAATACCTTTCTTTAGATTCAACTCTTCTAATCTGGCATTAAAGAGTTCCACAATACAAGCCTCTATTTTACACTGCAACCTGGGAATCAAAAGCTTCTTTTCCTAGAAGATACGTCTTTCTCTCTTTCTACACTTCCTAGAAGACAATTGATGGGCCCAACACCCATAAGTCCCCAAACATTGTGTACTTAGATTGGGTCGGCCATGACTTCAACCAATCTTAAAATTTTGTTAGGAAAAGCAGATTTCCAATGGAACTTAAAACATAACCATTGCCATATTTCCTTTTTGAATTGACAATTCAAAAATAAATGATCTACAGTCTCTTCAACAACATGACATAAAGGACATCTAGAAGCGCCATAAAAACCCAATTTGGAAAATCTATCTCTTGTTAGCACCCTTCCCTAAGCAGTCGGCCATGTGAAGATCCCTGCTTCAGGAAGACAAGCTTTATTCCAACATAGATGTATTGAAAAATTCAGTTCCTCACCCCCTGAAGAAGCTAAAATAGCATAACCAATTTCGGCTGAATAAACTCCTGTTGGCGATTCATTCCACCTTAGCCTATCTCTTCCTTGGCTTCACCATATTCTCCTTTCCAACAAAACTTGCTCCATTGTTTCTATCTCTTGGTCTGTTAGGCCTAGCTGGAAAAAAGACTTCTATTTGTACCAACCATCTTTCATTGGTAAAGAATCTTTGAAATAATCCTTCACCTTTGAGCCCCATGCTTGAACTGATTTTTCTTTGATTTTTCTTTAATGTGTAATTGAAGGGAGGCTACTTATAACTTGAATACCATCCACCCAACCAGTCCTCCTTGCATTCTCCAAAGTGTGACCCAAAGCTTCCACCATAATTATAAACAAGAAAGGGGAGAGGGGGTCACCTTGCCTTAAACCTCTTGATGCTGCAAAGAAATCTTCAGGAGACCCATTCAAAGCACCAAGTAGCATGGGATTGCAATCCAACCAAATAACCAATCCAACCAAGCTTTCTGGAAACCAAAAGCTTCGAATAATTTCAAAAGAAAACACCAATTTACCCTATCATAAGCTTTCTTGATATCCAATTGCAACAAAATCACATATTTTTTTTATTTTTGCAATGAATGAATGACTCTTGAGCTATTATTACACCATCAAAAATCAACAATCCAGGAAGAAAGCCTATCTGCTCATCTGAGATGATAAACAATAAAACCTTCTTTAGACGATTAGCCACCGCTTTTGCCAAAACATTATAAAATGTATTGCATAGGGAGATGGGGTGAAATTCATCCCAAGATTATGGATTTTTCATTTTAGGAATAAGAGCTACTAAAGTATTCTTCAATTCCCTTAGTACCTTTCCCATACTCCTTGATTCTTCAATTGCCTCAAAAACTTCCTTACCTACAAAATCCCAACACTTCTGGAAGAAAGCCATTGGGAAACCATCTAGCCTAGGGGCCTTCTCAAGATGAATATAAAAGACCACCCCATTAATCTCTTCCTCCAAAAATTTTGCGTTCAAGAACTCCATCTATGAGGGGGAAACCAAACTTGGAATTTTTTCCAGAATTGCACTCTGAGATTCTAAGTTCGATCCTTCCCAATCACTGGGAAGGTTCTAGAAATATGCCACTGTAGAGGCTTTGATTTCTAAAGGATCTTCCAAAAGATGGCCATCCAATTCTTCCTCCACTCTAAGCCTTTCCTCAAAAAATGTTCTTGAAACAATCCCTATTCCATTGTTTCAACTGCTGCTTCACATATTTGAGTTTGGTGACAATATTGAACATTTTAGAACCATTTGGGGAGCATTCTTTCCACCAAGATTTTGACAAACCCAACATGTTAGGATCCTTAAACCACATCATTTTAAACTTAAAGAGACTTATGAGAGGCCCCTTATCTCCATCGATAAAAAAATGCACTGAGAAATGATTAGATCCACTCACCGGAATAATCTTGCTATCTAAACTGAAGGGGAAGAGACTCAAATTCCCTTTAAAGAAGAATCTATCCAGTTTTTCAGCTATACTACAAAACCCTTTTCTGCAATTGGTCCATGTAAAAATACCACTCCCAGTATGAAGCTCCATTAACATGTTTCTCTCCATAAAGTTATAAAAATCTAATTGTGATTGAAGAGCCCTTCCTACCCCGTCTTTCTTATCTTCAAAGTATAAAATAGCATTAAAATCACCCCCCATAATGCAAAAATCCTCATTTAGACCATAAAGAACCTCATTTAGTTCTTTCCAAACAATTCTTTTGTGTGAACACACAGAGGAGCCATAAACATTGATGAGTAAAAACTAAAGATTAGAAGTTAACATTCTGACCCGACATGCCAACCAATGTCGTCAAGAGATGAATTATTCCACCAAAATCAATTGAGGTTTCCATTTGGTTAATAAGCCTCTTGAAGCTCCTTTAGCCCCTACCCCCAACCATTTCCAATGTTTCAATTTTTTGCTAAATTTGTTAAGATCCTGAACTCCTAATTTTGTTTCTTGAAAAAGATGTATTTTCGCCTGATTAGCCTCAATAACGTGCCTTAAAAGGAACCATTTGTTAGGGGCATTCAAGCCCACAACATTCCAAGTTATGAGTTTCATTTCTGTTCAGGAAGAGCATCACTCTTCCCTACTTTCATCATAGAGTCAATTTTATTTTGACCATTAGCTTATCCATCCCACTTCCAATTTTCCTGAGTAGGAATCCTTCCTCTCTTATTATTTTCACAACAATCAGGTGAAGATTTGACCATGTCCTTCTGATGAATACCCAACTCTACCTTGGCTTCTACCAAGCCTTGAGATATTTTCCTCTTCTTAGCTGACTGCAGACTCCCCACTTCTAACCCTGCCAACACCCCTTCTGGCAGTTCTTCATTTCCCAAACCTTCCACCTACATTTAATTTTCTAACAACTAGGTGTTAGATTTAGCCTCCTCTATCAAAACTACCAATTCTTTACCCACCTCAATCAAAGAGTCCAATTCCACAGTGCGAAAATCCCCACCTAAGATGTCTAGGGCCTCCAAGATTTTCTCATCCAGGGACATGTTTTGATCTTCCAACCGCTCTTCCTCCACATCCGTGTTGACCCTGAAGCCAAAATCAACTTGAAATGCTTAACCAGGCTGGGGATGAATACCACTCTATTCCTTTTTAGGGTTTAAATGGTTAGGATTTTCATGCACCATAGAGATTTTTTGTTTGCAATTGTAGGAGCATTTAAGAGATCTTCCTCATGAGATGGATTCAACATCTCTTTGTGAGCCTTTAGGACTAAGTTCTCTTTAGATTTCCCTACCTTGCTAATTGAAAACCTGCATCCCAAAGGACACACTAAACTATCACAGGTAAAGGAGTCTCCCTTAAAATTTTGAATCCAACTCCCATAATCTGAGATTAACTCAATCTCTTCATATACGTGGCACACTAGATTGTTTTCCACACAAATCCGTACATGAGAATGTACCTCTTCCACCTTTTTCCTTTCTTCAACACAAAAAAAGGTGCCCAAATGGTCTCCAATCTCCTCAAGAATGCTAGGCTCCCAATATTTCGTGGGAAGATTCGACATGCAATACCAGTATTGCATTGTCTCCATTGCATGAGAAGAAGGGGTGAATCCAAACTTCCAGCATCTTAGATAAAAACCACTCCTGTCCAAGACCCAAATACCATTCACTATCTCCTCCCTTAGGTCTTGGGCTGGACATATGACCAAGAAAAACCCATTTTGAAGGGTTTTAAACTGAAACTCTGAACCCCATCTCATTTTCCACCATTTAACTAAATAGTCCTAGTTAAGGTTCATACCATACCATTTCCCTATCAACCCCAGATTTTCCAGCCTCAAGACCTTAGCTTGCAGCTTATTAGCACTAACAACTAGAGTCGCCCGACCACCTGGTATCCCATTTCCAAACTCTAGAGTTGTCTTACAAGAATCACCATCCTTCGCCTATTCCCTAGCCTCCTCCCATTCCGAATCAGATTGTTTCCTTTTCTAGACTTCCTTATTGAAACTTTTCCTTTGATTAGAGTTTTGAACTCAGCCTTCTTCTTCCATCCTTGATTGCCCTCCATTAGCTCTATTACCACCTTCATTTTGACACGGTCTGCGAAACACAACGTTCCTATAACTAGTTCTTCCTTGATGACCCTTGAAACCAAACTTGTCTCTTGCAAGATTTTGACCCTCACGACCCCTCCTCTCAGCATGAGGGTCGATATGATTGAAATACTCTGGTTGAGCCCATCCGTCTAGGTGCCAAATTCCATCAATATCTACTTGTCGGTTGTTTCTAAACCCATCCCGAGCCCTAGCAAAATGACGCCCTACAACTGACCGTTGTAGACCTCCCTGACCACATGCCATAAATATTCATATTTATAGAAAAAGTGGTGATAGTTAAATAGATTATATTTATTTAATTATACGAGACATGAACCTTAGTGATGTAATTAAATAGTATTTAATTAATCAGAGGCTTAATTGAAATGATGGAATGATTTAATTAAATAATTAAAATTACTTAATTAATAGGAGAGTGATGACATTAGAAAATAAATTTTAGGTGTCTACATTTTCCCCTATTTTATATAATGTAGTTTATCACATTATGTCAAAGAAAATTAGTCAAAACATGGCCCAGTGAAAGGAAGAATGACGAGGAGGTAGTGGTATGCCCCCTCAAGAGGACATCGGGATAAAAGAACACGAGTGTGCTCTCGAAACAAATGAGAAGATGAGAGGATGAAGGACAAGAGGGTATAGAAGAAAATTTAAGGATGATGAAGATGTCGAATAGAAAAATATTAGAGAAAAAAACATGAATGTTAGCATAGAAGACATGGATGTTAGCATAGTGAACTTGGATGTTGAGATAGTGCTAGTTGAGATAATTTGCAGATATCTATTTTTCTATGCAAGACTTTTGAATTTAATCATCATTGAGTGGTAAAATATGACAAATAGATAACAAACACCATGGTATGACATAGACCAAGGTGTGCAAGGTCATCCATTTGTAAAACGGATAGTCATAGACAAGGAATTTCCTAACACATACTAAGAGAAAATTTGCCCCAGTCTTTTTGTCAAGACAAACCGCATACATCAATCAAATAAAAGGCAATTCATGAGACATCATCACTTCTCTAAATCTTTCATGGGACATCCTCAAGGTGGCTAGTAACATGACCGAAGTAAATCCAAAAAATAAGACAAAATAGACCAAGGTCAACAACCATTTAGATTATTTGCCAATAAGTGTGTGCTAGTGTGCTAAGGGATGAAGTGAGTGATGGGTTGACAAGGCTTGGTTTCAAGAAGAGAAACATGTTGTATAAGATGACAAGTCTAGTTTTGATCATGCAACTACCTTTATAAGGTAAATGACAAAGTGTGATAGTGACAAGGTCTGATTTTAGGAAGGACACATCCTGTATAAGACCATTGGTTTTAATCGATTTGACTAGTTTGATTGATTTGAAAAAGGAATGATTTAACTTGTCGACTTGTTGGCTTGCTTGTCTTGTTGATTTAGGATTTGTGTTTGAATTTCAAATGATTATGTCGTGTTTGAGTTGATAGTGTCCGATTTATTTTGACTGACCCAACGAACCTTAAAATACTAACTTAGGGGGCCTCAGGGGCTCATCGATAGATGGCCTTGCCTACGTAGAAATGCATAGAGACCTATTAGTTCAACATGACCATTGAATTTGTTTCAATGATAATGACCGAATCATGATTTTATTTGACAACATCTAAAGGACTGACCTAATGCCTCAAGGGCACATTGGCAAATGACCTTGCCTACATTCAATCATAGAGGCAACGTAGTTGGACAATGACAAAGATTGACATGACTGAATTTGACTCTATTTTTGGGATTTTTGAAATATATCTGAATGTTTTTATGTTTTGACATGTTTTGAATTTTTTGTGTTTTTGTCGTTTTGTATTTTTTTTTTTGTGTTTTTCTGAATATTTTGATTTTTTTTTGTGTTTTCTAAATATTTTGACCTCAAATGACAAGTGTAGAATCCAATTAAGCCAAGTGTTAGGAAAATTTCCCCAGGCAGGTATAAGAGTAACTAATAGGGATGGGATGGGATAGGGGTTTATTATGGAAGATGAAGGAGAAAGGATGCCAGACGTCAACCGCTTGTAAGTCATGATAAAGATGACAAGGCCTGATGGTGGATGTCAAATGGGAGATGATGGAAGGTGTTGATGCCAAAAACTGGAAAGGGAACAACCCTTATGGGAAACTTAGTTAGAGGGGGGACCTATTGCGCTAAACTGAGTGACCTTCGGGTTTTTTAAAGAAGTTGTCTCTTCTATAAATTGGGGGGTTGAAAATAGTAGAAGTAAATGAATATAAAATAAATTTAATCTAAGGAGATGTGCCAAGAAGTAGATATGGGAACGATAAACCTATCGATGAGATATGATTTAAGGGACGTTCAACAATTTGCTATGTCTCAAAACAACAAAGATCAAAATGAAAATCTAAAAAACTTATTCAATAACATAAAATAACTTCCACATATCTACTGAAAAGAAGAGTCAAAGACATGGTCTTAATTAGATAGCTTATATTGAAATTATAGAAGTTTAAGAACAAATTACTAAATACAATAAAGGCAAAATATACCACTTTATCAAATAGTCTAGAAATAGAAAGGCCGAACAATGGCATAGTTTGCGAATCTAATACAATAAGCTAAAACAATACAAGAGGCCCGGTCTTTCCACAAATTTCTCTGTAAATTTCAAACATTTCTTCAAAAGAAGAAGCAGTATTTATAATTAAAATCCCATCACTTGGGTGAGCCAGTAACCAAAAATGTCCCTTGATCATGAGCAATGATGCATATAGCAATGATTCCGTCGACTGTTGCAATTGAAAAAGATTCGAGCCATGAACGTGGTCGCCCCAATGTCATATGCATCCCCTGCGAATGATGATAGTGGTCATAGTAGAAAAGAGTGTCAACATGTGTCACTTACTCATGACAACAGTTATAACATGTGGCAGCTATGGTGACGCTATTGATTATTTCGTACTCTAGCATGATGAATCCTTTAGAAGATCCACATGGAAATAGGTTGAGGCCCAAGGTTCATTCCTCCCTCTTTACGATGAAAGCTTGCACTGTGAAGACATGTGGAGGTCCTCTGTATAAATGGTGCTACAAGTGGGGGCCACCAAGGGATATGTATGGACTGATGCTATGTGGCATGCGGTCGGGGCCTGATAGGGAAGTGACAAGAAGAAGCACTGAAGAGTGAGAACTCCCGACACATGGAAGCATGACAAGGGCTGTTGGAAGAGCGAAGGAAAGGATTCTTGTGAAGAGCGTCTTGCAGATAACTGGCAGGTGTTTGATGAAACCTTTGCAAAAAGAGCCCAATGATGTTTCAATAGATGGGCATGGGCCGATACTTAGCAAAAATAAAATAATCCAAAGGGAGCTTGGGGAAATTTATATTCACAACTTTTGGTGACTATCAGGGGCATTTTTCTTACAAAACAAGGAAGCCAAATTTTTTGGTTCACAAAGCAAAGTCATTTTCATGGGTGATGCAATAAGAGCTTAGAGAGGGCGGTCTATAGAGGTATCCATTCAACCTCAGATGGAGTCGATATGTCATGTAGATTCTCTTGCATTCCATGCAAATCAATCATTTGTTTAGAAGGAAACTTCCTTGATATACTGACCCAGGACTCGAGTTGAAAAAACAACCGCACTATTGGATGTGTGACGCTCTCAATATCCTCTACAACAAGGGGCTGACTGAAGCTCTGAAAATTAGACGCATCCAGCTGCTTCTCTTCAATCTTCACCACAATATGTTACGTCGTGGCCACCGATTCATCTTCAAGAAACAGGGACAGTAAGCCCATTTGAGCTAGGTGGTGAACCTTTCCCACATGCTTTTCATGGTCCAGTCTAATGTGGTGGCACGCTCACTGGCATGAAGGATGGCTAAGTGGTAGTGGATCAACCTGTTAGCTGTTATAACAATGGCCTTTCGGTCTTCAATCCCTATGCTCGCCAAGACTTCATCCAGGACCATATATAGCCTATCCAACAACTTATTGGCTTCAAGAACTCTCTCTGTGATGGATTAAGGGAACTGCTCGATCGCTCCATGAACCTCCCTACCTAAACTTGTCGCCTTCGCCATGAATTGGGGCATCGACTAGAGAGTTAGGCAGAAGGCCTTAAATCTTTCCTAGTATGAAACATATAGCCACTGGGTTATCTGTAGAAGGTCTGATTGGGTGGTAGGAGGCTAGGTGGACCTCTTTAAAAGGCTAATTTCTGCATCCCTCAACTCCATATTATGCACTAGCTCTGCAACCTTTTGGTTCACAGCAGTGAGTTGTCCCTACAGGATTTTTGAGTCTATAGTCCAACTTGCTTCCACTCGTTCTTTGTTTACTGCTTCCCGCTCAAGGGAAGATTTCATTTCTTGGACCTCATTTTCTAGTTGGGTTTGGCAAACATTCAAGTCTGCATCCTTTTGTTGCATCTGTTGCTCTAGTTGAGCACGCTGGTGGTGAAATTCTTCATCTTTTTGTTGCACATCTTGTACCAACCATGCCAACTGGTCTTGATATCCTTGGTTCTTTTGTTACAACTCAATGACCAGGTTGAGATCGAAAGAGCAAAAATTTGCAAGTTCCTCCTGGAGCTTGGTCTACTCCATCTCCACTTGTTGGGATAAACGCTTAAATTTAGCATCTCTTGTCTTTTCCTTTGCCAACAGGAGCTCAACCCTTTATTTGATGTTTTTCAACTCTTCTTCCCTCTTCTTCAGCTGGTGACCAAACTTAAGAAAGTTTGTGGTCACCACCCACTGCATTTCCTCCATGAGCTCAAATTTTTCCTAAGGCTGGGCTATGCTTAGATCAAGCCCCATGGTGTACATATTTTAATCATTCAATTGCATCTCTCCTTGCGATTTGATGACTGTCAGGTACATAGTCACAAAGTGTAGCGATTGCTGAGCCTTGTTGAAGATAGTCTGCACCTTTGGCTCAGCTAGCCTCTTAGCATCCTTGGCTCATTGTTTCTGGACTTTGATTTCCCACACTTGCTTAATTTTATCTCCTTTCGACAAGAATTCCATCGGTGACTTGATGATCCCACCTGTGAAAGGTGCACCAGGAGGAAGGGCAAAGGGAAATGAGAGAGTAGTAGTCTTGAGTGACTTATTCATTGGAACACTAAATGTTTGAGGAGAGAAAGGAGGGATATTCCAATACCCAACTTGTGAACTAGTAGGGGGACTTGAGGGGAGTGGTGTCATGGCGGACTCCATTTGCTGGGCAGACTGGATTGGGGTTGACATGGTAGCAGTGAGAGAGGTATCAACAGTGGTAGCAGAGGCAAAATGTGAGGCATTGGTGGATGTGGAATGGGTTGAGGCGAAAGGTTTAAGGGTCTGCATAGGGGTAAAGGAAAATGGTACCATGTGAGAGAACTGTGCAAAACCCACCACGACCATGGAAGCAAGGGCAGAAAAGGAAGGGCTAGCGCTCGAAGTGAAAGGCATCACAGACACAACAGGAGTAACTAAGGATTGTGAAGCAAGAGAAGAGGGAGCGAAAGATACCTACAGTATCGATGATTAAAATCCTTGGCTCATCGTGGGCTCTTGGCTTACCCTAGGCTCTTGTGAACACTCTTTGGATGGTGCTTCGGTGTGTTGCCGCTTAGTGAGTGGTGAATCTTCCATCACTACGGTCTTTGATTGTTGCGGCTAGGTTGTTCTAGTCCTGCTTGTGGTCCAGGTGCGAGTCAGCGAAGACCTCACACATGATATGTTTACCCGTACATTTGAGGAAACCTTGACACGTTGCTTCATTTTCGTCCCTTTCTGCTACGTTGAGGCCATTTGAACTTACATTTCTAGTTCCGCTCCTTCCCTTGATTGTGCCTCAGCCTCCATCGAATCAAATTATTCCTCTTCACCATTGTCAAAATTTAGATGCTCATCATTCCATAATTTTTTGAACTTTTCATCCATCTCTACACTATCATAAGGGGCCTCAGTGTGTTGGGTCTCATGCCCATAAATTCAGAAATCTTTAATCTTCTCCTCTTTCTAGGTGTAATTCTTGGCCAAATTTTTGCGAAGAGTAACCGCAATCTGCTTTGTTTTAATGCATTTACCCATTCGGTAGTAGAACATGACCCAGGGAGGCCGACCACCTTCGATTGGAATATGAGCTAAGTCTATCATTAGGTCATGTACATCCTTCATTGGATTCTGACGCTTCTCCCGGTAAGGTCGAGGGTTGTGTGTTACCTTGACATACTCATTCATTTTGTCATCAAAAGGATTGTAATTCCATTTATCACAAATCTACACCAGCCCAAGATGAGTTAGCTTTACCTCTAGCAAGTCATGGGTCCTCCTCTTGGCCATGATCATGGTCTTAAAGCTCATTGGGCAGCTGAAAAATCCTCTCCTTTTTGATTTTCCGTTGCAAAAGGTGAAGTCAATAATCGATACCTAGCGGAATAATTTAAGCGCTAGTACCCAATCTATAGGACACACCAAAAGCCGGAAGGGTTCTCTGGTGAAGCTATGCAATCAGATGAATGTGAAGTCCTCACCCAAAAACTAGTCACACTTTGGAGTGAAATTATGCATGAACTCAGTCTAATCCGAGTTAAGCCACAAGACACCGCTATCCTCCCTCAAATCTTGTAGAATCAAAGTTAAGAAATCATCAAAAAATGCATAATAATCATATGTTGCAGAGAGGAGAGGAGTTCATGTGGAAGCTGACTTTTTCCTCTAGTTTTCATCAAATATAGACAACCCCACATGCCTTTGGAAGAATTCGGGGTTCTGATACAAAAACATGTGAGCGAGGAAGGAGGGAAACCCAAACCTCCATTGAGTTTGGTACTTCACTATTTGGCTCAACATCTTCGCTCTCAAGGAATTCTGAAAAATTGTACCAAGAAAGAGAGTGCTGCCTGTGCAACTGGAAACCCAAGCCTAGTTGAAACTCTTGAACATCTTTGTCGGTGTCCAAGCTGTAAATAAACACCATCATTGAGAAGGCATCTTGCATATCATCTTTGAAATTTTTATGCATTACTGGGATTTGCGGTGGATTTTTCTGAGCTTCCTTAGACCCTTGGGATTCTCTGTTATCAAAGTCCAGAGCAAAATCTTTGGTTCTCGATATGGTCTCTCCCTTTGCTAGAGTGAATGACTCCATTTGAGGCACTTTGGAGTTTCGTTTTGGGATTCACAACATATCCCAAATGGCCTCTTTGCAGATATTCGCTTTTAGCTCTTGGCCCTCGATGGTGTTGGTATTCAGGTTGAAATTTTTGATGGCATCGTCAACCAATTCGATGCAGTAGTGCACAAACAAGACCATAAATTATGGAAGCCCACTAAACCAACACTTGTATGCCAAGGAATCCAGGTAGCTATTCTTCTTCATCCTTTCATAGGCTACCTCCCTTAGTGTTTTAGGGTTCTTCGCTAGGATGGGATCATGAATATTATCCCATTCTTCTTTAATTTAGATCTGGTCTCTGTAGGTACTCTGCCTTTCTACAACCCTCATATTCACCCATGTTGGCTTGTTTGGTATACCAAGCGAAGCTTAAGAGACATTGTTGAAGATATAGGTGGCTGGTACTACATCATGGCCTCAAATAAACTTTGAATTCTCTCCTCTTGCATTTCTACTTGGGAACTCTGGGCTGCCTCCATTTTTGCAAGCTTCTGCTTAGAAAATGTGCTTGTATGGTATGAATGGAACCCAAAGTACAATTCAAGGCTCTGAATGCAAAACCCAGATGAATTCATATCTTTTTTTGGATTCAATTCACACTGGAGCAGTGAATCTCCTGCAATTACCTCTGCACTTAGCTGCTTTGTTGCAATCTGCACCACACCTGGTTCTCTCAACAATTTTGCACCTTAAAATCCTTTTGCATACTCAAGAATTTTTTTGCTTTTCTTAGCTTTTGTGTGTGATACTTAGCTTTTTTCTTCAATTTTTTGCCTTCAATCGGTAGACAACGATTGCATTTTTGCATTTAATTCAGCATGTACTACCATCTCTCCTACCCATGTGAAATGAATTACTTGCCTTTTTGAAAAGACAAGAATTCATAATTACATCAGTGATCACGTCCTTTCGGCATGATTTTCCTAGGAAATTGAGTTGTCGATTGAAATCTCGCTAGCCTTTCGCATGCTTTGGCAATTAATATCCCGAAAAGAATAATTAAGCCAAAGACGTAATGAGTACTTAGAAAATATTTGCATTCAGCCTCGTAGCTCGAAACTGCCTGCATCATGACACCTCAACATCTGTTCATATGAGCTATTGCTTGGGACTGCCACCAACTCACACTAATTAATTGCTGCTCCTTAATCTCGCACACAACAGTTCATACCTATAGATGCAATTGAGTTGGAAAATCAAACTGGCCTTTGGGTGGGATTTTTGAGTTAACACTCGATATGCATCATGTTTATGGCATGTAGGCTACCTCAAATTTTCTATAAATAGGCCCTAATACAGTAGCAAAAAAACACTTAACGATTTAGCAAAAATAGCGTTGGATGATTATCCAGGATTATCATTTAGGTAGCTGAGTAGGTTCTAAGTTTGCATATAGGTAGTCTTAGGTAGTTAAGCTGAGACTGATATGATGAACACTCCAATCAAAATACTGTGTAACAAGTCTCAAACAACTTTTCTGGGAGAGATTTCCAATAGGCGCCTCAAGCGCATGACTAAAAACAAGCACTCTGGCCATTATTTCCATGAAATGGGTCCTAGGTATAGATTGTATTAAGTATGAAGACAAGTAATGGGTGAATACCAATATCTGCTCCCATTTAGTCACTTTGTTGCTTGATATTTAGGTTCCAAAGGCCATGATTCTGCATCTGACGCTCTAGATTTTTCTAAATAAGTACCTCGGTGGCCTCGATGAGGCGGTGAGCAATGCAGTCTATGGACTAGGCCTTCCTGTTGTGAGTGACCTGCGAAGGCACATTGAAAAATATGCAGTGGTACCATGGGTTCCATTCTTGAGTGGGTTTCGGCTTCTTTAACTTGTTGAGCATCGTGAGAGAGCCACCCATGCGTGCCACTTTCTGCTGCGCTGCTACAACATAGTGCTAGTTTACGATGTGGATTGGTACACTAACTTCAGAAACCTCGTGTTCCCTCTGGTGCTTGTTTTGAGTGCTGACTCTAAGGCTCTAGGTCCCATTGCTGGTGGTGATAACCTTCCCGCTACCTCAAATAACGCTCTTGATGATGAAGATAATGCTCCTATTCTAGATACTTGAAGTTTAAAATTCTTTTTTTTCTCTTTTGTATATATATACCTGAAAAAAGGCTTGCGTACATATATAAGGAAGTCGTATAACATATAGTCATACTTTTGAGTGTATGGCCTTAGAGCCATTTTGAAATGTATCTATCAAATTACATGAATATATAATGAATATACCATTTATATTAAACTTCTTGTCTCTTTTCCATGTGCCTCTATAATATGGGTTAATTTTTAATTTTTGTACATGAGTCTATTTTCTTTAACATGGGTAGATTTTTCTATTTTCTGCTCCTTGTAATAATGGGTTCCATGAATTTCTCTGCTTCCTGCATTCGTGAAATTTACCTGGAAAGACCAATTGATAAAACACAAAAGTAAACTAATTATACTATCCACATATTTACACCTGTGTGGAACAAATGAAGCTTAATTAAAAAAATTTAAGTGAATCTCGTTAACCAAGATTCCTAGTGCTTCATGTTCCATGTTCTATAATTTGAATGCATTATGTTGTTTGTACTGAATTATTTTGAAAGGACCTTCCTAGAGTTTGTCAAATTTTCCATGTTGGCTAGGCTTTGCAGCCCTTTCGTTGAATTTTAACACCAGGTCTCCACACTTTAGACCTTGGTCTGACACCTTCTTATTGAACCATCTCTTGACCACATATTGGTGGTTGGACATGGCTATTAGGGCTTTCTCCCTTTTTTCCTGCACTTCAAGCAATTTGGCCAACTGAACCTCAATAGCTCCATTTTCTTCAATTTCCAGAGACTTGAGTAGTTGTAACACATGAATCTCAAATGAGATAGGCAACAATGCTTCCATCCCATACACTAGCTCGTATGGTGAAGTTTTGAGGTCCTACTTGAGAGTTATGTGGTCCACCCAAAGCGTTGTCTGGAGGTTCTTGTGCCACTCTTTCTCATGATCTGACCCGATCCTTTTAATGAGTCAGACTAAATTCCTATTAGTCGACTCGACCAAGCTATTCCCCTGTGGGTAGTAATTCAATGATGTTTTCAAGAATATGCCATGCGCAAGTGTGAACTAACATACCTTTGAGCCTAGGAAACCCTTGGCATTGTCCGAAATGATGGTCTTCAGTGGGTCGGATCTTGTTAGTAGCCCCTTGAGAAAATCCATAATTTTTGCCTCTATTGCATTTTTTAGGGGCATAGCTTCAGTCCACCTCATGAAATAGTTTGTGGTTGTGAGAATCCATTTGTGGTAGGCAGTAGAGATGAGATTGATCATTCCGATGAAGTCTAGCCCCCATTGCGTGAATGGTTCATCCGCTACTATCGGATTGAGAGGCACGGTAGAATTTTTCCTTCTGATTGCGAAGAATTGGCATTCTTTGCAAGCTTTTATCATGTTGTAGGAGTCATTGAGTAGTGTACGCCAGAAGTACCCCGTGCATAGAATCTTGATGGTGGTGGTATTTGCAGAGAAGTGCCCGCCTTCAAGACTATTGTGGAAGGTGCCGAGAATTCTCTTCCCTTGCTTGGTGGTGACACACCACAACAAAATATCATTGAAATTCCTCTTAAAGAGGACCCCTTCGATAAGTGAGTATCCGTTGTTTTGTAGTCGGTAGAATCTTATTTTCTGAGAAGGAAGTCTCGATGAATGCTTTCCAATGTCCATAGTTCTTACTCTATCCGCCAGCCAGTAGCCTTCAGGCTCAAACTCATTTGTTAGGAACAACTCCAATTGCTCTTCTTGAGATTTTTCTTTTTCATCATGTGCCAAATACTCACACATGCCTCTCTCTCAGATAGTTTTTGTAGGCTTGACCTGAATGTCATATTCAAGGATCTTGGTGATCAATTGGCCCATTTTTTCGCGATTTATCCTTCCATGATGTACTCGCGCACACTAGAATGCACGACATAAACAATCACCTTATTGCAAGATATAATATTTCAAAACTTCTTAAGTCCCTTTACAATTGTGAATAATTTCCTTTCAACAAAGTTGTAGTTCATCTCAGATTATTCTAAGGTCCAGAAGTGGAATGCTACTAGATTTTCTCCCTTTCCTTCATCATCCTTTTGAGTTAAAATAGTAGCGATGCTTGTCTTGCTACTGAATACATACATTATGAAGTACTTTGATAGGTCTAGATTTATCAGTATAGGAGCTGAAGAAATAACGGTTTCACCTTCTCAAAGGCTTCTCTTGCTTCTTTAGTCCATTTGAATAATTGGTCATTTTTTAACATTAGGGTGACTGGGTTAATTATTCTTGCAAAATCAAAAATAAATTTGCTCACAAAGTTAACCTTCCCCAGAAAGACTGAAATCCATTTTTGTTGATTGGTAGGGGAAGTTCTTTGATTTCTTTTACCCTTTTAGGATCAATTGCGATTCCTTCTTTGGACACTACATGTCCCAATAATTTTCCTTGCGACACTTTGAAGACACATTTTCTTGGGTTTAGGGATACCTTGAACTCTTGGCACTTTTTGAAAACCACCTCCTAATGATCAAAATGGTCATCTTTAGACTTGGAGAATACAATCAGATCATCTAAATAGATGAGGATAATTTCGTTGATCAGTTCGCTGAAAGCGATGTCCATTGCTCATTGGAAAGTGGCTCCCCCATTTGAGAGGCTGAAAGGTATCTTAGCATATGTGAATGTTCCCCACTTGGTAGTGAACATTGTCTTGTGTTGATCCTCTTCTTTAACTTGGATATGATTGTAGCCTAAAAAGCCATCTAACAGAGAAAACATCTCCGAACCTGCCATAGTTTGCAAGATTGATTCCATGGAAGGCAGTGGGTAATGATCCTTTTGTGATGCTCTATTTTGGTCATGGAAGTTGACATAGAGATGAATGTCTCCGTTCTTCTTTCAGACCAGAACAAGGTTAGATACCCATGTGTTGTGTTTGATTGGAAACACAATCCTAGACTAGATTATCTTTTTAAGCTCCTACGCCATCTGGGCTTCAATCTTTGGGTTTATGGGCCGCTACTTTTGTCGAACAGGTTTAGCACCTTCTGTTAGTTTGATAGTGTGATAGATGATGTCAGGATCATATCCCCTGAGGTCATTATAAGACCAGACCACTTCTCCTTCTTATTTCTCATATAAGTGTATGAGTTTGTCCTTGTCATGCTGAGGAACTTCTTTTCCGACTTTTAGTTTTCTTCCATCTCTGACCTTAGGTCGGTGTAGTCTACTTGGTCTGCCACAAATTTTCTCCTATCATTCCTCGCATCATCACAATCAAACAGATTCTCGAGAGTTATCAACCCTTTCAGAAGTTTATTAGACCTCAACTTAATGATCTACCCTTCATATGCTTCTTCAATCTTCAGTTGAAGTTGACCTACAAACTCTCCTAATTGCTGGATGAATGAGGCAATGTGTTCATCACTTTCAAACACTTTCTAGCTCTAATCATTATCTAGAATGGAGGGTCATATGATCACTTGCACAGAGTGTACATTCTTAATCAATTAAGAGGAAGGGTCAAATTGAGACCTTATCATCGCCATGCAATCCACAATTGAATTTTGCTCCCTAGGCACCATCTGGATGTTAAAATCCTCAAAAAATTCAATGAGGTCCCATACCCTATGTCTATAAGGCTACATACAGAAACGATTTGCAACAAAGAATTTGCGGACTTGATTAATTATAAGTTCAGAGTCTCTAAACACCATTGTTTGCTTGACACCCATGCATTCTGTGAGGCTTAAACCCTGTACTAGACCTTCATACTCAGCTTCATTATTTGAGAAAGTGAACTAGAAGAAAAAGGATTTGAGAATATCTTCATTGGTTGGAGATTTTAAGCATATACCGACACTAACACCAAATTTTCATCTTGCACCATCAAAGTGCAATGTCCACAACTCTGAGGTTTGTTCAACTGTGGGGTCCTTTACTACCCTTGGGATCTCTTGATCCTCATCATAGATGATGTAGGTACCTAATCTGGTAGCATGATAGTTTCCAAAAGGATCTGCATCTATGTACTCGCTCAAGAGGACTTCTTCTTGATCGGTCTGGTCTCTAGTTACCTTCTCATCTTCAAGTAGCTCAATACCATAAGTTTATTCTTTGGTGAAAGAAGTATTAGCGGCTTCAAATTTGATCATAGCTTCATTGGATACATGCTCTGAATGCAGAGGTTCTGATATTATCTTCATTTGAGCTCAGTGCTTGGTTTGGAGGATCAATTTCGACAAATCCAAAGAAAGGTACCTGCCTATCTTTGAAGTGAATTCTTGGGATAGACAAAGGCCGAACATGGGGGGACATCTATGATAATAGTATCTTGAGGAACTGTGATGCTAGGACAAGAGAATAAAGTCAAGGGGAGGTCTTTGATGACACCTACAGTCTTGACTTTGTTTCCATCTAGCTGCATAAATCCATTCTTTAAGGGTTCATAGCTAAGTCCTAAGGCTTCAAATATCTGTTTAGGCATGACTGTGGTGCTAGCACTAGAGTCAATCATGGAATTATGTAGAAAATTCTTCCCCACAATGAGGGTTAAGAAAAATGGCTTAGGTTTTGGCTTCTCTTTTTTGAACTCAGTAAAGGTCTCCTCTGTAGTATTTGTGAGAACTTTGGCTGGAGGTGATGGTTTAGTAGCCTTTTCTTTGAGTAATTTCTTTGCCAATTGAACAACCATATCTTCCTAGAGGGCCCTCTGCAGCAATGAATTCTTCTCTTAAATATCTAAGATATCCCAAAGGGATACATTAGCAAAATATTTATTCAATTGTTATACCATGTTGAAATGTGGCAGATTCAAAGGCTTTTGTTCTTTGGTCCTAGTTATAACAATCTCTTTGCGCAACTGCGAGAAATTGCGGAAGGACCAAGGGATTGGTTGAGGATGCTTCTAGATTGCAGAGTGATAGTTTCACCTATGAATCTTCTTTTTGATTGATTATTGTAGTCAGATTTCACTTGTGGGGTCTCTGAAGTGGATGCCTCGTATGTGAACAACGCTTCTTCTCCTTCCATTCATGAGAAAAGGGAATGGTCAAGAGCTATGTCGTTCTCTTGCTCCAAGGAAATTCCTTGCATTTGTGCGGTAAGAACCACATTCTCCATTTGTGGATAGGTATATGTGTAGCCTCCTGAATTTGGTGCCACACCTTGGCGACGTTGTTCTGCAACCTTCTATTGTAAATTTCCATGCAGATAATTTTGAGACATGCGCATCACCATCACGAAAGCACCAAGGATTGACCTCTTTGGTGAGTTTGTTTTGTCCTGCAGCAAGCTCTGTACTTGTACTTGGTTGAGCAGCACCTAACGGAGTTGGAACTGACACTATTTGGTTAGTCATCCGAGCTTGCGGATTCGTGCGCGCGCCTCCTTGATATTGGTTCTATTGGTATGAAGACCTTCCGCCTTGATAATTTTGGTAGGCTAGCCTTGGAGGGGTAGCCTGGTTTTGCTTGATAGTGATAAATTCATTTTCTAGGTTTTGCAACAACTCTTTTCTGTCGCTCATCTTGTCCTTCGAAGAGCCAGATGTAGAAGCAACATTCTATTGTACGCCTAGATATGTATACATAGACTGGGGAGGAGTGGGCACACTGTTAGATGGAAAATCCTTAGTGGGAACTGACACTTCGGGAAATATAGGAATGATGGGCTGAGGTGGCAACTTCTCGACATCTATCAGATTGTTCTCTGCCTTAACGTTGTATGCATCTGGTAATGTGGTTCTGCCGAGAGACTGGATCATCAGCGATATGTCAGCGTTTATGGATTTCAAGTAGAACATGAATGCCAAATCAACCTGTGGTTAGATAACATTTTGAATCCCCTGTCAAGTTGTATGGAATTGGGTGTTGAAGTCAGTTATGGCCTCGTGTGGGGCTCACTTTATAGTTGCCAACTGATGGTATAGCGAAGACCCATCTCCATCATTCAAAAATATTTCATAGAAAGGATCTCTGAGCTGATCCTAGGTACCGATGGTATTAGCTGACAACATGCAGTACCAATCTAATGATTTCCCTCTTAAAGAAGTTGTGAGCAACCTTAGTGCTATGTTTTGATCGGTAACTCCGTGCACCAAGTACACGTATGCAACATCTTGCAGATGTTCAAATGGTGTTATAGAGACATCTCTGATAAATTTAGGAATATATTTAGAGAAGAGACCGGGATAGGGTCCCAAACTACAGTTGCAACTGGGGCTACAAGGGGACTTCCAGAATCCCAAGCCACATAATTTTTGTTTACAATTTGCAACATGGCTAGTGGAGGGATCAAAACGTTTACTAGGAGAATTTAGGTTCATGTTGTTAGAAGCGGAGGCGTTAACAAGCCAGGATTATTTGTTGTTTGAGACCTAGTAATAGGGAGCTGGCTCATACACCCTCTTTATATTTAGGTACATTTAAGCTATCCCACTGAGCATGCCAAAAAAAGAAAAACTGTTGATGCCAAAAATTGGCAAGGTAACAACTTTGTATGGGAAATTCAGTTAAAGAGGGGACCTATTGTGCTAAATTGAGTGATCTTCGGGATTTTTAAAGAAGTTGGCTCTTCTGTAATTTGGGGGGTTGAAAAGGGTAAAAGGAAATGAATATAAAATAAATCTAATCTAAGACAATGCACCAAGAAGTAGATATGGGCATGATAAACCTATCAGCGAGATATGATTTAAGGGCCATTCAACAATCTGTTATGTCTTAGAAAAACAAAGATCAAAATGGAAATCTAAACAACTTATTCAATAACATAAAATAACTTCCACATATCTACTGAAAAAAAGAGTCAAATACATGGTCTTAATCAAATAGCTTATATTGAAATTATAGAAGTCTACGAACAAATTAATCAATACAATAAAGGTACAGTATACAACTTTATCAAATAGTCTAGAAATAGAAAGGCTGAATAATGGCATGGTCTGTGAATCTAATACAATAAGCTAAAACAATACAAGAGGCCTGGTATTTCCAAAAATTTCTCTATAAATTCTGAACATTTCTTCAAAAGAAGAAACAATATTAATAATTAAAATCCCACCGCTTGGGTGAGCCAGTAACCAAAAAGATCCCTTGATCATGAGCAATGATTCCCTTGATCGTTGCAACTGAAAAAGATTTGATCTATGAAAGCGGTCACCCCAAAACCAGATGCATCCCCTGAAAATGATGGTAGTGGTCCCAGTAGAACAGAGTGTCGACATGTGTTGCTTACTCATGATGACAGTTATAACACGTGGCAGCTATGGTGAGGTTGTTTCTTGTTCAGTACTCTAGCATGATGACGCCTTTAGAAGATCCATGTGGCAATAGATTGGGGCCCAAGGTTCATTCCTACCTCTTTCTGATGAAAGCTTGCGCGATGAAGACACATGGAGGTCCTTCATATAAATGGTGCTGTAGGTGGGGGCCAAGGGATGTATAAATGACATCGAAGAGTGCGAACTGCCGACACATGGAAGCATGGTGGGGGCCATTAGAAGAGCAAAGGAAATGATTCCTACAAAGAGCGCCTTGTAGATAAGTGGCATCTATTTGATGAAGCCTTTGCAAAAGGAGCCCGATGATGTTTTCAATAGATGGGCACAGGCCAATACTTAGCAAAAATAAAATAACCCAAAGGGAGCTTGGGGAAATTCATATTCATAGAAGGTACATGCATTATTCTAGATTAGGGTGGAAGCTTAGATAGAGTAATAGTAGATGACAGAGGAAAGACTGACTACACATGACACTCATTTGACAGGTTTTCACCATGGTACTTATCCAAAGCACCACTGACGTGGTTTTCACTATTGGATGAATTTTTTATCTTTACTATTTTCATGATTTTTTGATTTTTTTGTTGTCACCAAGATGCCTGTTTGCTAGGTTTTCATGAAGGTAACGATTTTGTTTTTGTATTTTTTTGTATATTGTTTTTAGGACTTTTTCTCATTTTTTTGTATATTTTTTTATCAGGAAATTCTCATTTTTTTGTATTTTTCAAAGGATTTTTGACAAGAGCTCTCTGAAGCTAAATGTAGCATTGCTATGCACTAGATTCGTAGACCACCATGATGATGCCCTGATTGAGCTTGAATGACCATGCTGGATGAAATGAGCTGATCTGGATGAAGAGTGCAAGTGGCAAGTATGAATGATGATAGATGTGGCAGAGGAAATTGGCTAGGATAGGATCCCTAATGTGCACACTATGAGGGTCATCGTGCTTCAGATGAGAAGGATTTTGAGTGACCAATTAGCTTGCATACGTTAAGCAGTTGTCATCAAAGGTATATTGAAAGACATCGCCAATGGAGGCAGATTGATATGATAGATGTATGAATGTGGACGGATGGAATCTAGTATATGGTATGACTAAGAGTGACATGGATGGAAACCTTGGATCAACAAGCGTTTTGTTTGACTTTTTGTCTTGATAGATGTCCCTAGTGATTTTTGATGGAGAGGCATACTTGGAGATCGAATTTTGCTTGCTTTCACTTTTGACTTTTATTTTTGATTTGTCCAAAAGATTTTTATTTTGGCTAGGGCACTTGTCTTGATCTTCTTTTATTTTATATTTGTCCAATAGATTTTTATTTTGGCTAAGGGACTTGTCTTCATATTCTATTCTTTTCATTATGTCTCTTGATGCTTGATCTCCTTTTAAAGATAGCTCATTCGTTGGATATTTTCCTTTATTCTTTTCTTGAGCTATGACTTGTTGATCTATGTATATGATGCAAATGGACATGAGTGAGATATAGGAAGTAGGTGGAGTGACAAGAATGCCTAGTGGACAAATGAGAGTGGCGATGGAATCAATGGATTCTTTAGGACTATCCTTTTTAGTCCTAAAAGTTAAAACACCCATATCAATCACCCCTTTCATTCTTCATCTCATCATTGGTCCTAAACACCTTATAGGTTCAATTTTACAAAAACGTCAAAACACAAGAAAAAAATGGAATATAAACTCGATTCATACATCATGCGTAATCCAAGTCAACCAAATTATCAAAACCTTGCAATACCAATTGATTATCAAGACTCACATTTATACAATCCATACATGGGATGATTGTCTCCTACAAACCTCAATGATACAAAAAATGTGAGTTTTCCCAATCTAAATTTTGGACCACCTTTCCCTATGGTATATTTAAATCAAAGTCAAAACCTACAAATATATCAACCAAACAATCAATGTATGAGTCTTAGTCCAAACAAAATTATACCACCAAATCCATACATGCCAAATGTGACTACCAATACAAGCTTACCAAACATGAACACATCAAATTCACACTTGGTGAACTTTGGGATAGATAAGTTTGCGAATCACACCAATGTTGTTCAAAGTCCAAACAATATGTTAGCGAATCCATGTATTGATCGAAGTCAAGGTAACACCATGCAAAATCAAGGTTACCCAAATCAAACCAATGTGTTTCCTAACCATGAAAAATTTCCATTTCAACCTATAATACAAAATCTAAACATTTTCCAAAATCAATCTGTCCATGATCCCATGCAAACACCACAAGTATACATTCTAAATATTCTTGCTCAGCAACCAAATCAACCATATCAAGGATATCAAGATCAAAATCAGGATCAAATTTTGCGAAATCAAATTGCTTCACTTAGGAAATTAATTGATTCATATCACCAAGAGACATCCACCCCAAAATCTACACACTATAGAAGGATTATCTCATCAAAAAATTGAGTTGTCTCCATGACCACATCAAGAACAATATCTCCAATATCAAGAGGTTGGATATAAATATCAACAACATCAACAACAAACCCAATCACCACATCTCCAAGATCAATCAAAACAGGAATCACCCCAACAAGCAAAAATATCACAAGAGCACAAACATGAATACACTCCTTTTGGAGATCCAATTGAATTAGTGCTAAGAAACCTACTCAATGAAAAAATCATCACTCTTCCAAAGGTAACTTATTTCAACTTTGTCCTCAGCTTCCCTTGGAATAGGGGTGGATCTTATTGTGAGTATCATAGATAAAATATTCATAAAACATCAAATTGTATTCAACTCAAAAATCTCATTCTAGACCTTATTGAGCAAACTAAATAAATGTTGAGGATAATGATCAAGATTAAACCACTAGTGATAATGATGAAAATATCTCCACCACAACTGTTGAGGATAATAATCAAGATCTACCCATAAATGAGCACCTTGAAGATGTTTCTACCTCATTGAATGATCAAATAAACATTCATCAAGAGTCACTTTTTGATCTTGATCAAAATTCACCAGTAATATCGAACAATGATCAAGGAGCGTTAGAATTATTTGATCCTATTGACATAATCCAAGATCCATCCAATGATGATCATGTTGATAATTTCTCTACATCACCTAATGAGTTAGAGGACATATCTCAAGAATGTATTCCAAAGCATGATCATCCTCTTTCACCAAAGTCTAGCAATGGTCCTTTCCAAGACTTATTGACATCCTTCAACCTCATGGTTGTGAATATCAAAAGGATCCTCAACTCAAAATTTGATCCAAGTCCACTCAAAGATCAAGAGGATATTTAGCCACTTCCCATGCCTAATGAATATATACAAGAACCCTTTGTAAGAAATCCATCCTTTGAAATTGACCCATTTCAAGAACTATTGGAAAAATATGCCTCAACTTGCTAGCTTGGACCTTTGATTATGACTTGATGAATTTTCTACTTTTGTTCATGCCTTTACCACTTTACCGCTTAGAGCCTTTAGAGGTGGCATGATTGCATGGTTTACCTCCTTACCACGGGCTTCTCGTGGTCAATTGGTAGTTATGCGATGTTACCGCAATACCGAAATGGTATATCGACCATGTTGTGGTAGCGCGGTGACACCTCTATACCACGACAGTCCTTTGGCCATGGCACGGTGGCACAGAGAAGGTGGAAATCTAGCAAACAGTTGTTTACCACCATACCGCGATGGTCTTTTGGCCATGGCATGATGGCGCGAAGAACGTGGTGATCTAGCAAATAGGAGTTTACTGCCATACTGCGATGGTGTTTTGGTAATGGCACAATGGTGCAGTGAACCATGGTGGTCGGTATAGATGGTCACCTCCTTATCATGGGGGTCTTTCGGTTATGGCCCGACAATGTAGTGAACCATGGCGGTCTATCATATTGCTAATGTCAAGGGAATCTTGCACATCCTTAACAACTCGACAAGGTGACTTGGTAGAGGTGACAGTAGAAGATACATATCCTAACCCAAAGCGGGTGGGATGGAAGGATGATGATTGGATATCCTTAGTGGGTTCATGATCAAAGAGTGGGTTATCATAAATGTCCTAGTCAAACATGGGGTTATCATGGATATGAAAATATTGAGCGAAAGAAGATATGGAAAAGGATGATGTATCATCAGGGTACCAAAAGGTTTCAATCCAAGCACGACCATATTTTTGCATTTCTTCTGCAATTTTCGTGACATCATTATTGGAATTCTGATCTTTCTTAGAAACATTAACATTGTCATTTACCGATAAATTATCCATACGGTATTCTCCACATCCCATGTCATGGACCTTAGGGTTTTATGGTGCGGTAAATGGAGTCGATGACTTGGTCAATGAAGATGGATCAATGTAGCAAGATGATGAGGCCTCTTGGTTGAGAGGAACTTGGAATTGAGTAGTCGCTCTCAGATTATTGCAATATTGAAAGGGGTCGGGATCTCCTGCAATTGTAATTTCAGTGCCTTCATGAGGAAACTCTAGAAATTGATGGAATGTGGATGGAAGGACTTTGATGGCATGGATCCATGTTCAGTCGAGGATCAGGTTGTATGGTAATTCAAGGTCCAAGACCTAGAATGCAGTATTCAGGACATTCGATCCAACTCTAACTGGGAGTGTGATAACGCCCTCAGAAGAACATTCTTCATCATCATAGGCTTTGATGACAATAATTTTAGTTGTGTCCACACATGTTTTATAGAGGCCGAACGCCTTCACTAGTTTTAAAGTGAAAATGTTCAATTTAGCTCTGACATCTACTAGGGCTTGTCTGACCTTGTGTTTTTTGATGAAAACCTCAAGGTATAATGGGTCGTTATGGTTTGACTTGGATGTAGAGTAATCTTTGGCAAAAAAAGAGACATGGTGGAAGTTGGCCAAATATCCAACCATGGCTTCAAATTTCTTGATGTCTAGGTCAATAAGGACAAAGTTTTCTTTTAGAGCCTTATCAAGGATAGATTTTTGTTTAGGCGATATGTGTAGTAGCTCAAGGATGGAATATGTGTGGTTTTCTTGCCCAATTGGTCAACAAGATTGTATTGTGTTTTAGATTGTTACTACTTTGGAGGAGGACCATATATGGTAACCTTAGCCTTGCAAGTGGTGACGACACATTCAGGTTGCTTCTTAATGGTGATTGTGTTAACATGATCATCAAAAACTCAGAGGTGGTTAATCATTTTGTAATCAAAAGAGGCATTGGTATAATTAACATGGCTATCTTTCCTTTGACCTGAACTAAAGGGTTTTTCGAAACCATGGTCTTGCAATGAATTCTTGAAAATCGTATGGTCTTTATTGGAAGTTTTTTGCTGTCCCTTAATCTCTATGGTACCATTTTCAATTATTTCTTCAATTATGTTCTTCAATTGATGACATGACGAGGTCTTATGCCCTTTGATGAAATGGTAATTATAAAAGGCATTGTCATCCCACCAAGTGGGTTTGAATAATACTAGGTCATATGGTTTGGGCTCTTGGATTTGTATAAAATTTGATTGTACTAGCTTCTTCAAGAAAAATTCAATTGGTTTTGGTAAAGGAGTGTATTGTCTACATGGTTATTGCCTTGGTTGTCTTGGGGGTTCCCGTTCTTGATTATTTTGTATCACTTTATATGCTTGGTTGGAAACATATGGTGTGTTATTGTTCATGTTGGGTGCTTTAAGAGTGAATGTGGAACCTATTATATTCACACATTTTGCATCTACAACTCCATATTTTTAAATTCTTGTTATGGGACCAAAACTTGTTTTTATCATTTGATGTTCCTTGGAATTTTTTTTTTTTTGGTATAAATTTTAATTTCCCCTTTAGCGATAATGGTTTTCTCAAGGATGGCCCATTTTCAACAAGTTTGGTGAATGTAGAACAAAAATGGGTTTCCAATACATATCTTAAGATTGTGTTTAGGATTTTCATGAACACGATAATTTATTGTTTTTCAAGAATTTCAACAGGACAGTGGCTAGCTAAACTTCTCCATCTCTAGAAAAATGTTATGAAAGCTTCACCCTCTTCTTGTTTAGTTTGACATAGGGTAGCCATATTGATGTCATTTTTGATATTGAAGGCAAAGTGGGTGATAAATTTCTTGAAAATTTCATCCCATAATCGTATGCCTACCGGGTGGGTGGGAAAACCATTCTAAAGCATGACCTGTGAGACTTCTAGGAAATAGTCTCATTAAGTATGTTTGTTCTGAAGCAATGTCAATCAAGGTCGTATGAAATTACATCACATGCTCAATGGAGTTTCCTCTTCCTTTATATTTACATAAAGTTAGCATGACATAATTTGGAGGAAGAGGAGGAATGTATAATGTCCTATCAAATGGGTAAGGACATAACTCTTGGATAGAGTATGCTTCTTGTTTGACGGTGTCATAGTTTCTACTTGCTTTTAAAGGCCAACATTTTATTGGCTAGGACATCGTATGGTGTGAGTGTTGTGCCTACAGTGTTTACAAATACATTTTGGTAAGGTCCTAAACTTGTGTTTTGCGATCCAACATTTACATGGGATGGTATGTTGGTGTTGATATGAGGTATGGATGTTTGAGTTGTGTTTGGAATTTGGATTTGTGGTGTGAATGTTTGAGTTGGAATTGGAATTTGGATTTGTGGTGTGATGTATGAGATGTTGGTATTGGATTGCATTGGGAGAGGATTTGAAGTGTTTGGACCTTTTGTGTATTAGCTATCAACTTGGAAGGAACCTTATGTATTTAATTGTTGAGGAAACTTTATGATAGGAACTTGTGGCACATTGGTATTTGTGTTAGTTCCATGAATATAATATCTAGTCCTTTTATTTGTGCCAAAATATTTGATAATGCGGTGTTCAAGGACCTAGATGTTCCAAATGGATTTGATGATGTGGTGTTAGTGGAACTTGATGCTCCAAACGGATTTGAAGATATGTTCATTGTGTTAAATGGATTAGGTGTAGAACCAAGAGGTTGTGACATGGACTGTGTTAAGGAATGTGCCATTGGTTGCGTTGTGAATTGTGTCCCTAATTGTGTTCTAAATAAGGGTGCAAGAATCAAGGTGGAAGTTTGAGTTAGAGCCCCTTGTGGCATAGAAGCATTTATTTACAAGGTCTTGGAACCACTAGATGTAGACATGTTAAGTCCTTGGTTTTGTTGGTTTGGGGTGGGTGCTGCTTGAAGTGTGTTTACGTCGAAGCCTTGAGGTAGTTTAGCACCACTATGTAAAATTTTGGCCAAGAACCTTTGGGGGTCCAATAGCACTATCTCATCTACAAGTGATGAAACCTCTGGGTCTTGGGTAGTTGCTTGGACTTCCTATATAACTACTTGTCCATGTGGGTCTCTTACGAGGAATTTTTCAAAAGGATTCGTAGATGTCTTGGGTGGTTCACTAGAAGAGGTACCAAAGTTTAAGTTGCTTGTGTGGTTATACAGATCATCTGACTCAAATACGTCATTTTTGTAGAGATCCATTTAATTCCTTTTTCTTTGTAACCTTGTTTCTACCATAAAAGGACTTGTAAAGGGAAGGTGGAAGGTATGAGACTAAAACTATGTTTTTGGTATTTTGAAATAAGGTATGCCTAAATGTAATGAAACTATTTTTTTTTGTATTTTTGGTATCTTAAGGATGGAAGATGTCTAATGTATGCAACAAGACTAAAAGTGATTGTAGATACCTAAAATTGGTCTAGGCCTGCGAACACCACATTTGACATAATTTTATATTCATCCATGGCCATGATTAAATAATGTCAATTATTTAATTAACCTTTCTAACACATATTTCCTCTATTAATTAAATATCCCTTTTTAATTAACTCATTAATTCATTATTAATCTTTATTCAACTTGATTAATTAAATAAATCATATTTATTTTATTATGTTGCTAACTAATTAATTCTTCCTTGTCAATTAAATAATTTATTATTTAATTACCCCTTTATCATACTTTTCCAACTATAATTAAATATCTTTATTTAATTATTCATTTAACCCCCTTTTCAACTATAATTAAATATTTATTATTTAATTATTCAATTCCACCCTTTTCGAAAGTCAAATTAAATAAATTATCTTTATTTATTTAATTAAATCTTTTATTTTCGAATGTTGAATTAGATTAACATTTAATTCATTTATGTCAGATTCCTCTATCATTCAGTTATCTAAATCATTCACTCACCTTCTGACTTGAGATCTATTTTTAGTTCTCTAGTTATATCTGAATTCAACATTAGTTTATCTCTGCAGGAAGACTCTCTGTCACAACTAGTCGATTAACTAGTTCTAACTCATATGCATGTATGCATTTATTAATTAAATATCTTTTATTTAATTAATTAACTTAATTATGCATTCAAATTCCTCATCTTCGAGTTCTGACTTTGTCTTTGACATTCAAAGTCTATTTCTTCTATTTTCGAAGATTCTCAACTGAAGATTAAGATCTTGTTCTATTTTTAGTCTTTTCTGACTCATGTTCTAACTCACGTTCTATCTGAGATAGAACTCACATGGCATGGCATTCATCAATCTCGTCCATCGATCTCTCTTTCAATCTGAACCGATTGTTTGAAAACACAAAATCTATAAAATGGCCTGTCATAATCATTATTCCTCCTCCCGAAATCACATACTTTTGAGAAGAGAGACTATTCTTCGATATTTTGCTTAGACATTCGACAAAGCTATACTTGCATTCAAACACATAAATCTGAGGGCAAGAATACTGAAAAGGCAAAATGGAGAAGAGCAATCAAGATAATTCGAAGGGATGAATGCATATTCGATGAGATCGTTTTGGTTTTATTAGTTTAGTTTATATCCTCGTTCTTTGTTGTTAGATTTTAGATTATCATTCTAGATTATGATTTAACTTTGTTATTCTAGCTTTGCAGAAAAATCTATGATGTTACAATGATAATGATAATGTTGGATGTTATGAAGTATAAAGTGTACGATAATGCTCTTTTAGGTCTAAAATGTTGTGGTAGCAAAGATGAAAATGGCTACTAGGTGATGGATACCTATAGGGAACTTGAGGGCATAAAACAATTTTGAAAGATGTAAGAACATGATCACTAGCTAACCAAGGGTAAACCAATGTTTCAACTAGGATTATCAAATGGCCTTTTTCTAGGAAAAGTGAAAAGAGTGATAAGGTGAGTTTCCCAATTACTAGACTTGTGAGTAGGAAATTATCACCAAAATGACAAAGAAATAAGTTAAAAAGTGACTTGGTCAAATGAAAATATTTTGTTGAAGCAATGATTCATACCAAGGTATAGAGAGTTCTCCTATACTAAAATCCATAAGGTGCCAAGCCTAAAAGTCTAAAAATGGTAGCCTAATGTGATGTTGGGATATGCAAGTAATGAGGAGCTAAGGTACCTAAAATGGTGACCTAATAATGGAGTGATGATATGCAAGGTGAATTGAACAACTTTCTAGTTTTAAACAGGAATCACAACAATAAGTTGGTCTGAAAATGGATCTCAAAGGTTTGAATATGATTTTGGCAAGATTTTGACCTGATTTTGACTGTTTTGTTCAAAAATGTTGCTTAATTTGAAGCTGTGAAGTGTTGAAATTTTCAAGTTTAAGGTTTGTTTTCTTGTTTGTTTGAAAGAGCACACATAAAACACAATGTTTTGTTTGTTTTCTATTGACTGTTGCAATTGAGATAAAGCACATTCAAGTACAATCCTAGGTTGGCCAAGACAATATTTGCTAGATTCCCACTTGGATTTCTCTAGCTACACTTATTCAAAGTGGATATCTTAGAAGTTTGGTGGCACTGGCTCCCCCTTACATGCCACACACTCCTCAGGTGCACCAAACTTTGAATTTCCAAAGACCCGAAGATCTTAAGAAATTTTCTATCTCAACTTTGAACTGGGAGAATGTGGGATGACTTTAGAGGTATGACCTCTTGTGCTAACAAATAGAAGGATTTTGGCTACTAAAATAGTTGGTTTTTAGTGACTACTTGGGGACATGACACCTCGCGAGAATTCAACAAGCCACTTAAGGCTTTAATAACTCTACTAGGGGCTCTTATACGTTTTACGATAGTACCTTGTTTCGAGTGACATTACATGGCTAAGGCCTACATACCTTAAGGACTTGACAGTTTAGTCTTATCCATTTATATATTGACCTGAGCAAAAAATTGGTTGGAGTCATTCCCTCTTGTGAGGCAGACCCCCTTAAAAAAAAAAAACTTGAGTGTCACTAACACTTTTCTCTTGCACCTAGGACCACAAAATCCAAGGGAGAGGATAGTGTGTGCTAGCAGTAGGTCCACTCAACACATGTACAAGTGTGCCAAACATAGAAAATAGATGTTCTTTTTAAGCACCAAACGAAGTGTTTGCTATGTTAAAAGACAATTGGTTTTTAAAAAAAAAAATCTTCAAGAAACGTCCTGCACCAAATGTCATTAGTAGTTTTTCAATTTTGAAGTCTCTGACATGCGAAAGTCTTTGACATGTGTACATGCACAAATCAAATTAACACAATTAACCTTGAAATCAAAAACTAAACTAAAAAGAGAGCTAATATTTAATCTAGAAATTAATAAAATTAATCTAATCTAAAAAATCTAATTAGTCTAAATTAAAAAATTAAATCTAAACTAAATTAGAAAGATCTAAAATATAAAATCTAAATTAAAAATCTACAATTTAATTAAAATCTAATTAAAAATCTAAAATCTAATTTAATTTTAATTAAAAATCTAAAATCTAAATTAAAGAATTTAAATCTAAACTAAAATTTAAATCTAAATCTAATTAATCTAAATTAACCTAAATGAATCTAAATTAACAAAATCACCTACTCAAAAAAATCAGTCTAAATTGATCTAAACTTTGGTCTGCACTCCAATGTTGATGGCGAAAGATCATCACTTGATTATTGAGGATGAAGGTGGAAGATAACTCTGAGGGAAAATTCACGTTTCGAATCGATGACCAGCTAGACTTTTGAAATGAGGAAATCGATAGACAAAGATTGATGTGAAGGCACTTGCTCTTGCCGCAACTTTAAAAAAAAGTTAGAGTTCCATACTGATCTATTGAATCAGTTCTTCTTCTTCTCCCTACAACATTAGACAAATTTCCTTCTGGGGCACAAATTATATGGGTTGACATTGACATACAAGTTTACTTTGGATGAGGAAAGCGATGTATACAAGTTTACTTAACAACTGCATTTATGATACTCAGTTTGTATCACAATTTCACATGATAACGAACATACATAAGTGTGTATTGGCTATGAGAGATGTATATACAAAGGCTACAAAACTTCCAAAGGGTGACTATTCTTTGCATTTTTTACTCAGATTTATGTGACAGGACAAAGCAACAAGAGCAGCTTGTCAAAGAGAACTTTGATTGCTTTGTGTCTTGTAAGATTAGAATTGATGATATTCAACCAAAATTAAAGTAGATAGAGTCAACAATTGATGATTGCTTTGTGTCTTGCAAGTCAACAATTGATGATAGTTTACCTTAAATATACCTTATGCATTTTTCTTATGAAATATTTTTCACCGACATAGCTCTTAAGGGGGTTTTGTTATGTAGTAAGGGAGGACACATCCAGAGGAATGCAAGATAAGAAATAAGAAAAGAAAGAGAAATGAGCTGAAAAGAGGAGGGATACTAGTGAAAGGCAAGGAAAGCAAGGCTCGCAAAAACTAAGTCAATGTTAAAGCATCATCAAAACTCAAAAATCAGAACTCAAAGCAAGGCATATCAAAACTCAAAAAGCAAAATAAACGACTCTCCCCAAATGTTTATTTCTTTCATCACATATCATGAAAATCAGAACACAACATCCACATGATTTTGTTTACTGATTGTTGAGCTGACACTTGCAAAATAAAAACTTTGTACTGAACTAATCCCTATCCTTTAGAAAAAGGAAAATAATATTGATTTTGATTTTACTTAATAATTGGTGAATATTGATGCAAAATAAATCTAAAACCAAAAACTACTCAGTTCGTGTCAAAATATAAAAGGAAGTGATAACGTTGCAATTCACCACAACATTCCAAGTTTTCACGTCAGGTTCACCATATGTGATCAGGAATTTTTCTATCAGATTAAAACATGAAAATCATTAATCACAATAAAAGCCTAATCAACTACAAAGAGAAAAGGAAACACAAATGAAAATAGAATAATATCACCTGATTCACGCATCCATTGGCTGAAAAACCCTAAAGGATTGACCTATCACCTTGGGGGATCATCAAAAGATGGCCTTGAGCATGTTATACACATCGAGATGTCGTAGTTCGACCAACTTGGACCAAAAAATGACTCCATACTATGACACAAATCTTGATTGATTCGACTCAACAAAACCCCAAGGGATTGACCTAGTGCCTCAAGGGCTCATCAAAAGATGGCCTTGCCTACATAGCAATGCACAAAGACAACGTAGTTTTACCGGACTGAGATTGACATAAAATAACTTTGAATTTGACTCTATTTTTTGGAGTTTTGATGTTTTACAATTTTATTTGGATTTTTGATGGTTTTATGATTATTTTTGGATTTTTGATGTTTTATGATTTTTTTGGATTTTGATGTTTTATGATTTTTTTGGATTTTTGAAGGTTTTAAAAGTTGATACCATGTGTAGGACCTCGTAAAGACATAAGTTAAGGAATTTCCCTCAGTCAGGTATAAGACCTACTTATTATGCATTAGGAAATTGATGGATGCAAAGGATGGTTATGAAAGGTGAAGGACACTAAATATAATGGTTCTTAGGCCATGAGAAGGATGAAAAAGATTTATTATGGATGGATGATATGTGAATGGATGTACGAAAGATGGAAAACTAAATAGAGCGATAGTAGACATAGGAGCATAGATTGAGTACACATGGCGCCTGTTCGCTAGTTTTTCACCATGGTATTTATCCAAAGCGCCATCGAAGTGGTTTTCACTTTTGGATGAATTATTTCTTTTTATTATTTTTTGGTTTTTTCTATTTTTTTGAATTTTTTGTTGTCACCAAGATGCCTGTTTGCTAGGTTTTCATTAGGGTGACTATTTTTTTTTTATTACAATTTTTCCATGAAATTTGTAGGGCACCACCCATGCTAGAGACAAACAAACACCCACCTGAACCAAAGCATCACCACTTGACCTAGATAAAAATCCGCTCTACAACGAGGAACAGAAACAAAATTTGGGGGCCAAAAATAAAACAGCTCCTACCAGTCACCTACCACCAACCTACTTGCTGATTATATAGAAGACCACATAGCAAAACACAAAGAAACTAACCCAAATACCCATCTACAGTAGCAAAGGTGCAAAAGTCAGGAACCACATCACCACCAAAGGAGTCCTCAACTTTAAACACCTTCAAGAGGTAGCTCAAACCAACCATCAAAACCTGCTTGTGCTCAACCAGAGCCATCCCATTCAAATCTAGTATGTATGGATGGTACTTCACCACCTCTTTAGGTTGTAGAAAGTCAGGAAATTATGGGGCCGAGGGAAACCCATTCCCAAGATGGCCACTACGAGCACCTCCTCCAACCCATACAATCGATTAGCAATGAAAAGCCTGCGCATCAGAAACTCGACATCCTTTTTGCACATCCTAATCTCCAATAAGACAAGAAGGAACCAAGAGGTAGTATGCATTCCAACTTGCTTAAATTCACTGTTCTGGATAAATCCCTTCCCCAGAACTATTTTCACTACCACCATTATAAAAGAGTCATATTTCTTTAGAATCCATTTCAAGTGATACTTCGTGACCTCGCCATGAAAGGCCATCTTCCAGACCGAGCTATCCAACTAGATAGGAGTATCGATGCCCATATTGATTAAAGATTCTACATACATTTTAACCATAAATTTTGAGCGCTCACCGATTGTGGTTGAACACCACCGCTCCCACCCAAAACACTCGAACACCACAATGTGAGAATCTATCTACAATTGTAGGCCACCACTTCACCAACACAACCCAAACAAACGAATGCAAGAGTATGGAAATGAACCACCACCAGGAAGATATGGAAGGCCAGTGGAGGTGGGGGTCATGTCAAGAATAATTAGAGTGATAGGAAGTTAAAGCCAGATGTACCAATTTTTCACTTCAAACACATGAAAACATCTAGTTTGCATGCTTATGATCAACCACCAGATCCCAAGGATGATAATGGTTGATAGCTTGGACACATAGAAAGTGGGCTTTGTAAAACCCCCTCAATTATCATGATTGCACTAACAATGAGGCCCATGAGAAGGAAGGATTAACCGCATCTCCCAACACCCTAGCCAAGTCACAGCTACAAAATTTAGCATGGCACAAACTGCCAATAAATAAACCCATCCCAGCACACCTAAGTGTGGGGAGAGCACCCACCCAACCACCCATAGGACTACCTAGCTGGTGGTCATCACCTTTATTCTTTCACCATCGACCCCCAAGTTTGAGAGAGCATCTGCTTCATCATTCCCTTCCCTAAAGATATGATTCATGGTAACCAATTCAAACTTGTCTACCAACCCCAAAGCAATATCCAAATGTGCAACCAATTTCCAGTTAATCGAGTTGCGGGTCTGCAAAGCATTGATAACAAAAATAGAGTCTCCTTCAATCATAACTTTTTTGAGATTAAGCTAATGATATAATCTTAGCCCTAGGATCAAGGCTTGCATCTCTACCATATTGTTCGTGCCTAATGGAAGCAATTCAACTAGTTTCCCTATGCATCTACCATCGCAATCCCAAATAATGCACCCCGCACCTGATGTTTTGGGGTTGCCACGAGAGGCACTGTTGAAATTTAATTTATACCACCTTGAATCCAATGGGCTTCATTTAACTTGCTTCCTTTTAGCTTTAGTTTTTGATCAACCATCCTAAAAAATTGTTGGAACATTCAAGCCATGCCAACTATGCTGCATGTGTGCATCCCAAGTGGTGAAATTTGATTTTCTTAGTGAAGGGGCCTCCAGCCTAGCATTTACCAACTCAACTAGGTGGAATTAATCTTATTTTGAAGGGATTGGATAGGAATTTCCTTGTCCCTAAATAAATGTGTATTGTGCTCTTTCTAGATCTCCTAGATGAGCAAGGATGGACCGAATACCCAAAGAGTATGCAATATGGAATGTTTATGGAGGGCAGGCCACCCTTGCAGCCAATTGAGTAGTTTATTAGGCATTGGTGCTTGCCACTACAATTTTTCATTGAGCCAAGAAAAACACTGTTGTGTAAAGGGGAAATTCATGAACAAATGGTCACCTATTTCCTCTGCATTCCTGCACAAGCTACACTTGGACGACCCATGGAAGCCCATTAAAAAATATATCAGCGGTAAGATCCTAACCTTTTACAATAATCCAAGTGAAGATGCCTGCCTTGGGAAGGAAAGTAACATTCCAATAAATATTTCTTGGTAGTTTTGGCTCCTCAACCTGTTGAGCCAAGAGCTTCTTGTATCCTTTCTTGACTGAGTAGTTCCCATCGGGAGAAGCATTCCATTGAAGCACATCCTAACTGTTCCTTAGACAAATTTTGCGATCAACCAAATACCTTCCAAACTCCTCCACTTCCCGCTATGCCAACCCAAGATTTCCAATACTCTTCCATTGAGTCCTATATCCTGCATCCTCAAGAATAACTGTTAGATAGTCTCTTACCTTATCTCCCCATGCCTACTTTGTTTCCTCTTTGATATTGGTGAATTCAACTTTATTCGCTAGAATGGGATAACCCTCACATGAGTCCTCCCAAAAATCAGCCTCCTTACGATCCATAACTTTCCAGGTTAGATGATCCAAGATCAAGTCCTTGTAGCAACAAATGAAGTTCCATATCAGAGAGCCTTTTGGAAACACCCTGGAGGAAAGGATGTTCATGTTGTCATCAAGATATTTGGTCTCAAGATTTTGACCCACTTGAGGTTTTGTTTTTGGTGAATTTCCCAAACAAGATTTTCCCTGAGAGCCTAATTCTGAAGTAGAAGGTCCTTCAAACTAGTACCATTCTTCTCTTTACTTTCACAAATTTGTTTCCATTTTACCTAGGGGTATTTGTGTTGATCTGACATGCCTTTCCAAAAGAATTTTTTCAATTACCTATTCAATTCTTTGCAAGCACCAACCCACAAAGGTAAGCACAATAGCAGTTGAGTTGGTATAGCAGATTTTACTAAAATTAGCTTGGTCAAGCGACTGGCCAAAGAAAGCCAACTGTTCTTCCAAGATGTAATTTTGTTGCTCACCTTGTCTAACAAGCCATCCCAAAGCTTCCTAGATTGCAAGCCTTTCGCTAAAGGTAGCCCTAGATATTTACAAGGGAGAGAATATTTCTTGAATTATAAAATCTTCAGAATATGATTTTCCTGCATGGGAGAGGTGTTGAAGAATAAAACCTCCAAATTAGCTAAACTCACCTCCTACATCGAGCCAAACTTCCCTAGATTTTTGTCTCCAGAAGATCTCTTTTTCCGTGAGATCATTCATTTCCTTCAAAAGCTCCTTCTCCTCCAGATATAGCTGATTGTCCATACCATCCATACTTATCCTCTTTGAGAGCCCCTACAAAGCCTCCTCACACCTACGCTTCTCTATAATTTTTTTTTTGAAAGTTTCCTTATTCCACCTTTTCAGGTTCTGTTTGATAAGCTTCAATCTAGACACAATCCCAAACAGCTTCAAACCACCCAACTGACATCCAACCCACCAGGACTTTGTTATATGAAGGAAGTTTAGATATTTGTACCATAGGTTCTCGAACTTGAAAGGGCATCTAGCGGGTCCCCTTTCTCTCAAAATTTATAGCACGAAAGGAAGGTGGTCTGAACCATAGCCAGGTTGAATCCTACAGTCCATAGTATATGGAAAGAGTCTAAGATCACCCTTATACATAAATCTGTCAAGTTTCTCAGCAATGTTGCAAAAACCAAACCTCCTGTTTATCCATGTGAAGTGGTCATTTGTAGTTTGAATGCCCACTAACAAGTTTTGCTCCACAAAATGTTCAAAATCCACTTGTGATTGCAATTTCCTGCTCACTCTACCTCTTTTGTCTGATGAATTCAATATTGCATTGAAATCCCCTCCCAAAATATAGAATTCACAGGTAGAGGAGCCACATATGGTATCCAATTCCCTTCAAACATTCCTTTTCTAAATACAATTGATGGGCCCATAGACATTAATTAACAAGAAACACAAGTTTGAGGCTAAACTTCTTACCTTACACGTAATTCAACATTGGCTTGAAGCCACCTCTTCTATGATAACTATTTGTGGCTTCCATAAGATCAAAAACCCACCAGAGGGCCTGTCCACATTGACCCCAATCCAATTCCAAGATTCATTTTATTTCCAAAATTTGACTTTTCCTATTTTCCTAGTTTAGTTTCTTGAAGTAAGAAAATATCAAACTGCATAGAGTTTATTTGATGCCTGATTAGGTACCGTCTGTTAGAGGCATTAAGACCCCTAACATTCCAAGTTAAGATTTTCCTGGCTATTTAGGAAGGGGATCTCCCTTCCCTAATTTGAGCATAGAGTTGATTTTTAGCTGGCCACTAGCTTCCCCATCCCATTTCAATTTCTCCTCGTTTGGGATTCTACCTATCTTCTTAATTTTCCCACAATTCGATGATACCTTAAGGGAATATCTTTGACTGATGCCCAACTTTCCCTTCTCTATAGGCCCCAGTGATGTTGTCCTCTACCTTTTGTTTGATTTTTTCCCAAGATCAACCTTCATAGTGTTGGGATTCAGGTTTTCTTGGTCCTAATCATTAATCCAATCTTCAAGCCCTTCCTCAATTTCCAAGTTGAAGCATTCACTTTTGGAAGCTTCCGCCAGATCTAAAAGTTCATTGCTAACCTTGATTAGTGATTTTAGCTCTTCCTCGCTAGCCTTAATTCCCATCATTTTATCCCTTATAGTGGTCCCAATCATGTCTATTTCTTTAGAGAGCTTTCGATCCAGAGAGTTAGCTCTTCCTTAGACACCCGAGTTATCCACCATCTCTTCCTCTTCTTGAGGATCTGCCTCTAAATCCTTTTCTAGTGCCCTTGCCTCATTTGATTCTTCTTGCATGGGCTCGTGTCATGATAGATTGCAAGTAGGAACATGTGGGGCACAATCTTGTCTTCCTCTACCTTGAGGCATTGATCACCAACCCACTATTTTGACCAGGTGATTAGTAGTAAAGGGGTCCTAAAAATGGATTTGCATCCATTGACCATGCTCCAAAGCCAACCCAATTTCCTTCCATAACACTCAATTCAGGTTATTTTCCACATAGATCCTTATGTGGGTGCCCAACACATCCTGATCCTGCCTTTCTTCTGCAAAAAGGAAGGAGCCCAGGCTATTTATGATTTCCTCTAGAACATTAGGGTCCCAATATTCTAGCGACAAATTTGGAAGGATATACTAGTCCTGCACACTATCCACCCAATGGTGAAGTGGATCAAAGCCCTCCTTCTAGTGACATGGATAAAAATCATAGCCATCCATCATCCAAATTTTGTTCATTATCTTCTCCCAGATGTCCATGGATGAGCATATCACCATAAAAAAACCATTGGACAAAGATTTGAATTTAAGATCAAACCCCCATTTTCCCTGCCACCAACCTTTTGGACTTTCCCAATTTAGGGTTCTTCCATACCATTTAGCAACCAAGGCAACATTTTCCAATTTAGCGATCTCTGCTTGGAGCTTGGGTGAGCTCAAGTTTTTTTTTTTCTTGTTATTTCCATCCAGGACACAACCCTTTGCATTCATTTCTTCATGCCTCCATATAGGATTCCATGGTGGAGGATACTGCCAACCATTCTGAATCCTATTTCTTCCCCTCCTAGGGATCTGACCCCCTCTATGAGCCCCAACACCACCACCAAAACCCTAATGGTTCCACTGCCTTTGATCTTAATGTCTGGGTTGTCAAAATTTAGGGTTGGCATATTTCTGCTGATTCCAATGCTCATGCGCACTAGGGTTCTCCTTTCTGGAGGATTCCTCCCATGACCATGCCATTTCTCATTGTTCACCCACTGCTAGATTCCTTCCATAGGAATGGAAACCTCTACATCCCTTGCCCATCTCCCTTGATGCGAAATTCTTGCAATGTTTGCCTGTCGAGGGACACACCCAAGCACACCACACATATCACCATCAACCTTCGACAAATCATCCCTTTGCTAATGCTCTACTTTCACTCACACCATGAGTCACTAGAATTCTATCATAAAATTAGCATTTTAATTTATTTTTTTGTATTTTTTGACTTCTTTGATTTTTTTTATATTTTTTTTTTCTTTTTGAAAGGGATTGTCTAAAGGCTAGGTGTAACATCTACAAAGATGCATGTTGTTGATGGGCTCAGGAAATGGTTTACCTTCAGGAGTAGATAACTGATAAGCACCAAAACCATATGCTACTATAATGATGTAGGGACCCAACTAATTGGGTTCAAACTTTCTGAGCTTTTCTCAATCTATCTAATTCTTAGGATTTTATTTCAAAACCAAATAACCAATGTCAAAGTATATAGGTTGAAATTTCTTATTATAACTATGTCGAAGATGGTTCTAATATGCCTATAAATAGGTTAAGGCATTCTATATTTTTTCTTCGAATAATTCAAGCTCATGCAAATGGGCTATACAATACTCTTCTTCATTAATGAACCATTGCATGGATACCCTCAAGGATGGTAACTAAACCTTAATGGGAAGAATAGCTTTAGATCCAAAGACAAGGTAATATGGAGTGGCTCCTATGGGTGTACATATGCTAGTGTAGTAGGCCCATACTGTAGGATTGAGTTGGACATGTCAGTCATGACCAACATCATTGAAAGTCTTCTTTAAGATTTCAAGTATAGTCTTATTAGATGCCTCAACTTGATCATTACCTTGGGGATAGTAGGGAGTGGCGTAACGGTGTTGGATATGAAACTTTTCACATATCTCACAAACATCTTGATTCTTAAAGGGGAGGCCATTATCCATAATGATGGACTGAGGAACACCATACCAGCATATGATGTAATTAAGGATAAACTTTTATTATTTTTTCTAGTAATGTAGGTCATTAGAATGGCTTCAATCCATTTGGTGAATTATTTAATAGCAACAAGGATAAAATTATGTCAATTGCCAGAAGTAGGGTGAATATTTGCCACGAGGTCGAGTCCCCACTGAGAGAAGGGCCAAGGGGATGTAAGTGGGTGCAACTCCTAAGTAGGTGCGTGTACAAGATCTCCATGTATTTGGCATTGGAGACACTTATTCACAAAGTAGTAGGCATCATTTTCCATTGTAGGCCAATAATATCCCATTCACATGAGCTTCTTAGCTAGGGCAGGACCAATAGAGTGAGCTCCACATATACCATTGTGTACCACTTGTAAGGTTTTTTTTTTTCATATGAGTTGAGACATCTGAGAAGGGTACTATCTAGGCTACAATGATAAAGGGTATCATCGATGATGACGTATTTGGAAGCTTTCTGAATAAAGGATTTGCGTTGGATTGTGGACAAGTCAAGATGGATAATTTGGTCATGTAGGTAGTTATAGAAGTATTTGTACCACGGAGATTCAATATCAACAAGTTCACACACAAGTTCTAATTCAAGGACCTTGAACACGTGGATCAACAAACATTCCACAAAGAACTTAAACTATGAGGAATTATTAGGAATATCCAAGAGAGATCCAATGGTTTCCATTGCATTAGCTGCCCTGTTCTAAATTCTCAAAATTTGTGCAAAAGAAATGTCATTGAAGTATAATTTAAAACTATCCACCATGTTCTTGTAAGGGGTAAGCTTCTCATCCTTTGTATCATAATAATCATTCACTTGATGGATAACCAACTGGGAATCACCATAGATTCAAAGATCCTTAATTTTCCATTTGATTGCCATGCATAGTCCTATAAAAAATGCTTCGTACTTAGCCATATTTTTTGTGCATGTGAATGCTATTCTATATGAATTAAGAATAGAATCCCCTTGAGGTGTGATACAAATAATTCCATCCCATGAACCATGATTTGTGTAGCATCTGTCAAAGTACAATTTCCATGTTGTGGGAGTTTCTATTGTAAAGACAGATTCATCAGGAGATTTGAACACAAGAGGACGGTCTTCTATCATTGGTGCATTTGCAAGTTGATCAGTTATTAATTGTCCTTTTATTACCCTACGATCAACATAATCTATGTCTCACTCACTTAGAATCATAAATCACTTTTCTAGTTGACCTATCAAAGTTTCTTTTCTCAATAGATATTTCACAGGATCAATCTTGGTTATCAATCTTGTTTTGTGGTTCAACATATAATGTATTAGCTTCTGTGCAGTGAAAACAACTACAAGGCATGCTCTTTCAATGGGATTGTAATTAAGCTCATATCCTACCAAATTTTGAAAAATATAGTAGATAACTCTCTCTTTTCCATCATTGTCATTTTGTGCTAGTAATGCCCCCAGTGCTGATGTAGTGGCTAATATATATAAGATTAAGTGTCTTCCATCAATAGGAAGCATGAGAACTAGAGGAGCTAATAGATAATCTTTTATCTTCTAGAATGCTTCTTGACAATATTAAGTCCATATGAAGGGAACTCCTTTTATGTAAAAAATGTTGAAATGGATGAATTTTGTCTACCAGCTAGGCAATGAACCTTCGTATTGACTGCAATCTTCCTTGTAAAGTCCTCAACTAACTAATGGTGGTTGGTGGTGGCATATCTATGATTGCATTTACTTTAGTAGGATCGACCTCAATTCCCCTATGAGAAACTATGTATCACAATAATTTATCTTATTAGACCCCAAATACACACTTCTTTTGGATTTAGTCCAAGCTTATATTCCTCCAGCCTTCTAAAAATATTATCTAACACTCTAAGATGACCACCTCTTGTCAAATATTTTGTCAATAAGTCATAAACATAGTCTTCCATAAGTACATACATATAGTCATGAAAAATAGTTGTCATAGCCCTCTAATATATTGCTCCAACATTCTTGAGACCAAAAGGAATCACATTCCAACAAAAGGTACCCCAAGTGCAAGTGAAAGGTGTTTTGTGTTGATCTTGAGAGGAAATTCTAATATGATTGTATCTTGAAAAGAAATCCATAAGTGATAACATCTCATACCCTGCTGTGAGGTCTACTATGATATCAATGTTAGGTAGCAGGAAATCATCTTTAGGACAATCCTTGTTTAGATCCCTAAAATCTATGCATATTCTGATACCTCCAGTTGGTTTAGTGATAGGAACAAGGTTGGATACCCATTCTGCATAATCTATGGGATGAAAAAAATCAACATCTAGAAGTTTCTTTAACTCAACCTTTACCAAGAGTGCAATCTGTGGATGCATTTCCCTTGATTTCTCAATTTCATTTGAAACGTTAATGTTCTCACTCGAAGGTAACTCAGTACTAGGAATACTCACTTTTGTGGGCATGTACCATAGCCCAATGTACTTTAGTCAGAAAGGAGGCAGTATCGGTTCTATCATTCCATTCTTGTATAGGCCAAGACCACTATGTCCATCATATCCCTTTTGCTTCATGAGCTCAAACCCTTTTTGATACTTCTCAATTGGTAGCTTGTTAGGCTCAATTTATTGTTCATCTCTATAAATCCATGTGGAGATGTCCTCATTGATGGGCTCTTTACTTAATTCCACCCATTTAAGAAAGGAAGTAGGAGGGTTGCAAATGGTGATTTTGGGATGAATAAAATGTGATTTTCCATAAGAATTTGGTGATTTAGGTAGCTTTCCCACACAAAATAATCTCTCCATATTGTAATCCCCACATCCCTTATCATGAATCTAGACTTTGGTTTTGGAGGGTGTGATGAATGGAGTGGATGATTTTACGAGGGGAGATGGATCAATGTAGTTGGATGAGGTGGAAGATAAAGCTTCTTGATTAACATGAACTTGATTCTCAATGGTTCCTCTTAGATTTCTGTAGTATTGTAAATGATTAGGATCACCTGGTATGATAATTTTAAGGCCATTTTAGGGAAAATTCAAGCATTGATGGTAAGTGGAAGGTACAACTCTCATGGCATGAATCCATGGCTGACCTAGGAGAATATTATAGGGAAAGTCTAGATCTAAGACATGAAACATTATGTTCTGAATAACAGGGCCAACCCTTATGGGAAGTGTGATCACTCCTTTGGATGCATGCTCAACATTATTGTAAGCCTTGATAATAATTGTTTTAGATTGATATATGCAAGCCTTAGAGAATCCCAATGATGTAACCAACTTTAGGGTACATATGTTTAGACCTGCTCCATCATCTACCAAGACTCATTTGATTTTATGTTTATTTATCTAAACTTCAAGGTGTAGGGGATCATTATGATTTGGATTTTGTGTGGAAAGATCTTGTTCAGAAAAGGTGACATGGTCAGGTGTAGCTAGGTATCCAACCATGGCCTGAAATTGGTTGACATTTAGGTTAGAGGGTACAAATTTATCTTGCAAAGCTTTGTCTAAAGTGGCTATGTGCTCTGGGGAAATGTGAAGTAGCTCAAGAATAAATATCTCTTCGGGTGTGTTTCTTAGATCATCTCAAGGAGGTTGTATTGATTTTTTGGTTGTGGATTAGAGGCAACCCCTTGCAAGGTCGCCTTAGCTATATAGGTAGTGACGACACATTCTAAAATTTTATTAATGGTGATGGTAGCAACATGTTCATCAATGGATTGAATGTGATGGATGGTATAATCATGCACAACAAGGGTATAATTAGCATTGTTATTATTCCTTGAATTAGAGGCCTTCTATTTTCCATGGTCTTGCAAGAGAGTTTTGAATATGTTATGATCAACATTATCTTTAGGTTGTGAGTTATCCACTGAAATGTCACATTGTTCAATAAGATCTTGAATGAGGTTCTTGAGTGTTCAACATGATGATGTCTTGTGTCCTTTTCCATGATGATATTCACAACATTCATTTTCGTTCCACCAATTGGTTTTGACTAAATTTGATTCATATGTCTTAATTTCTAGAAGTTGAATGATGTTTGATTGCAAAAGTTTCTTTAAAACTGGCTCAATGGGTTCCCCTAGTGGCGTGTATGTCCTTTTAGTATGCAGAGGCCCTTTGCGTTGTTGTTGATTGTTTTGGAAAATGTTTAATGTTTGATCATGGCTAGGTATTTGTGTGTCTAATGTAGAGGGACCTTTAAGATGAAGGGTGGGGTTACCCTGATTTACCACTTTAGCATCCACAACCCCATCATTAGTGGCATTCTTATTTCAAGACCAAAAATTTCCTTTGTCACTAGGAGCGTTAGTGGTTTCTTTGAATATTTTTACTAATCCTTTTGCCACAAGAGTCTTCTCAATAAAAAATCCTTTCTCAATGACATATTCAAAGGTAGTGCAACATTGAATTTGGAGTTCAGTCATCAATTATGAATGAAGGCTTTCTATAAAATAAGTGATCAGTTGTTTCTCAGGTATGCGATAAGGGAACTTATTAGCCATGCTACACCATCTTTGATAGAATGATGCAAGTGATTCACTCTCGTTTTGTTTGGTAATGCATAGTGTTGCAAGAGTATTATCACTTTCTATGTTGTAGGAAAAGTGGTTGATAAATATGTCATCCAAGTCACCCCATGTTCTTATCCCAAGAGGAAGGTGCACAAACCATTCTAGAGCTATCCCCGAAAGGCTTCGAGGAAATTGGCTCATCAAGTATGTGGGATCATAAGCAATGTCCATACATGTGTTAAATTCTCATATATGTTCCACTGGATCTCCTCTCCCTTTGTATTTTTTAAAAGTTAGTGTGGTAAAATGTGGAGGGAAAGGTGGCATGTATAAGTTTCTATCAAAAGGGTAAGTATCTAATTTCTCCATAGAATGTGTCTTCTTGTTTGTCCCTAAATGTATATTTTCCATTTGATTTTGTATTGCTTGCATTTTTTGGATTAATGTGTCCATGGGATATGTTGTCATGTTGGATTATTCTTGCATAAGGGGATCAACATTATTGTTGGGAGTGTTGAGGTGATTATATGATGAGTTTGGTCCCAATGTTTGATTTAAATTGACATTTTGTTGCAAAGGATTTGGATTTTCTTGTTGATAAATGTAGAGTATAAATTAATGTATTTTAAACTTAGTAGAACCTACAAAATTTAGAGGTATATCTAGTTGAAAAATCCACTCAACATTGTAAAGACTTCGTTAAATTGTCAACCTAAGGCTTGCAAACTTTTTATGGTGTTGCACTATATGTGCTGGTGCAGGAGCACCTATTTGATTTCTTGCCTCCATGAGACCAAATTGTAAAAAAATTCTTTGTAAGGTATTTGAGTCATGTAATAAGGTCTAATTGACCATTTTAAATGTTTTAGGGGGTCTAGGAGGTTTAAAGTGTTCATTTTGTCATATATTGCAAAAACTGTCAATGTTGTCAAAAATAATGGAAGATGAAGAGTCATAGGTAGTTACATGGTTACAAAGGGATGGAATGATTATAAATAGGTTGGATATGAGTCATTTTAAAAATGGGGGGGGAAGGTTATGGTAAGAAATGGAGGAGATGTAATGAAGATTTGAATGTAAAAACAATGAAAGAACATTGTTTTTTTTTTAAATCTTCTGTTTTGATGCATGGTACAGTTTGCACGGACCATTTCATGGCCTAAGATCACATGGGATTGAAACAATATTTAATCTAGTTTATTTCGGCTTTTGTTTCATTTAATAGCATTGAGAAATGTGAAAGTTATTGTGTTTTTGGTGAAGACAGCCAATTTAGAAAATGTTTTCCAAAAATTATAGTTAGAAAACATGTTAGTATGGCCATGTACAGACCTGAAACTTGGATGGATGGAAAGATCTTGATGTTGTGGAAAAAAATTATTTTTACCAGTAATTTTTATAATTCCATTTAAAGGGTCAAACAAGTTCATTCCTAAAAACTGTTCCGAACATAGGGTTTTTGGGGTTGCATACAAAAAATTATGATTTCTTCTAATTTGTATGGTGAAAAATTCTAAAACTTTGTGAAATGATTTATTTTGAAGTGCTTTTACAATATCCAAGGTTTAGAGAATTTGAATAAGGTTTTCTATGTTTTTGGCGATTCCCTAGCATTGTTCTTCCATGTTTGCTGACTGGAAATGGACAGGACAATCAAGATTCTTGAGTTTTGAAGATGAATTAAGAGTCATCTAACGTTGGCATGTTTGAGGATGATGATAAAGGGTTTATAAAAAAAATTGATGTGAGGTTGAACATATTTGAAATATTTTTTGGAGTTTTTTCAAGTAATATTGAGTTTGTGTTTTTCTTCTTCTAGCATTGCACCAAAGTGGTATCAGATCCCAAAAAGGTCTAGGTGGAGACAAAGTTTTTGTTTTTGTGGTTGTGTGTTGTGGTTTGTACAGGTTAAGAATAACCTGGTTGCTTCCAAGAGAAGGTAGATAAATTTAAGAGAAGTTGAAGCAAGAAGAAGCTTGCTTGAGAGTAGAGAACAAGATGGCAATGTTGAGAAGGTATTTGTAGGTAGAGGAAGAAAGGAAGAGACAAGAGACGATTGATAAAGAGATAGCTATGTTAAAGCAAGATATGAGGAGAAGGTAAGCAGAGTTCAATGATTTTTGTGCATAGACCATGATGAAGATGGAATAGTTGTATAGACAAGCAGCAAGTTGGCACTTGACAGTTAAGAAGAAGGTAGTATGGCCTATTAAAAAGCTAATGAAAATGAGAGCAATTGAACTTGATGTGAAGACAAAATAACCATTGATGGGAGAAGGTAATGAACAGGAAAAGGTGGATGAAGAGGATGATTTGTGCGAAAAGTTTATAGTCATTGAAGAAGAATGGGATAGCAAGGTTGGAGTAGGACAAGCAAAGAAAAAAGAAGAAGAATGCATGGAGATTGATGATAAGGTGGATGCTGAGAATCAAGTTGTTGCTGATAATGAAGTTGTTGATGAGGTGGTTGATAAAGAATGGCAGATCATGAAGTCTCCAATACAATATGAGATATAAGGCACATATTTTATGAATGATTTTGATACTAATGAAATTATTTTTTTCAATGGAGTTGTTATCATGTTTATCCCAATGCAGGTAACTAGCAAAGTAGATTGGAAGGGGAAATCATTTCCCTTTGACAGGTCCAAAAACCTGAGCATGAAGATAGGAAAGCCAAGAGTGAAGATGAAGCAGAATGAGAGTGTTGATGCATGTTATCTATACGTAGTACATTGGAAGAGTACACCAGGTGAAGGGAGCAGTTGGAGATTAGTGAAGAGTGAGATCAAACATGTTTTTTTTGCAAGTCCTCACTCAAGGGACTTGAGTTTCTATTTCATGGGGAGTTTGGTGTAGGAGCACCTATTTGATTTCTTGCCTCCATGAGGCCAAATTGTAAAAAATGATTTGTAAGGTATTTGAGTCATTTAATAAGGTATAATTGACCATTTTAAATGTTTTAGGGGGTCGAGGAGGTTTAAAGTGTTCATTTTGTCATATATTGCAAAAACTGTCAATGTTGTCATAATGTGAAATTGTCAAAAATAATGGAAGATGAAGAGTCATAGGTAGTTAGATGGTTAAAAAGGGATGGGATGATTATAAATATGCTGTATATCAGTCATTTGAAAAAGGGTGGAAGGTTATGGTACGAAATGGATAATATGCAATGAAGATTTGAATGTAAAAACAATGAAAGAACACTATTTTTACTAAAAAATCTTCTGTTTTGATGCATGGTACGATTTTTACAACCCATTTCATGGCTTGAGATCACATGGGATTGAAATAATATTGAATCTAGTTTATTTTGGCTTTTGTTTCATTTAATTTCATCGAGAAATGTGAAAGTTATTGTGTTTTTGGTGAAGACAGCCAGTTCAGAAAACGTTTTCCAAAAATTACAGTCAGAAAATATGTTAGTATGGCCATGTATGGACCTGAAAATTGGATGGATGAAAAGATATTGATGTTGTGGACAAAATTTCTTTTAACTAGTAATTTTTATAATGCTATTTAAAGGGTTAAACAAGTCCATTCCTAAAAACTATTCTGAACATAGGGTTTTTGGGGTTGCATACAAAAAATTGTGATTTCTTCTAATTTGTATTGTGGAAAATTCTAAAACTTTGTGAAATGATTCATTTTGAAGCGTTTTTACAATATCCAAGGTTTCAGAGAATTTGGATAAGGTTTTCTATGTTTTTGGCGATGCCCTAGCATTGTTCTTCCATGTTTGCTGACTAGAAATGGACAAGGCAATCAAGATTCTTGATTTTTGAAGTTTAATTAAGAGTCATCTAAGGTTGGCATGTTTAATGATGATGATAAAGGGTTTATAAAAAATTTTTGATGTGAGGTTGAACATATTTGAAAGATTTGTTAGAGTTTTGTCAAGTAAGGTTGAGTTTGTGTTTTTCTTCCTCTAACATTGCACCATGTGCCTTCAAAGACTTGAGGCTACCTAAGTTATCCTATTCAAAGTGTTTTACTTGATAGAAATTTACAAAATTACATAAAAATGAAAAAAAAACTAGAGCTAATGGCTATGAATGCCTACAACTTAACCTATAACTGAACTACTGCTAATAAAGAATTACGAAACTAACTTAGAACTACTCAAACTGGAAATTAAACTTATTCTAACCTCCAGAGTACTATAGATTAACCAAATGCATGCATTCTCATGACATTCATTACTAATAATCAAGGTATCTATTCCGCTTTACATGCAATTTATGAAACAATGATAAATAATAACTATTAAATAGAAATAAACAACTATAAATGAAGTGAAGAATATTTACCTTGAGTGGCCTGCTAAAGTGGTTGTCCTCACTTAACTAGAACCAAATCTAAATATTAGATTATGTGCATGCATGTGAAATTGAAATTCATTCATTAAACATCACAAAGATTACAAAAAAATTCTTCATAGATTGTATTCAATGAAATCATTTTGAATAATCAACATGTTTTTAGATGACAACTTAAACTAAAAAGCAATTGATAACAAAATATTAAAATCAACTAGCTTATCTAAGGACTCAACCATTGGCTATATACAAGCATGGGGAAGTTTATTATAAACATAACTCCTAATTGTAATCATTAACTACTAATCCTAGATATCAAAGTATATAGTTAAGATTGAATTGTTCAAACTGTAACTGAAAAGAAATAAGAGTTCTAATAGAACTAAAACTTTGTAAAAAAGAATTGGATGTAAAACACACAAATAGTTATTCAAAATCCTATCAATGAAAGAATTATTCTTCTCCAATGCTTTATTATCTATCATAATTATGCACAACCAACTCCATTAGGTATCTTCATACAATAGTTATTGCATTCAACTTAATCTGACACTTCCCTATTTCGCTATCCTAGTCTTCCTTTTGCTATGGGTTATAGCTTCTAGTTGCTACGGGCTACAATTATTTTTGAGCTGCAAGAGGTTAATCCACAAAATATATACACAAAGCTTACTACCATAATTAAACACAAAATTTCATCCATATTTCATACATACTCACATATAAACCATGCAATGCTACTATATTATAACCATATTTCCATTACTATGATTTAGGTCCAATGTTGTATAATAAACATGAAAAGATAGAATAGCATGAGAGTATTGTATGAAAGGCTTATCTAATAGTGTCTAAGAGTATTCATAAAAGCAACAAAAAATAGGCTAATAAATGAACTTTTCATTCCCCCAAACGATAATTTTTCTTGTCCTCGAGAAAAAAACTAGGGGTACAGATTATCTCGTAGGGTGATCTCCCTAAGGTCCATGACAACATCAACTCCCTTGATTTGATTTAAGTAGAAACCTTTGTAAGCTGAAAGTTGTCTCATTCTAATGATCCAAGCTTTCTCACACTCCTCACCTTTTTCCCTGGTCCAATGTGGAAATGGATATAGTAGCATAGGTGGGTAAATTGTGAGTGGTACCCAGTGAATTCCTATGTCAGTACCAATTTTCATGTATCTGTGTACCCTCTCAAGCATGGTGGTAAAATTGTAAAAGGAACGGGGTTCCTTTCTCTTCAACTCTGGGGTCAAGTTGTTCCATCTGCTCTACATATAACTATAACATTTTTGACCCAAAGCCATAGCTAATGTTTTCATTCTTTTGTAATCCTTTGTCCTTAGTTTCATAATTTTTCTTCCTACAACTTTATGATCCAAGAGTTTCAACCATTACTCTATAACTTTATTAGGGTCTTTATATTCTTTCCTTATTGGGAGAGCAACTGATTTCCCCCTCTCCTCATATTCTTCCATTATTTCTCCCCTAAATTGTTCATTCCTATAATAAGATGCTAGTGCCCTTACCTGGAGATCCTCTACAAATATCAAAGGATTCCACTCTATTTCTTTCATCACCACATAGTTGTGTAAATAGTATTCACACAATTGATCTTTCTCCTTTGGTGTAGAATTAACAAAAACACTAAGAAAATCAAATTCCTTGCTCATCCCAATTGATTGGTTACTAACTAGCCTACTAAATTGAAAAATCAGAATTTTTTCTTGCAGAAATAGTGCATGTCCTTCTTGGAGGTCTTTATCTTATGATTTGTGCAGCTTTATCTACCACTTCTTCAAATTTGACTGTTGATTTTCTTAGCTCAATCTCTTTTCCTTCCAACACTTTTGCATGTTCTTCAATCAAATTTTCTTTCTCTTTCTTCCACTTTTATTTCTCTTGTGCAAACTCATCAATCATCCTCCATAGTTGATAACCAAGTGACAAGGTTGTATGGTAAATTGGAGTTCTTATGGGAGGAGGTCTCTAATTTGGTACTACAAGTTCTCCATCCCCTATCTTAGTAATGGATAATTGTGCCAATAAATCAAGTTTAGTACCTAGCCATATATTTACAAATTTTCTTCCAATTCTCATATTTTTGTTTCCCTTCCATTTTTTTTTCATAGCTTTGCACTAATTCTTCCAAATGTTTAATTTTGTTCAAGGCTTCTTGAAGCTCCTTCCTAAAATTTCTATCTTCTATATACATTTCCTCTGTCTCCATAAATTTCTCATTACCTCCCTCTTCATATTCTTGATAGGTAGGACTATCTAGAATTTTCTTTTGTTTTTTCTTGGCAACAAATACATCTTTTGATCCTGAATCAGAAGTTTTAGACACATATATCTTCCTCTTCACATGTGTATGCACATTTCCAGGGATATTTCCTTTCCCTTCGAAGTCTGTCTCTACTATCATTACATCTTCCTCCTGTTGTTCTTTTCCCTTTTCCTCTTCTTTAGGTTTTTCCACACTCCCCCTCATGACACACTATTTCTTTAATATACTTGAATTCCTAGTTGTAGGTGTCTCCTTCTCAACATCCTTATTTTTCTTTTTTCTTTTAGGTGTGGATGTTGTGGATGTATTGCCTCTTCTACTATTGGGTTTTTGCGGTTATGAAGAAGATGGATTTTCTTCCACTATTGGTGACTTAGACTTTGGCACATTGTGCTCCTTGTTATCACTAAAACTTGCACCTGAACTGAGTTATGAAACTCAGTTAGCTAGTGAAACATGGGAGCATTCTTGGGTTGTGGGTCACCCATAGTGAGAATGAACCTCCGGATAGGACGACTTCCTAGTTGGTTATCACCTAAATCTAATTTACTCTACTAGTAAAAGGGTTAAGAAGAAGTAATTGAAATGAAATCTAACTCTATGATGATGCACCTAAATTTTAACCTGATGAGACATGTAAAGTTGCTTACACACACAATTCCAATCATTCAACAAGCTAAATATGCACAACTCAAAATAGTTATATGTTTTGCATGAATATTTCATGAGAAGACTAGTACATTCAATTCTAGAAGGAAAAAGGTTTTCACAACTTGAATTATCTGCAACACAATACAACTCATAACCTACAAATTCACATATATTTCTACACAAAGGTGACGCTAATGAGACACTATAACAAGGAAAATATTAACTTTGCATGTAATGGCATCAATCATTGAAAATTCACACAATAAAACAAAAGATGAGAAGGAAAAGAGCTTATCTCCATTGATTTTCAAGGTGTCAAATGTTGTATAGGACTATGAATGAGTTACAAACTCTGTCTTCCTCCAAGGACTTCAAAATGAGTCACAAGATTGAAAAATCATAAGTGCGAACTAATTCACAAATGAAAAGTGAAGTGAATATATGCTCTTCCAAACAGTTCCACCAAAATAGGATTTAGAAAGTCTTTTGGTTTTACACAACCCGAAATCCTAGAAAATGGCATCTGAAAAGGCTCCAAAAGGGCTCCAATATGTAGAAAAAGTCAAGACATGACTTTATCCACCATAAACACTCCTAAATCTCCTCCAAACTTGGTCAAAAAAACCTTAAAAGGGAAAAACAACTCCCTATATGCTTGCAAAATGTTTGCCAACCTTCAAAGACTACCCTATATTCTTGCAAATGATAAATACATCCATATCTATATCTCCTCAAAAGCATTAAACTCCAAACTGTTTCAATCCTCCCTAAAGTCCTCCATTCATTCATGTAAAATAAATACTCAACTTTCTTTGAAATAGCATTTTAATTTAAGTTATTTATCAAATACCACTCTAAATATTAGATCTTGTATGAAATGGCTTGATTGGATGTTTTATTTGACACTTGATTTGATGCTTGAAAACTTGAAATCTATATCACAATGTTAGCTCCAAAAATATGCATGAACACACATAAATCTTGACATCATGATAGAATATTGAATGTTGATGTAGGTGATTGATAAATCTACTCTTCAATGCTCTTGAAAATAATCTTTTCTCTTGTGAAAGTTTCCTTAATGTACTAGGTGTTTTGAATTGATAGAAAGACTATGTATTTATAGGTAATTTTCTAATTTCCCGACAATTAAAATTCAAAATACGATAATTGCCCCTTGAATTGGGATCGTAAAAAATACTACCAAAAACATATTTTAAATTGGATTCTGGAATCTAAAGGGGACCCATTCACCCTTGGGATAATGGGTCCTAAGACCTAAATCTAGGACACACAATTTTCAAGGTGTTTAATTTGATTTTTGCAACTATTTAATGTAGGCCCCCCTTTCAAAAAATGAAATTAATTAGGCTTTTAAATGCATAATCAGGTCAATTAGAGGCTTAATTCAGTCCAATTTATTTAAAAGGGACCCAAAAATAGTGTGAAAATGTGAAGGAGTACATTTTATGTTACTAGATTTAGCCCCCACTTTAGTGAGAGGATGAGCCCTACGCTCAAACTCACACTAAAGTAGAAAATACTTCAAGAGGGGTCCAAGTGCACAAATATTGATGGGATATGATGACAAAGATCAAGGAGGTTGTACAAGCCCCTAGGATCAATATCCCATGGAAAACCAACATAAGTACAAAGGGACACACATGAATGTATGATATGAAGTGGCAAGACAAGACACACAAATATAAAATGTCAAAATTAATGCAAAGAGGAAAGAAAGATGGACTAGAAAAATGTGTTATGCCACATCCATAAAATAAACTCATAAGGATGTAAAATCACTTATGAAACACATGTATCCATAGGCAACAAATTTGTGTTATGCTCGATGGACATGAAAAATATGCTCACAAGGGCTAGTGTAGTCTGCTATACACTAGGTGAGCCCCCAAGACTTGTGGTGATGGGAAAGTCATTCCAGGTCTATAGGCTCCCATACGTCAACCATGCCAAAAGTTATACTCCTTGATAAATTTGATAAGGCACCACAACATGAACAATATGCTATGATAATGATACATCACTAAATTCAACTTCTATGAACAAATTGAAGCAACAAATATCAAAATTTCAATGAAACTCATGCCAAGATGAAATAATGCCAATATCAATAAAATAATTCCAATGTAATAATCACACTTCCTAGGAGATGTATTTTATCATCACTAAGAAGGGAACATGCAATAATGAGTGGGGGACAATATGCCCCCACTTAAAATGTCAACATACTTGCTATGTTGGTATTTTAAGTAGAAAGAGAGAAAGAGAGGATCCTTGAAAAGAATGCACAACTTCCAAAACTAGTTATACTTGCCCCCAATCATAGAGACAAAGACAACCACCAAGGATTATTATATTTCTGCCAAGATAAATATGGTTGCACCTAAAATTGTACCACCATGAATGATAATGAGCAAGGCACATAAAGTTACTAATTCCACATAGTGATGAGCAACATGATATGATGAAGATCACTATCAATTAGAGGAAATAGGTGCATCAACACAAGGAAGAGCACCACAATCCTTAATATGTTGAATTTTATTCCTCAAAGCCTTAAATTCATTGGTTGAATGACCATGCACTTGATGATATGAACAAAATGAGCTTTTATTGTAGAATTTATTTCGTGTTATTGGAGGAAGATTAATCAAGTGGGCTTTGAGAAGCCTCAACAAGATAGTCTCTTGATAAATAGTTGAAGATGTTCCTTTCTTTTGTGACAAAGATATTTATTGCTTAGTATGTCAATGTGTTACACATACACAAGACTCTTTAGATTGTGAGATTTTGTACTCTCCTTTAAAGGAGAGTGTAAAATATAATGAACCCCAATCATTACTACCTACATGTGTTTGAAGATGTGCTAGGAGTGTTTTGCATGATGATATGATATTAAGTGAAGGTTTCTTTGATGATTTCATTTCTTTTGAGGGACAATAACCAAGACCACTAGTTGTTTCTTGTGTGTTAGAATCTATAAGGACACCTTGTTATCTAGCATCACATCCTTTTCCATTATAGCCAAGTTGTTTCAAAACTTCATAACCTCTTCCATAAATTTTGTCCATCTCTTTTGGATTTGGTGGTTTCTCATGATCACACTCATCATATGTGGATGTATAATTTTTGTTTTCCTCTTTGTTGCTAAAAGTTGTGGATTCACATGATTTTGGTGACTCAACTTGTGTGGATAATATGTTTTTTTATTTATCTTTTCCTATTTTGTGTGTAATCTTATATTCTCCCATGAATGTAGGTGCAAAATCTAATGAACCCCACTCATCGTCCAATAGCTTTGTGACTGCTTCAATATTCTTCTCTTTTTCTTCCTCTTGCATAGGTTCTACTTTTGAAGTTGGTATCAATGTTTTTAAAGGACTTTCCTTGTATTTCTTAGTGTGTAAACAAATTTCTAGTTGAGGGTTAGCCTTGATTGTATAAACCTTGTTGTTATAGACATACTTCATTAAACAATGAAGAGTTGAAGGTGCCCCATTCATTTCATGGATCCATGGTCTACCCAAAATAAGATTGTATGAGAGATCTTAAGGCATGACATGGATAGGAGTTTGCAATGTAACCCTATTAGGTTTAATAGGTAATTTTATCACACCAAGCAGTTGTTTCCCCACAATGTCAAAACCATGAATAGATAAAGAATCAGGTTGAATTTCACTCTTACCCACTCCAAGCTTGTCTAAGAGGCTTACACTACAAAAATTGAGTTGCAAACCACTATCAATGAGAGCACACTTAATTCCACACTTGACACCATTAAAGTTAATACTAGCCACTATCATCAAAGAATCATTTTTTTTTTGCACTTCTAATGAAGGCAACTCATCTTGATAAAAGGTAATGTCTAAGTTTACTGAGTTCATACCTTGAATTAGGGATGCTACATCATTTGGTTACACATTAGGAGGGACCATTACTTGTTGCAAAGAATTTTGAAGAACGTTATGGTAATTAGGTGAAGCTTGAATGAGATCCCATAAGAAAATCTTTAAAGGAGTGTTTTTAAGTTGTTCCACAAGATCATACTCCTTTCCACTATGCAAATGCAAGCAAGGAGCACTAGAAAAAATTGGTTGAGGAAATGGTAATGAAGTAGGTATTGCTTGTGGTTGCCTATTGCTCCTTATGTTATATGTATGAGCAACATTATGATAATTAGTTTTCTGCGACAAATTGTGACTAGTAAGTTACCTTACAAAATTCAAGATATGTCCCGAAGGTTGTGGTTAGTGTTGTGGTGGTCCTATGATAAGAAGTGGCTTAGGAGATGACTTAGGAGGTCCAATAATTAGAGGAATCTTAGGAATTCAATAATTAGAGGACTCATAGGAGGTCTAATGATCAAGGGAGATCTGATGTTTAAAACCTCAACAAAATTATCCTTATTTTGATCTAACTCTCTCTCTCTCTCTCTCTCTCTCGGGTCTCTCCCTCTATCTATCCCTACCACCCTACCTAGATAACTCTCTCTTAGTTCTCTCCCTCACTCTATCCCTCCCACCCTACCTAAATAACTCTCTCTCTCTCACTCTATGTATTATAATCTAACATATAATATATAATATATATACTATATATATGTTGGTAGTTGTTGTCATTGATGTCAACACTTGAGGAGATTTATGTGAGATTATTGATAGTTGGTTGTCAAGCTTGGGATTTTGTTGGCATTAGTTGGTATTGATGTCCTTATTAAAGTTGGCATTGGTTGTCATTGTTGAAAAAATTTCATCATGGGCTAACATTGATGTATGGAAGGGTTTTTGAAGTACATGGTTAGATTCCATGCCTTGTCTAAGAAGAGTTGTTAAAGTTCATGACTGGTTGTCATGCCTTATGTTTGTTGAAGTTTATGGTTGGATGTCATTGTGTATGTTTTCTATTAGCAGAGTTAGTTTCATAGTGATATATTAAGATGTAGATTAGAAGAATTAAGAAGTGTTGTTGACAATGAAGAGATTTTGTTGAAGGTCTACAGTATGTCTTATACTCTCTCTTGATGTTCTTGATGAAGCATGTGTTACTAAAAGAAAGATCTAGCCTCTACAAGGTGCTTAAGTGTTTCTAGTTCAAGAAGCTGCATTGAAGTCTATCTAGGAGAATGCTCTGTATTCCTCCGCTGATGAAGATTTGGTCTTGTGGTTTGGGATTCAATGTTTGTGCTCTGTGGATGTTACACTTCTATCTTTTTGAGTCATTTGTGTTGTCGAGGAGGTTTCAGTGAATTGAAAAACGTTGGAAGTATTGTTGGTTGTCCAAAATGGTTCAAAAAATGCTCCACATTGATGTATCGTCTCTCAGGTTTAGTGAATGTACTCTTAGTGTTTGTATAGTGTCTCAATTCCAAATTCATGTGATGAAGTGGTCTGCAAGTTATTATGATAATGTCATCTCATGTTCATGTGTTATGTGTTTCCTGAATATAGTTCTTTGTTCCTATTTATTCTACGGTAGTTGTTGATGACATGGAAGTATGAAAAAAGTGTATGAAAGTGTTGTTGAATGTTTAGAGAACATCCACATGTGATCCATGCATTGCTATTTGGTCACTTTGGTGTTGCATTGTGTCTTGAGTTGGCGTCCTAGGTTATTTGTAGATATCTGGTTGACAGGGCTTGTTCTTTTTCTTGTGTTGTGTGATTGGGGGTTTGTGCTAGCAATTGAAGATGTGTTAAGTTATATTTGGGTCATGACCTATCTTGGTTAGAACCACCTTGAGAAAATTCAATTGGAAGAATGATTTTGAGCTAACAAGTTATGCGCTTCTTATTTCATCTACAAATTTCCCTTGATGTCGACTTAGATTGTTATGTGACAACATGTGAATTATCTTGTATCACATTAGAAGATATAATAAGTGTGTTTTTGGTCTTATATATCTTCAGGATAAGAACACATTGTTTTGGTTTTTGACTTGATGAATTTATTGTTTATCTTTTTTTTGGCTGACCTAATTGAAGTTTTGAGGAGTTGTGGTGGATATAAACATAAGATCATTTTGGATGCAACATGATGGAGTAGTATAAAAGTGTGAAGAAGTTTGTGTGAAAATTATATTGAATATACAACAGAGATAGTGCAAAAGTGTGTGAAAGGAAAGATCAATTATAATTTAATGCCTTAGTCAACATAGTGAATTGTTGACAAATATTATAATCACTTATAAAATTTCTATATCCTGCTCTAAGACAGTGAATCTCGTTAAGTCGTCTATATATTGCTCTTGGAGTTGGTTGGTACTTCAGTGCTGCAAGACTTTGTATCTTGCTCTAAGGTAGTGAGCCTTTTTGCAAGTCCTTTTGGCAGCTAGCCTTTATATTGCGAGTTAACTCTCACAGTGGTTTTTCCCTCATTGGGTTTTCCACGTAAATCTGGTGTTCTCTTGTGCATGTGTGTTCTTTGATTTATCTTTATTTTATACTAATTTGATTAGAAGTAGAATTTCTATATCTTTCATTGCTAAGGATTGTTGATCATACTGAGGGTTTAAAAATGCTATATCTGTTTAAGGGTTTTAATAAGAGGGTTGTATTATGCTGAAAGTTTCAAGGTCCGAAAGAGCTTAAGTTTTTGGGTAGAATAATTCACTCCCCTCTCAATCTCTAGGTGTGTTCAATAATATAGTATATAATATATTACATAATATATATTATATCTTATATATTATATATTATATTATATATAATATATACTAAATATATTATAATATATAATATATTTATTATATACTTATAATATAAAATATTGTAAATACAATAAAGGTAATAGATATTCGTTACAAATGCATATCCATTACAAAAGAACATCCGTTTTGAACAAATACTTGTTTGAAATAGATATCCATTTTTTTTGACAAAATCAATAACCTCGGGGCTGCCTTCGGATTTGTCTTGGGGGTGTCACACATAGAAATTTAATTGGAAAAATGTGTTTAGAAAATTTTCTTAGTTTTCCAAAGTTCGCCCTTGTGTCTAACAACTTTTTTTTATCCAAATTTGATAAAATGAAAAGGGTTTATTGAGCAAATTATCAGCTTTCCACCAATATAAGATATGCCTTATTTTGAATTTAATAGATAATTATTATTGATTTTATACATGCATTATCATTAAATATCAGATGCCTCACTTCCTTACATCAAAGGCTTATCCAACAAATCTCAAAGATCCTACTTAAAAAAGGCCTCCATTGTGCTTTCAAGCCTATTGCACCTTTGAGAAGTCGAATCTCTTCCCTTAATGACTCCAAGGACATCTTCCTTGATTTTGGAGTCTATAAGATAGTTTTCTCATGCAACATGCCTTACATAGGGGAAACATGTCACTCTTTCAACACCAAGATCAAATAGCATAGTGCTGACATTAGACATGAGCGTTCAAATCCGCCCTAGCCGACCACTCCTCTTCTACAAAGCACCATATTTCTTTGGAAAACACTAAAATCGTATTCAAAGAAGATAAATTCTTCAAGAGAAAACTCAAAGAAGCCATCAAAATCAACAATCACCCCTCAAACCTCAATCGGGATGAGGGATGGCAGTTGAGTCCTTCTTGGCACCCCTTGTTAACCAGCCTAAGAACCCACCAGTTACCCGTTTCTCGTTAATTCCTTTCTTTGCCTTCTCCTTTTCCATCCCATCTATAGTGCCCCTCCGTGATTCACCCTGTTATTTTTGTTCATAAGGTTGATTGGTGTTTATCCTATTTTATTTAAATAAGGTTGATTTGTGCCTTGACCGATTATTATATTAAAATAAAAAAAATTGTAGTTAAAAAGGTATTTTTGATAATTATAATATATATATATATATATGATTGTGGAGGATAACGAATATTATAATAAAATAAAATGATAATGGAAGTAATAAATAAAAATATGATAAATAAATTCATATGTCAATCAAGATCAAAATTTAGGGTCTATCGCATGTGACGGTTCGGTAACCGCTCAGCCTTTCGGGGTTTATAATTATCATTTGGGTATTATCTTGGGGGAAGCATCTTTTCTTGGAGGATGGTTGCAGAGGAGACCCCAATGATGTCTTATATGAAGCGGAATTCATTGCAAATACATAATATATGAGAAGCTATTCCAACATTGATTGGCTACCAGGTGTGCCATTGAAAAGTTCATTATGAGAGGAGGGTTATCTCATCGAATTATCAGGTAATTCCACCATTGTATGTTCCTCTTATTTTTAATAGTATAATGCGAAAGGGGTATCTCACATAGGTTAAGGATCTTAGAGGAATTGTTATTTTTTTGGAGCGCTCTACAAGCTCTTAATTTCTTGTCTTTTGTATTCTTTATCCCTATCTCACGAATAGAAGGCTCGACATGGGTACCCTTGACATGATTCAAAACAAATAAATAGAGTTTCTTCTTATGAAACTAATTGTTTATATGTTAGGAGCACCCGACTGGGATGGGGAATTTTTGCATATATATATATATATATATATATATATATATATATCCCCTACTGGGGCAATCAAATGCCTCATTAGACCACCATTGTAAGTATGCAGATATGAGGCATAAACATCAACCATTTTGAATGCAGGATACTATAACCATCACCGCTTAACAATATTGAACCTTCATCTCACTACTTCTGAGGCTTGGATTAAGTATCCATTTAAATCATTGGCAATTTGTTTGTGAACATGGATCAAGCCTTGTAATTCCTTTCCAACTGGATAGAATTAAATTTCTCTCCTCGACAATCTCTTATGTTTAATTGGGTTCCCACCATGGTGCATTATTTGTCTTAGGTCGTGGGCTCTCCATCTACACCCATGATCAACCATAAGACCACACCCCTTGCGGCATCTTTTGAGCAATCCTTGAACCTTTACCTTGTTTACTTCACTCTTACTTGTGTATCAACTAATCTGTATTGTGTGCAACCCTCACCCACCTTCTTGGCTTCAACACAAGCAACACTTTCTTTGTTAGGGGTATTCCAATGTACTTCATTTATTTGAAGATATGAGAGCTTTCTTGCTAATCCATTTTCTTGCTAAATATTTATTGTGATTAAATTTGACCTATATGTAGTAGTTATTTGAGGAGGATAAGATCAATCAGACGGTCAGCCTTCTCATCAAATTCAATAGCAGGAGGTCCGACTTGGAAAAGAGCTCGAAGACAGATTAAGTTGTTTGTCTCGGTCCCATAGACTGTTTAGTCTCGTGGACGTCATTAAAATCTTTCTTTCATTCATTCATTTTATAGACTTTACATTAGTTATTGTGTTGGTATTTTCTGCACATATTATTCATACTTTAGTTGCTTCTAGAGTGCGTTGGTTGCATCCCCTGTGGTCATTGATTAATCTGATGTCTTTCTTGCACCATATCTTCATGATAAACTATATCTAGAACAAAGGGTTAGCAGTGAGCCTTAAGCTCGACCTTCATGCATTATAAACTTGATATAGTTGTTCATTTGTCTTGGCTTTCATTTACATCAATAGATGTCTATGTGACTTGTGTATTAAACTGTAGTATGGGAGATTGAATCAAGAAAATATGTTGAGTTTCGAATAGTATACGATATGCTTGTATGGGTTTTAGACGTCGGTTGTATCTTTAACCGTTATTAAGATTACTACATTTTTTTGTTACGCATGTATGTATATAAATATATATATGTAAATATAAAAATGTAAATATATATGTGTAAATATATAAATGTATACATATATATATTTATCTATACATGTGCGTGTATATATATATATATATACTTTTAAATAAATGTATTTACTTCTTTTGCTACTGGTTATTTATTGGAAACAACATTATGAATAAACTCTTATCAATATGTAAATGTATATATATAGATACATACACATACACACGTATAGTATATATTTATATATACAAATATATATATATATATAGATGTACTTTTAATTGAAGATTTATTCACGTATATGAAATACAATGTTAGAATAGAAGAGATTAGAATAAGTTTTACTTCTTCAATTAAATGGTTTTGATATTTTTATTCCTTTATATGAATTCAGATTCAATTGCATGTAAGGTTATAGATAAAGAATAGATAAGTATTTAACATCTTAGAATTGGGTTGGAATATCTTATTTATATTTGAGAGTATTCTTGTTATAATAGGGTATGTTCAACATTTTATTAGAAATAGGATTGGTAAATCAATAGTTCATTAAAAAAAAAAAACTATTCGAGTTTCATAATTATTTATAACTATTGTTAAATCAGTAGTCTAATATTCAGATGTCAAAGTATAATTATTGTTAAATCAGTTCATATAAACTTGATTACATTTAGAAGTGAAATTTAATGTAGAATTGTTGATAAGATAATAATATATATATTTCCGATTGTAAATCAATTGATTAGGTAGATAAGTAATTGAAAAGCTAGTAAGAAATAGAATTGAGTTACACAAGTTAATCAAGTGAATTAGTAGCGAATTTAACAAGTATCATTAGATGTGGTAATATTGTTCTTCATAGATGCAATATTGCTTGAACATTTTTATTGGATTTTGTACTTGATTTTGAGATGGAAATGTTTTGGAGTGTTATTTTCGTTATTTCTCCTTGTGGGAATTATGTGTGCGATTTTGGAATTTAAGTTGATTTTGGTTATCAAGATCCATTTTTGAATTGTGTTGTGAATCGGTTGATTACTATTGTTGTCATGGTTGTTGTTTTTTTTCGAGTTGTTTATTAGCCAAATTGTAAGTTTGTTAGGTAATTAGTGGTTGGGTATCATGTGAGAAGAAAATTGAGGTTTCCCTTGGATGCTTTATTGGTTGATTTACTTTTGATTTTGAGGTTAATTTTGATTGTGAGATCATGTTATTGTTGCCACTTTGATTGGGGAACCATTGTGTTAGTGATTTTTTAAGATTTCCAGAGGTTGGGGATAAATATTTTCTTTATTATTGACTTTTCATGTTGGTTCTTTGTGAACACTTGATTCTATACTTGGTTTATGATTATGTGGGTTTTGGCCTTGCACTGTGGAATTGTTATATGTCTAGTCTTTGTGCAAGCTGGTGCATGCCTCGCTTTATGTGATAATTCATGTGGTTTTATATGTTGTGTAAGTTGGCTTACCCGATGAGTGGACTATAGAGTCTTTTTGTTGCTAGTAGGGGGAGTGGCTCTCAATGGGGGTCTGGTGCACAAAGTGGCAGGTTCAGGGTAACTCATAAAGAGTTTATTAATCAATGATAACCTAAAATAAATTAGGGGGTTAGGTATTTCACATTAATCAAGATAACACCTCACTCATGGATCAAGTGCTTGTTTAGGCTTGAGATGAGTGGGAAGGCCTGGAATGGCAAGATCAACTACCTAGTCGGACCGAAAGGTATGTTGATCCCGCATGATTTTGTATGGGGGTTTGGCGGCTAGTAGAGGTGGCCAGGGTAACCGAGGATGGGGGTCTGATAGCCTAGGAAGGTTATGCCAAGGTAACCCATAGAAAACTATGTGACGACACTCCTCCCTATAGCAACCTTGTATGCCTTATTTTTTTCCCCTTGTTGTTCTTGTACCTTTGGAAGCGGTTGTTTGTTTATGTTTTGTTTGTTACTTTTGTATGTTGGAGTCATATTAGCCTATGTTTGCTTGATTGTTTTTGTAGTGGGTCCTTATTGTCATCTCTTAGCATGGGGGATGGAACTTAGGGTTCCACATGGTTGGGTGGAACATATTATGCACTCCATTCAGTTCCTAGATAATGTTTGTGAACATGGTGTGTATCGCATGCAAAGATTCTTGACGTTGTACCAATATTGAGATAGTGTTGACTTTATGTAATGTAATCATTTCAATTGTATCTTACCATGTATTTGATGTATCCTTCTCAATGTTATAAGAGAAGCTTTGATGTAAACTTGTAATCAATGTAATGATCTACCCCCATGTTTGGCCAGTTGTATATATTTTCATTTGTTTGTATTCTATGCTCTTAAATGGTGTTGTATCTATGGAAATATGTTTATCTAATTCTTTTAATGCAGTGGATGTAAATGAAATTTTATTGTAGTTATTTTGTGTTGTATGTTTGGATTGGATAATTGAGGCGTTCGTAATGCAGTCATGAAACCCTAAAGGACATAGTCATTGAAAATGTACATGTGGATTACATTCTATTTTATAGTTGGTATGATCTATACGTTGATCCTTTTTTTTAAAAAATGTGTCATAATTATTCGTCAGATGTGTTGTCATTTCAGGTTTTGTGGTGGGGCATTTTACATGGTATCAGAGAGCAGGTTCATATATTGGGCACTCTAGATACATATGAGCCTAGTACATTCACCTAGTTGCTTGTACTCTTGAGTTTATTCCTTCACCTTTCTGTCGTTTTCGCTTAGTAACCTGAGACTTGTCCTTTGGTGGTCTTGGTCCAATGGTGCAGAAAACTGGTGGAAAGGATAGGACCCTCGGTGTAGTGCACAATGCACCAATATTCTTTCTATTAGGGATGCATTATGGACTCTTGTGTGGCCTTGTGATGTGACTTCTGGTGATGTGAAATTGTGTAGGTATGTGAAGAATGCATGTTGAATTTGGAATTTTGTGTTTATGAAGTGATAAATTATGTTTTGTTTCTTCTAAAGAGGTGTGAAATCATGATTTTGTGTTGAATATGTTATGAGATATAATATTTCCTAATGAATAAAGTGGAATGTCTTGCATGTAAATAAGGGAAATTTAATGAAAATGTGTGCTTTGAGTGTATAAATATTTTGTGTTTGGTGAAAGTGTGGCATTTTGATGTAATGAATCAACTTTGATGATTGATATGTAGCGATGGTTTATGAGTTGATTTGATTACTGAGTGTTGTTTTTGGTTGTGTCTTGGTGAAAGGGACAGTGTCACAATACTCATTCGTGAGTACCTTGCTATGTTGCAATTTAATTCCATGGTGTGCCTAATCACATATATATATATATATATATATATATATATATATGTTTGATACTTTGTTTGATGCAGGTTGCAGGTACCAAGCATCAAATCCATCTGCACTTCCAGGTCTGAGCGTGCCTGAAAACCCAATGGAAATGATGTTGAAAAAGAAGATGAAAAAAGGTCCTCTACCCTTGCCATCATCCTCGGAGAGGATGTGTATCCCGTCAGTCACTCGTCACTTGTGTATGTGCTCATGGTTAGTTGTTCTCATCTTTTGTCATTGTTGATATTAGGTTGCAAGATTATTTGATGTTACTTGTATTTAGGTAAGGAAATATGAATGTGGTGTTACTTATCAAATTTTGAACTAATGTGTGTATGTTTTATTCAAACCTTGCGACTTCTAGGAGAAAGTTGAATTTTAGGGGCGGAGGATGTAGTGCCCCTCCATGATTCACCATGTCAGTGTTGTCTATAAGGTTGTTTGGTTTTTAGCCTATTTGATTTAAATAAGGTTGATTTGTGCCTTGATTGATTATTATATTAAAATAAATATTTTTGTAGTTAAAAAGGTATTTTTGATAATTATAAAAAATATATATATATATATATATATAAATGATTGTCGAAGATAACGAATATTATAATAAAATAAAATGATAATGGAAGTAATAAATGAAAATATGATAAATAAATTCATATGTCAATCAAGATTGAAATTTAGGGGCTATCGCATGTGACGGTTCTGGTAACCGCTTAGCCTTATGGGGTTTATAATTATCATTTGGGTATTATCTTGGGGGAAGAATCTTTTCTTGGAGGATGGCTGCAGAGGAGACCTCCCAATGATGTATTATATGAAGCGGAATTCATTGCAAATACATAATATATGAGAAGTTATTCCAACATTGATTGGCTACCAGGTGTTCCATTGAGAAGTTCATTCTGAGAGGAGGGTTATCTCATCGAATTATCAAGTAATTCTACCATTATATGTTCCTCTTATTTTGAATAGTATAATGCGAAAGGGGTGTCTCACATAGGTTAAGGATCTTAGAGGAATTTTTATTTTGTTTGGAGCACTCTACAAGCTCTTAATTTCTTATCTTCTATATTCTTTAGCCCTATCTCACGAATATAAGGCTTGACATGGGTACCCTTGACATGATTCGAAACAAACAAATAGAGTTTCTTCTTATGAAACTAATTTTTTATATGTTAGGAGCATCCGACTGGGATGGGGAATTTCTGCACACACACACACACACATATATATACATCCCCTACCAGGGCAATCAAATGCCTGATTAGACCACCATTGTAACTATGTAGATATGAGGCATAAGCATCGACCCTTTTGAACGCAGGATCTTGTAACCATCACTGCTTAATAATATTGAACCGTCATCTCACTACTTCCGAGACTTGGATTAAGCCTCCATTTAAATCATTGGAAATTCATTTGTGAACACGGATCAAGCCTTGTAATGCCTTTCCAATTGGATAGAATTAAATTTCTCTCCTTAACTATCTCTTATGTTTAATTGGGTTCCCTAAAATAAATTAGGAGGTTGGGTTGTTCACATTAATCAAGATAACGCCTCACTCATGGCTCAAGTGCTTGTTTAGGCTTGAGATGAGTGGGAAAGCCTAGAATGGAAAGATCAATTGCTTGGTCTGACTGAAAGGTATGTTGATCCCGCATGATTTTGTATGGGGGTCTGGCAGCTGGTAGAGGTGGCCAGGGTAACCTAAGATGGGGGTTCGGTAGCCTAGGAAGGTTGCGCCAAGGTAACCCATAGAAAACTATGTGATGACACTCCTCCCTATAGAAACCTTGTATGCCTTATTTGTTATCCCCTTGTTGTTCTTGTACCTTTGGAAGTGATTGTTTCTTTATGTTTTGTTTGTTACTTTTGTATGTTGGAGTCATATTAGCCTATGTTTGCTTGACTGCTTGTGTAGTGGGTTCTAATTGTCATCTCCCAGCATGGGGGGGTGGACCTTAGGGTTCCACATGGTCAGCTGGAACATGCTATGCACTCCATTGAGTTCCCAAATGATTTTTGTGAACATGGTGTGTACCCCATGCAGAGATTCATGACGTTGTACCAATATTGAGATAGTGTTGACTTTATGTAATGTAATCATTTTAGTTGTATCTTATCATGTTTTTGATGTGTCCTTCCCAATGTTATAAGGGAAGCTTTGATTTAAACTTGTAATCAGTGTAATGATCTACCCCCATGTTTGGGTAGTTGTATATATTTTCATTGGTTCATATTTTATGCTCTTGAATGGTGTTGTATCTATGGAAATATGTTTATCTAATTCTTTTAATGCAGTGGATGTAAATGAACTTTTGTTGTAGTTATTTTGTGTTGTATGTTTGGATTGGATAATTGAGGCGTTTGTAATACAGTCATGAAACCCTAAAGGACATAGTCATTGCAAATGTACATGTGGATTACATTATATGCTATAGTTGGTATGATCTATACGTTGATCCATTTTTAAATTAAAAAAAAAGTGTCATAATTGTTAGTTGGATGTGTTGTCCTTTGGGGTTTCATGGCGGGGCGTTACACCATCCTTTGCGCTCCCCTTGTCGACCCCCTTCTGTAGTGTCCTTGTGTCCTGCCTTTCCTTGCTCACTTTTTTTCGAGTTATTCTATTTCTATATCTTTTTATTCTTTTTTAATTTTACTTCTCTTTTATATGCATTATTCAAATATTTTCTTTTAATTAATATTTTTTCCATTTTGAATTTATTTATTTGTATCTATTAATGTGTTTATTGCTTATTTTTCTTTAGTCTCAATTTCCATATTCTTATGTGTTCTTAATTATTCATCTTATTCAATTCAAAATAATATATGCATAAATTTAACTTATACATATATTTTTCAACTTTTTATATTAAATTTATCTTATATTTTCTTAATTAATTCATTTCAATTTATATTAATTCCTTCTATTATTGATCACTTCATATTTATATATACATTACTATTCTTCTGATTGCATGAATTGAAATATTTTTTTACTTTCTTATTTATCTCAATAAACTATTTCCCTTCTTAAATTAGTTTTGATCCTTAATTCCTTATATTAATTCTATTTTGAGCTATATTATTTTTAGACTAATCTTTTTTTTTTTGAAATTTCAATCTTCATTTATGTTTTTTGTATTATTAAATTTAGCCTTATTTTTATTATTGCATATTATCTTATATGTACTGTTGCATATAGCCTTATTTTAATGCATTTTTAGTTTATGCATATATTCTTTTGCTTTTTTTAGTCTCTTTATTCTTCTATTTCATATTTTTAATTTTCCTTCCTTAATTGCTTCTCTTATTGTCTTTTTCCTTTTGATTATTAATTTGGTTGTATTCTTCATTTTCTTGTGGAAATTTTAGTCTTCATTTTTTTTGTGTTATATGTATTATTGCATATACCTTTTTTGCATTATTGAATATATTACATTCTTTTTGTTACATATTTAGCTTATGCATATTTTTTCTTTTTATCTAATTTTGATCTCTTTTTTCTTGTGGAATTTTCAGCCTTCATTTTATGTTTTATGTATTATTGCATATAGTCTTTTATTTTTTAAGTTGTTTTTAATCTCTTTATTCTTCTTTTTCTATCTTTTAATTTGTCAAGTTTCCTTGTGTTTTCTCCAAAATCTTTCTTTTTTAGATTTTTATTTAAATTAATCTTTTGGTCCAGTTGGTCCAATGGATTGCTTCTTTGGTTCTTTTGTTGGGTTCCTTTCTCTCTCCCTCATCTCTTTCCTTTAGCTTTTTAGTTAGTTCTTGGTCTGCAATTTATCATTTGTCTCCTTGAGCTCTCAGTTATCCTAATGATGGATCACAGAGTGTGATCTGAAACGTTGATGCAAATTTTTTTACACAATCAAATCCAAAAATCATAGAAGCAAGAATCAATATGGATTGTGGATATCTAATAAAATACAATTCTTTTGTTAGAGTAAGTATGTTTGTACTTATTTGTCAAAGTAAGTGTATATACATTGTTATCTTTTAAGTTGGAAAAACATTATATATATGTAATTTTTTAAGTTGATTAAATAATTTTATAGTAAATATACTTGGGATCTAGGAATCATACAAAAATAAGGCTTAAACTCTAGATGTTGATGTCAAACAACCAATTATACCAAATATACCATCATTCCAATATTTATAGTCATTACAATATAATCCAACTAACTAAATAACCAATGCCACATAACATATACCATGCATAAGTTGCACCAATCCAATTAAAATTGAAGCAACAAGATAGGAAAAAATAGGAACCATCATATAACAATCAACAACATTACCACTCACACCACGAAAAAACTACAAAATTATGAAGATAAACCCATTCAGTCAAACCAACAACCAAACACATCAACCACACTTGTAAATCCACTAGCTAACACTCTACCACACCAAAAATCTAGGGAAATCCATGTCACAAGCTAGATAAAATAGAACCTAAGAAGGCCCTAATGTATTTTTCTTCCCCTTACCAACATATTTCTTACACTCCACAACATCCTCAACTAAAAAAATCTCAAAAAAATTCATAGACATAGGGATGAAATTCTCAAGCATAAAGATAGTCAAACCTTTCACCAACACCTTGACAACCTTTTGAAGGCTTGAATGATGCTACTTGGAAGCATGAAAATTTTCAACAAGGCTCTCATAATACACCTTCAACTAGTGCATTATATCTTTAAAATCATCATGAAGAAGAAATGATCTTTCTACCTAAGAAAGCATCATTGTGCAACTATATGAATTTGCAACATCAAATACATTGCAACAACCATGAGTATGGTCATGGTACAAGAGCCTATTAGTTATAACAACCCTCAAACCAACCAATAGAGCCCCATCCAATTCTTTGGACAAATCTCAAATCCCTAAAATACCACCAAATGACACCCACATTATCTTGCTAGACAATCACATCCTTCAATGTCAACATATTAAACACAGTCATTACATGAATTCTAGAAATAATTCTACCAACCAATCTATTAGAGTAATCATTCATTAGCTAATAATTAAATAATCTTCAATTAATTATTAGGCTAATTTCACTTTATGCACTTAAGCTAAACTTAGGAGTGTTTTTTATTTATTAGATTAGGCTATTATTAGATCATTATGTCTCATTACATATGATGATGGCACTTTTCATGATGTAATCCCTTTTCTCCTTTAAGGTTTTCTCTTATAAGAATTATCATTCCTTGTATTATTCTATTTTGTAAGTTATTCTTTTTGAGGAAATAAAAAATCGTTGTTTGTAGATCTTGTGCATGGAATGTGTTCTTGTTTTCTATTTGATCCTACTTTATGTGTGTTTTACAATTTCAACATGGTATCAGAGTGTGGATTCAACAAACCCCTTCTCCATTTTTAAGGGTTTTCTTCAACTAGGGTTACAAAAATACTAGATCTAGGATCTTCATCTCTTTTTGGGGAGATCTAGAGTTGGGTGAAATTTTAGTGCACTTTGGGGCCAAAATGTCTAAAGTGACCAAAAACCTAAGGATCAATTGTCATTTTATGAAAAATTGAGGTAACATTTTCATACATCCCTATAAAATCCATATAGTTGTATAGGTCTATACACCATATAGGTATGGATTTCATTGCAAACACTTCTATGTGGGTGTGGGTTTTAGAAAAAAAATCAAGCAATTTTAAAAATAAATATATAAGGCAATCGTATGTTTTTAATGAAATTGATAATTTTTTCATCATTGTACACCCCTATACCTAGCTGATGTCAATGATCAGCCTTTGTTGGCACCACCACCCACATTCCACTATTGGCGGAATGATCCACCACCACCTTTGTGGGCACCCTTGTGCAACATAACATCTCAACCCCTAAGTCTTCTTCCTCATGTACAACCAAAGGTCATGATTGTTATGCATGAGCCTTACCTTCTATAGCTACTTGGATACTTGATTCCAACACAACACATCACATGAATTATTCTCAAGATTTTATCTCACCCCTTTCAAATTGCGGCAAAACACAAATTGCAATAGGAGATTCTACACAACTTTCAAATTTGGGCTCAAGTACTCTTCCAATTGAAGATGGTTTTCTTTAGGATGTTCTTGTCATTCTTGATTTCTCCACCAACCTTGTTTCAATGTATTATATTTTACGATCTAACATTGGTAGGAAAATTGAGTTTACCCCACATGATGTAGTTATTTGTAACCTTCATGATCCTGATATTGTTTTGGCTACTAGGAGTGTTGATTCTTCCTCTCATTTATATCGATTTGATGGTTTTGAGAATTCAACTTGTTTAGGTTCATCTTTCATAGCACATGCAAACACTCTGAGTAAGATTTTGCATGAATATTTTGGTCATGTCAATTATAGATATTTCCAAAAGATGAGTATTCAAGCACTGGTTTTAGGTATCCCTACGATTTCTTGTATCAATGGTGTTTTTCAAGGTTGTACCTTGGTAAAAATCACCAAGATCCTTTTCCTATAGGTAGATCCACACATGCTAAGGCACCATTAGAGTTGGTATATAGTGACCTCATGTCATTTTTAATTTCTTTTTTAGGGGCTAAATAGGTGCTCACATTTATTAATGACTTCTCCAAATGTGCATGGGTACCTTCTTAGGTACAAGAGCAACGTCTTTGATTCTTTCAGGATCTTTAAGGCATTTTTGGAGAAGAAATACGGTCTTTCTATCAGACAAATACATATAGACAATGAGGGAGTATGTAAATTGGGCTTTCAGGGAATTTTGTACTGAGCATGGTCTTTAGCATCAACTCATAGGTCCATACACCCCTTAGTAGAATGGTGTTGCTGAGCTAAAGAAAATAACTTTACAAGAGATGGCCAACTATATGATTCAGTCATGAGATATGGATTCTTCCTTTTGGACTGAAGCAGTGAATTGTGCCAATTATATTCAAAATTATATGCCTCATAAAACATTGTGATATATGGATCTTGAAGAGGACTGGTCCCATGTTAAGCTCGATGTATCTTCATTCAAAATATTTGGTAGTGAGGCTTGATAATTCATTCTAGAAGATCAATAGAAAGCCAAACACCAACCACTCATCTTTTTTTTTATCTATTGTGAGGATGTTAAGGCATACAAATTGTTTGATCTTGATTGTAGATATATTTTTTTAGACAAGATGTCCAATTTGATGAGTGCTTTCCTTAGATAGATCCTTCATCACCAACTTCTCTCTCACTTTCTACCACTATCTGTTCATCTCTTAAGGATGAGGATGATGCTCTAGCTCTCTCTCCATGCCCATATATTTGGCCCTTATCCAAGTGGGTCCGTAATAGTATTGATACAATTAGATATTTGGCAGGTGATCATTTAGAAACTCATCTTACTCATGCACAAAAATAAGGTATTAGTCTTTTGAGTCATACCATTTTAAATGATCCTAAAATTATTTGAGGTGATCATTATTCTTGAGTGGGATAATGATATTGCATATGAGTATTCTTCACTGATGAAGAATAATACTTGGTATCTTGTTCCTCTTCCTAAGGGAAGAAATTTGGTTTGGTGAAAGTGGGTGTACCGTACCAAATATGTTGCAGATGGTTCCATTGAAAAGTTCAAGGCTCATGTTGTTACAAAGGGTTTCTCTCAAGTCAAAGGAATTGACTATTCTAAGACTTTTCCCCTTTTTCCAATATTAACTCTATTCACCTTGTACTTTCATTTGTAGCTTCATAGGGATGGATAGTATATGAGATGAAAGTGAAGAGTGCTTTCTTTTATGGTAATCTTCATGAGGATAATTATATGGAGTATCCATATGATTTTTATTAGGACCCTTCATTGGTTTGCATGCTTCATCATTTATTATATGGTTTCAAACAAGCTCCTTGGGCTTGGTATGAGAAGATGGACATTTTAATGCTTTCTTCTGGCTTTACACGATGTCATTCTAGTCCTAAAATATACATTCAAAGATAGGAGGGTGATATTTTGATCCTTTTGCTATATGTAGATGATTTGAGTCTTATAAGTGGTTCATCCTCCATGATCCAAAGTATTCAATGAGCTTTAATGGAGCATTTTGAGATGACATATCTCAACCTTCTACACTACTTTCTTGGTTTACAAGTTACTTAGTCTTTGAATGTGTTTTCTATTTTTCAGTAGAAGTATGTTATTTACATGCTTAAGATATTTGGCATACTTGATTGAAAGCTTGCCCCCATACAATTTCAATCAGGAGTTGTATTTCCTTCCACTTGTACTACTCATTCAGTAGATGCTACATTGTACATGAAGTTGGTTGGAAGTCTCGTACTTGACATATTCACATATTGATCTTTCTTTTGTAGTTGGAATTGTCTCTTAGTTCTCTCACGATCCACATGAGATTCATTATCAAGATACCAAACATATTTTTGAGATATATTTCGAGCACCTCACATTATGGTATCCAATGTACATCAAGTAATTTTGAGATAGTTGCTTCATTGACTCATATTGGGGTGGTGATGTTAATGATAGGAATTCCACTTTTGGATTTTTTTTTTACCTTGATTTTTTCCCCATTACATGGCCTTGCAAGAACAAATATACTATTTCATTATCATCTACCAAGGTGAAGTATCATACAACAATTTTAGCCAGCCAAGAGGTTTTATGGCTTTGTCATTCATTAAATGAGTTCAATTTTCCTCGTGATAGTCCCACTATTGTTTTGTGCAACAATCAGAGTTTCATTCACATTTCTCGTAATCTAGTGGAGCATAAAAATACTAAGCACATAGAGATCCACATGCACTTCATTTGACATTTGATTCAAGATGGTTTTCTCACCTTAGAGTACATGCCTATAGAGGATAAATTCGCAAACATCTTCATGAAACCTTTAGCATTTCATCATTACCTCCATTTGAACTTGATGCTTGGGGTGAATGAAGTTGTCCTTGAGGGGTCTTCATGAGGCTTCCTTCCTTCATATTTTTATATATACTTTCATCTCTTTTTTTTTAGAGGATTTTTTCCCATGAGGTTTTCTCCTTTTCTCTAGCTATGAGAGATTTATTTTCTTGTACATGGGTACCTCATCAAACCTTGTTGTTGAGACCCATTCATGCATTCTTTGATTTTTATTCATTCCCTTTTATTATTTTTTTAGATACTCGCTTAGTTACACTAAAGGGCTCGAGTATTAGAGTAATCATTCATTAGCTAATTAATTACTAGGATAATTTTATTTGATTAACTTAAGATGAACTTAGGAGTGCAATTTATTTCATTAGATCATTATGTCTCAATACATAGGATGATGAAACTTTTCATGATCTAATCCCTTTTCTTATTTAGGGCTTGGTATTATAAGCATTCTCATTATTTATATTATTCTATCCTGTACAAGTTTTTCTATTTGAGGAAATAGAAAATCATTGTTTGTAGATCTCATATGTGGAAGGTTTTCTTGTTTGATATTTGTTCCTACTTTATGTGTGTTTCATAATTTTAACATAATGAACTATAAATAAACATCCTTATATTAGTAGACTCATTGCTACCCCAACCCATTATCAATTCAAAGAACCATAATATATAGAATTAGAAGCTACAAGATCACCTTAGGAAACTATTCTTGCCTCTCCAACCAAATTCTCCCTTTTCTATCCCTAAGGCCAACACCCATATTTTCCACCCAATTAGCTATATAATTCATTGTCCAGCCAATGTGAATAAAGGAAATGCACACAAAAGAATTAGCAAAAATTTGAGCTTCTAAAAGAATGATATACAAAATTTAATTCCTACATTTTGTACAGTTCAAAAATTTGATAACAAGCTTAGAGTTTCCCTCCACTTGAATCCACTTCCAAAAAATTTCTTTGGCAAATATTAAACCCCATAACACCACTTTATCTTTAGTGATTTTTTATTCCTCCCAAAATTCAAATATAAAGGATAAAATGGGTTGGATTTCAACATTTCTAAAAATACACCCACCACCAGCCTACACTCGAATCGCCCTTAGCCACTCTATCAAAGTTCAACTTAATCCATATCTTGTTAGGACCAATTTAACCAATCTTTTTAGTTTATGTACTTTAATTCTACACTAATCAAGCCATAGAAACCTCATCCAAGTGGGTGAAAGATCAAAGTTTTGTCATACTTTTATAAAGAAAACAACTAATATTAATCTAACTTTTTATCTTTAATCACTAGAAAGTGATATATATTTTAAATTTTAAAATGATTTAAACTAATGAAGTGTAGATTTTTAATGCATTTTTTATTCATGTTTTTTAAGAAAAGAAAAGATATTTGAATATTTTTTTTGTAAAATTGACACTATAATTTAATTGCTAATAAAATGTTTAAAAATGAAGTGGGACATCGCTCTTTATATAGTAGTTTTTTTTTTCAATATTTTTTTATATATTTATAACTTGAAACTTTAGTTCATGGATTAATTTTTGTCCTATTTTAATAATTATGTATTTTTAAATTTAAATCTTAAAATTTGCATGTACCAAAAACATACTTATTTTTAAGAAACGTTACTTTTTTCTTAACTATTTATCCAAAATAGAAAAAATATAATCTTAACATGGAATGCCTTCTTGAGTGCATCACATATTTTTTAAATTTTTAATAATATTTAATATTTTTTCTTGGCAAGATAATTAGCCTTATATATTGGTGTTGTTGACATTCTTTTGGTATAATAATAATAATATCTTATACATATATTTTTAAAATATTTATTATAAATCTACAAAAGGGTATTTTTAGATTTTGAAAAAGTATTATTTTATTTTATTTTTTGATGAATTTTCCAAATATCTATATTAATAAAGATAAAATTACAAATTCACAAAAAAGGGGCGGGTGGTAAGAAGGCACACCTCGAAAGTCACATGGGACCAGCCCAGAAAAACCAAAATATCAAATGTCACATGGGCCTAGCCCATAATTTCAACAACAAAAAGAAAACTAAGTAGCTAAGGCAGTGCCAGTAGATCCTGGGGGATCCCGGTCATCCAGATGTTTCCCCCATACATCAGCGGGGTTTGGAGTGACGTCAGGAGGAGCATCCCAACCATCATAAATCTTTTCTTCCTCTTCCTCTTTATCCTCACGTCAAGGTGAGATTGCGAGAGTCAGCCACGGAAAGCTTTTGCCAGTGGAAGGCCAACCAGAGCCAGAAGCAGGTGGAGAATCCGAGGGCCACCCAGAACCACCTCCACTATTCCTCGGCGCACCACTAGAGTGCCAACCCTGACCAGGACGTGGCGAAGGAGAACGAGCCCGCCTGGGAGGCCGAGAATCCCTCTAAGCAAGAGGCTGGGAGCGAGCCCGCGTGGAATCACTCTGCTTCCGGCCCCGAGAGGGTGACCGACCATGGGAGGAGGAGGGAAAGTCAGGGATCCAAGCCACAGTACAAGGGGCATTGCCCCAGTGGTCCAGGAGAACCTGCAGGTGAGCCACTTCTAGTGCAACCTTGTTGGCTTGCACTTGAATATGTAACATTACATTAGAACATATAATTGCTTTAGCATAAAGAGATACATTAACATCTAAATGTGAATGAGCAAAAATACAAGCATTCTTGTCTTTCTAGATATTGAAGAGGATTTCCACTCTGAAAGTGTGCCAAAGCTGGGTGAACTTAGCCGAGGTTCCAGTTGGGTCCCCCAGTAGAACCATATGCCACAAAAAAGGTTCAGGCCTAAAAGGCCGAAAGAAATCACGAATCCAAGTCCAGAACTGCTGAGCTCTGGGACAAAATCAAAAAGGTCCTTGAAGCTTTCTGGCTGCCCACAAAAAGGGCAGCGAGGGTCAGAGACCCCCAAATGAACCAGCCGAGAGCCCACAGGCAAGCCTTGGAAAAGAATACATCGAGCAAAGTGGGCCAACCTCGGATTAACAATTGTAGACCAAATGGCATCAAACCTCCTATGCCAAGTAAAGACCGAGGAGTTAAGAAGCCACTGCTAGTTCAAAGAACTAATCATAGGGAAATGGGGTGAAAGCCAACTGTAACCAAGATGTGGCTTGTAGCTCCTTAGAGGAGTATCTGGAAACCATTTCCAGTCTTTCCACCAAGGTTTGTGCCCATGAATGCCAACTTTGTGAAGAATTTCCACCGAAATGGCGTTCACCAGCCCATCAAAAGTAGGACGATCCTGATTTTGAAGGCTGAATTGGGTTTTAAAAGCATCCCACTGCAAAATACTCATGGTAGGTTGGTGGACGAGCTAGTGCAAAGTATGAATGCCCTTCTTATGAAATCTAAGAGCTTTGAGCCAAGGTGACTTAGCTAGGGGTTGACCATTCTGAGCCAGAAGGGGAGACCACCAAAGGTTATGTTGGTTGATGGAAAGCCCATCAGGAAATCCAGCCCCGACCCAATGGAGCCAAGGCTTGACAGTTTCCCAAGAGCACCAAATACTTTTAGCCACAAAGGAGCCCATAATTTAAACCGGCTCCCTCATAACCAGAAGGGTTTGGAGACCGATTCCTTTCCAAGCGGGTATGTGAACAGGAAACCCAGACTGAATACAATGCCTGAGGAGAATTTTCCAGGCTTTATCCCCAGTAAGCGCACGGATAATCCATTTGACACAGAGAGCAGTCCCTTGCCATTGAGTGAAAAGCAAGCCAAGCCCTGTCGAATCCTTGGGGAGACAACAAAATTCCCAAGCGACCTGATGAAAGCCCTTATGGGTCTCAGCAGAGGCCCAAAGAAAATAGATGAGTAGGAGTTTTAAAAAAACTTTTTTTAATTTTATTTTTTTGGTAAATTAGCCCCAAAGTGATGCTACCTATGTATTTAGTGGACTCTTCTGGTTGAAAAATATGTGGTCCATATCTAATTTATCTAGAATGAATCCAATTAAATCATATGTTTGATAAGAATGGACTTTCAATTAGAAATACTTAAATTCACTTGTGTTAATAAGTTGGCCTAAATTATGACACTTTTTTGAAATTTTTCCCAAGAATCCACCTCTTTTTTTAATCCTTAATTCTAATCCCTTCACATGAAAATTCCCAAATCCTTATAAGTGGCATCAAATTAATCCCAAATTATTTTCATAAACTTTTTCTTCTCTTGAAAAATATGCCTTTTCCTCTCCTACCACATATTTTAGATAATTGACACAATGGTACACTCTTAAATCAGACATAGCCATTGGTTATTGATCTTCATATTTTAACCTAGAAGAAGATCCCTGATATTCTTCAATGTGACCAAATCCATTCCCCATATGTTTAAATACCAATTCCATAACTAAATACAACAAAATTATAACGGAGGAAAAGATGCTAGTTAGTCTCTTCTTGCACCTTACACAAAATGCATCTAGAGGAAACCCCCTTCACTAACTTTTATATTTTATCCTAGTTAAGAAATCTCCAATCAATTTCCACCCAAAGGAAGGCATTGCCCTTTGGTAAGACTTTAATCTAGCAAATTTTTAGAGATGAGAATTCACTCCATTCCATGTCTTTGCTAGCAAGGAAATGTTAAGTTGAGCTAATAGAAATACCAATATTGTCATCCCTATCCTAAAACAATGAATCACATTCCCTTGAGATAAAATATGCCATATTTTTAGGGATTCTTTTAGCTGAGGAAATAGTGCACTCAACTCCACTAAGGTGAAGTCAAGGTCTCACCTTACTTTACCATTGTAAGAATCCTTTTAGTAATCCATATCTCTTACACCAATAATATCCTCAAAATGAGAAACCAAGGGTCACATCCTATTATTGTTGATTAAAGTAGTATTAACAAGCCAATAATAATTCTAAAAGTAAATTCTATCTCATTTCCCAAGCTTCAACCTAGATCAGCCCAAACATTAGAACAAAAAATTTTGATTCAAAAAACTCAAGCCCATAAGGAGAACAACGTCCTTTGTCAAAATCCCTTTAATACACTAGGAATATATTTTTCCTAATTCACATGGCTCTAGAGTTTATTTCTCACCACATATAAATTCCACAAAAATATTCATCCCCAATTCCCTATTCATCAATTTTTAAATCCTAAAACCTAAGTTGCCTTCCTTCTTGGGATGATACATAATCCCATTTGATGAGACTATGCTTTCAAAGAAAATTGCACCATACTATAGAAACACTTTTTTAGTAGCCTCAATTTATTTTACCACTCCTTGAAGAAATATAATCTCACAATCCTTATTTTTCCACATCCTTTACCTCTAATCCCAAAGGAAGCTAGATTTTATCAATCCTATTAGATTGTAGCTTGATTTTTGTAGGAAAATGAAAAAATTATATTGCAATTACCTTCAAAAAGCCACTTAACCCAAGATTATTGATTCTAAAATGGCCCCCCATCCTAATAATGGAATTTAACTCCTCCATAATTATCATAGTCAATTATACCTTCTCCTTACTACACCCTTTCCAAAAAATAAGAGCCTTCATTTCTTGTAACCAAGCTCCTGCCTATAATTTCTTCTCAAAAAGAGCCCCCATTTTTCTTTGTTCCATTTAAAAAAAATTCTCTTCATCTCTACCATATTTTTTGTAACATAAAATATATTCCATCCATTGAATTCCACACCCCACCATTACTTCAAGGCTTCACCAAAATTTGGTCTTTCAAGCTATACAACTTCTAGCTTGAAAGGACAACGTCTTGGCTTCTTGTCCTTGTTAATAACAATCTCAATTTGCTAAGGATACTAGCCACCATAATGAATGACCATGGCCTCAAAATATACATGAATCATGTCAACCAATTGGAGTTATCTAAGAATTTATCTAATCTACTTAAATACAATATTCTCCATTATTCCTATTATTCAAAGTAAAATACCAAATCTTTGGCTTAATATCCCCAAATCACACTCCACACCAAAATCCTTGAAGAAGGACCAACCAAGATAAAATAGATCCATCTATATTTCTCCTTTAGGCTTAAAATAGAATTTAAATCACTACCAATTAGCCAATTCTTATTCCCAAAATTATCCCCTAGCTTTGCAATTCCCTTCCAAACTTCTAATCTCTCAAATTTTGAGCTGGGGCCATAGCATTGGAACCCACTATGGATAAACTATCTTGGAGATTAAAGAACCTAAATTTCAACCAATAATGGTATTTCACCACAAACTAACTATTGGTTCTTGATAAATCCAAGAGAATAGCCAAGCCACCAATCATACCTCAAGCATTGACCCTTGTCCCTAAGCTCATATTCCAAATTATTCTCAACACGTCCTTCAAAAAAGACCCTTCATAGATTAGTCTCCTAAAATAAAAATAAATGTGGATCCTCTACCTCAATTATTTATTTTCACATTTAATTTATTTTTAGGCCACTAAGCCCCTTCATTTTCTAGCTAATAATCTTCATATCTCTTGGAGACATGGAGGTACTCACCTCCAATCTTATGTTTTTTTGGATGAAAGCTTGGGTAACTTTCTCCAAATATTCTAATGATATTTTTTCATAATTACTCACCTCTATATTTCATTCTTGACTATTTCCAACCCTAGTATCCAATCCAATAGTGTTTTAAGTTTTACCATCCATCCTTTTTCTCCTTGTCACTATATTCCATTCCAAGATTACATTTTGTACCTGAAAACATCAATATTTTGAGCCTCATAATTGGAATTAGATTTATCTCCTTACTATACTTAACCTCCAGATGGATTTTTGTTTACTATAACCATATTTAACCACCTAATTAGTTATTTTGCATCAATTCCAAGAATAGGAAACTTGACAACATTTTTATCGAGCAAAGGTTCTAAGGTTGCCTAGGAACATACTTGGTTATCCCTCACAATTTATCATTCTTGAAGGCTATCTAGAGATGGAATATTATTAGCCTCCTTTCTCTTGGAAGAGAACTTAGCCTTCCCATCCTCCTTACCTCTAATAGTCTAACATTTATTTGTGATATAACCATTTATTTCAAATAGCTGAAGTATCTATTAAGAAAACACTCATAATCAAAATCTTGATTCCAAACCCTAAAGATTAAATTTAAGAATAATAGCTTGTTTAATAAGATTTATCAAATATATAGTCACAAAAATTAATGCATAAGTGGCCAATTTTTTCCATTTAGTAGTTGAGGAGCTCTATATATAACTACTCGGCAAATTGCTAATAACCCTACAAACATATTTCAACCATAACTCCTAAGGAATTTTATATATTTGTATCCATAACAATACTTATTTGATTAATTCTATAGCTAGATCAAATCTTGACATATATGCTTTGATATAGAGCCTCACATCCCTCATAACTAGGGATTCCCATTAAAATTTATTTCTATCACTCTCAAAATGATAATAATATGAAAAACCCTAGTGCCAAAAATTGATCTCAAGGGTTGGGAACAAAGAACATTTATGCTCAATACAAAATATAATTTTCTCAATATAGGGTCCAATTCCCATAAATTTTGTTATTAAAGATTCATATTTAAATTCTTTCCATAGTTTGAATTAAAAAATTATCAAGAATGACTAAGCTCAGAATATCTTTGTCAACCTTCCCATCACATTAAAAATTGAGATATTGTAATTTTCCTTTCTTTTTCCTTCACCCCATGTTCTTTGTTGAACTCTTGATCCACTCCATCCAAAAGGCTACCCAAATCTTGACTATTCTCCACAAGGACACCATTTTAGGGTTCTTAAGTTATGTGCCCTAGAATAGAAGTAGAGGGAGAGTTCACAATCCTTCCCAACTCACACTCTCTCCTTTGTAGACCTCATCTTTACTTGGAACTACTTCTATCTTGTTTGCCTTAGAATCCTTCTTCACATTTAATTTTTATGCTACGCTTGCTCCTTTTCACCATCCTTCTCTAATATTCATTATAAGGGATTTACGACATTATTAATGATAGTTTTATTAAAATCAATCCTTTTTCTTGATTTTGTTAACCTCTTCAACAAATGATATCATTTTTTAATTGGTGAAATACGGTAGAAGTATATTTTAGACAAGTTTGATATTTTATTGATCATATAATTTTTATTTTACAATATTTTTATAAGTAAATATAACAATTAAAAAAGAAAAAATAATCAACTATTATATCTCTCTCTTTTGTAATTAAAGTCATTTTATGTTTTAATTTTTTCACATGGAATTCACTATTTAATGATGGAATAAAATTTAGTATTAGCCTCCAATTATTTTTTAATAAGTAAATATAATAATAATTTAAAAAAGGTAAAATACCATCCAAATAAAGACAAAATCATTCTTACATCTTTTTATTATAATTAAAATCATCCTAATGTTGTATTCCCTTTGCCTTTTTAGATCATGAAAGAATGACATTACTATTTAAATTTGAAGGTATAATATTAAATCAAACTTATTATTTTATATAAGATACATATATAATAATTAAAAAATGGCATTCAACAAAGATTAGATCACTATTATAATATCATCATTGTAGATAAAGTCGTCCCAATGTTTTATTCCTTTCATATTTTCAAATCATAGAAAAATGGGGTTGATTAATTCATGTTGGAATAAGATTTGGTATTAGTCTAGAACTATTTTTAATAAGTAAATGTAATAATAATAAAATAAAATAATATCCAGACAAATGTTAGATCACTATTAAGGTACACATGATAATAAAAAATGATAAAATAGAATCCAAACAAAGACTTCATCACTATTACAATCTCCTCGTTCCAATTAAAGTGATTATATTTCCTTCATATTTTCAAATCATACAAAAAAGGGATTGAGGAGTAAGATCCAACATTGGCCTATTTTTTAATAGATAATATAATAATAATTTAAAAAAAGGCAAAGGACATGCAAACAAAGACTATTTACAATCTTCTCATTCCAATCAAAGATTATATTTCCTTCATATTTTCAAATCATACAAAAAGACAAAAGACATGCAAACAAAGACTATATTATTATAGTACATATAGTAAGTAAAAAAAGTAAAATGGCATCTAAACAAAGAATAAATCACTATTGCAACTAAAGTCACTCTAAAGTTCTATTTCCACATTTTAAAATAATTGAAATATAAGATATTCTTATTATTTTATAATAGGTAAATATAATAATAATTTTAAAAGGTAAAAAGATATCAAAAAAAGACTAGGTCACTATTACATCTCTTCATTGTAATTAAAATTCATCCATGTGTTCTATTTTTCTATATTTCTAATCATAAAAATTGGGATTGAGTAATTAAAAATTGTAATAAAATTTAATATTAACCAAAAAAATTAATAGTATAAATAATAACGATTAAAAAAAAAAAAAAACCATCCAGACAAAATCTAGATCACTATTACATCTCCCCATTGCATTTAAAGTCATCTTAATGTGCTTATCCCTACTAATAAACATGGGGTTGCCTAATTAATGTTCTAAAAAAAGGTTTGATATTAAACTTCATTCAACTATAAATTTTATTTTATTTTTTATGAAAGATAATCATAATACAATATTGCACTAAATTAAGTTGGCATTAACCTACTTCAACGTAACTCTAAATTTAATTTAATGTAAATTACTTGTTTGTTACTTTAAATTTGACTTTAGTTCTTTTTTTTTACTTTATGTGTTACATTTTTTTTCTAAAAAACTTCAATAATTTACATTAATAAAAAATATTGAGAGAGTATAATTGAAGGTTTATAAAAAAAAAATATGATATGTATGAATGACCCAAATTATTACAATAAATTATAAATCACAAATATAAAGCTTTTTTTGGGGTAAAAGTGGCAAAGCCACTGTAAGAGAATTTTATTGATTTTGAAAGATAGATTACATACATCAAAGAGAGAAGGTATTTTTTGTAATTTGCAACACCAAAAAATAATAGAATCCCCCTCAAAACATTACTTACAACCCCAAAAAGGACAATCTCTTCCATGGAAACCAGACTAAGTACATATATGAAGAGAGAACAACCACAGATATACAAGGACGAGCCACCAACACACAACTGATACCAAAACAAGGAGGTGTGTAACCAAAAATGTAGAAACCAGCTGAACAAGCATTTTCATACTCCACTCTCTGTAGAGGAGGCCAAGTCATCAGGAGGAGAAAATTATGGTGCATAGAAAGGGTCTTCCAAGGCATGCTTGAATAGAAATTGCATTGCTTTGAAAAAATTCTTCCACTTGGCTGCCAAACAATAGCCCAATGTTAGCCTCAAGACTCGAAGGCAAGCCCTAAATAGGACAAAACATGTAGCCACTAGGTTTAATACACCATATCACTCAGGAGATCTCACAATTCCAAGGAAGACAGGAGCGCCTCGCAATAGATAGCACCACCCACCATGTTTGTACCAGCCCAAAGATCATAATTCCTTAATATAGGTTCAAGCATATACATTGGAAAAACATGGGGCAGGAGAAAACTACCAAAAATGAACTTAATTGTCTCATTACACCAAATTATGTCCATGAGATTGGAAACAAACAAAGAAGCTAATTCATGCGACAGACGCATAGGGTTCATGTCAAGCCATTCTCTATTCAAAACTTTCACAATTGCCTCTTCCACCTATAGAGAATGTACAATGAAACAAATTTGAATCATGCCATAAACATAGTGATAATGAACCCTAACTTCCAGGAAGCTAGGCAGGATGAAGACTCAAAAAAGTCTATCCATGATAAGCCCAACAAGATAGATATCACATAGCCACTTCCAAACAATACATAACTCTATTGAAATAATGAAGAAGGTTGTCATTAATGAGTTTTCATTGATGTCAACACCACATGATGAATGTCGAATGTCTACAAAAAAGTTAATTTTGTAAAAGGATTTTTGGCTAAGTGTTTATATGTGCAGTTTCAGCATATATTGCCCTCTGATATTTTGGTCCACATTTTTTCACCTTTTTAGATCCAGTCTTGCATTCTAGTATGTTGTTAAGAGATATCTTTGGCATCTTATTTCAAAATTTGATTTTGTTCTAGTTAAGTGGTTCAAGAGTTGAAAATAACAAAAGTTTGGCAGATATGGTTTACATAGTTTTTTGTGCATTGGATCTTACCTAATTGGTCTGCATTCCACCATAGATTCAAGTTAAATGTTTCAGTTTTGGGATAAGTTTTATAGGTGTCATTACACTATATTTTTTAGTTGGAGTGACATTTTGTTGTCTGTGTATTCCTTTGTGTTGATTAGTTGGAGTATTCTACTATTTGGTTCTATGCTTGGCCGACCTAAGATATGTGAAGTGTTGAGAAGATTAAATACTTCATGTGAATGGAAAGAGGAGTTGTTATAGGTCCATTTTGACCTATATTACTTTTTTTTAAGAACGAAGGAAATTTTGGTTTGAATTGGGTGTCGACAAGGAACGTTTTACATAATTCAAGGCTACATCTAATTAGGCAAAGATAATTGATGTTTGTGATGAAGTTAATTATATAAGGTTAATTTGTGTTGAGGAAGAGAGACTATGATGAATATATGATATGAATGCAAGAAGTGATGTGAATATTGCAGAATTGTGCAAATAGGATGTGGGCATTAAGTGATTGATGTGTGAAGACAGAGCAAAGCAGAGACTGTATTCTGTGTGTTCAAAAATTGATATCGAAGAAGCATGATGAACCAAGGCATGATGATGAAGAGAATCAGGAAGGAGTGAATGATGGTGAAAAGGAAGGAGATAAAAATGAAGATAAGGAGCAAGGGAAGAAAGACAATGATGAAGGAGATAAAGAAAAAGACAAAGACAAGATTTTTGGTGAGGAAGAAGAAAAGTATGATACTAGAAAGAATGAAGAAGCTGAGAAGTATAAGGATTTACGCAAGCCCTCTGATGAATCCTCCTCTAAGAATCCTTTTGGCTTGTTGTCTAAATAATTAAAGGTTCAACCAGTTGTTTCTTCTCAATTGTTGCAATAAGATAATGTTGATTTGGAAAAGATATCTCTTATACACAAGTTGCAACTAAGTGATGTGTTTAGTGCATTGGTGAGAAAAGAAATGATTGAAATACATCATAAGATAAATGAATTGATAGATGAGGTAGTTAAAGTGTTGTAAGAGATCATTCTAGATACTAATGTTGACACATATTTTCCTGCGGTGGAGAATTTCAAATTGTTGTTTGATTCCTTTAAGGAATATGCCTTTGGATTAAAAAGATGAGTTGAAATAGACATTGAGACAAGGATTATAGAAAAGAAGCTAATGGAAATTATAGAAATATTTAATTTGCACATACAAAAGTTGGAGAATGCTTGAAGGAAGTTCTAGCCTATGAGGAAGGTGCAAAGGCACTATTTTTAGATTACATGAAGTGGCCAGATGCCACTGAAGGAATAAAAGTTGAAATGGACTCGATTGAGTCTCAAATAGTTAATGCATTAAAAGCCTATGATCTGACATTAGACAGAGATAATAAAACCTAGACTTCTACAGTGGACTTAAATGATAGATTTTTCACTTTGTAGAGTTAGAAGGAAGAGGTGATCAAGTATCTGGTGAAGCTAGGGGACTTGGTAAAAATAGAGCACAAACCAATCTCAAGTGCCCTTTTTTTTTTTTTAATTAGACTGCAGGAATCGGGTAGCATGACCCTCTATAAACTGCAGTGTGCGTGGTAAAAATTTTAACGTGACCAGCGGCACTGGCGTGACATGCCCTCCGGTACCATGGGGGTGGGGGAGACTAGACCTCATGACCAGCCTCCTGCAATAGGAAAGATTTAGCCAATCGAGCTAGGGCCCCAACCCCTTCAAGTGTCCTTTCTAGTTTTGATAGAGTTTCAAAGATAAATATTAAACCCAATACAATAGAAGAAGGAGAAGATGTATTGATAGATCTTGAGTCTCTACACAGAATGCTTACAATAGCAAAGAAGAGTTGGGAAGAAGGAAAATCTTCTTGGCAAGCCATTCCTTAAAATCTCCAGGAGTCAACATCTTTGGGTTGAAAATTTCTATCTTCATGCACATTTTTAGTTTTTATGTTTTCATATTTTATTGTATATGTGTGGATATACTAGGAGTTTTTGGTTAGCTTCCTAAGGGAGATCCAGTTCAATTTGTACATATGTGTGTGGGTCAACACCCTTTTCCCTTGATGTCAAAGGGGGAGAGATATTTGGAGAGACATTTTTGTTTTGGCACATGTTACCATCAATGAAAAAGGGGGAGATTGTTGAAAGAATGAAGAAGGTTTCCATTAATGAGTTTTCATTGATGTCAACACCATATGATGAATGATAGTTGTCTAAAGAAAAGTTAATTTTGTACAAGGTTTTTTGGTTGTGTTTATACTGACAGTTTTAGCATGCAGTGCCCTCTGGTATTTTGGTTCGCGTTTGTTATCCTTTTTAGATATACTCTTGTGGTTCTAGTATGTTGTTTAAAGATATATTTGGCATCTTATTTTATAATTTCAGTTGTTCTGGTTAAGTGGTTCAAAAAATGCAAATAATAGAAGTTCGACAGATATGGTTTACACAATTTTCTATGTATTGGACCTTACCTAATTGGTCTGCATTTCTTCATGGATTTGAGTTAGATGTTATAGTTTTGGGAGAAGGTTTATAGGTTTCATTACATTGTATTTTTAGTTGGCACGACATTTTATGGTTCGTGTATTTCTTTGTGTTGATTAGTTGGAGTATTCTACTATTTGGTTCTATACTTGGCTGACCTATGATATGTGAAGTGTTGAGAAGATTAAATACTTGATGCGAACATAAAGAGTTGTTATAGGTCCATTCCGACCTATATTACTTTTTTTTTAAGTGCGAAGGTAATTTTGGTTTGAATTGGGTGCCAACAAGGTACATTTTGCATAATTTGAGGCTACATCTAAGTAGGCTGACCTAATTGATGTGTGCGATGAAGTTCAATATATATACAAGGTTAATTTGTGTTGAGGAAGAGAGACTATGATGAATATATGATCCAAATACAAGAAGTGATGCGAATATTGTAGAATTGTGTGAATAGGCTATGGGCATTAAGTGATTGATGTGCAAAGATAGAGCAGAGTAGAGGTTGTATTTCATGTGTTCAATAGAACTTTCCCCCCCAAAAAAATGAAAGATACACCACCAAAAATGCAAATGATAGGCATTAAAATCTCAAGCATGTGCAATAAAAAACACTATACATTTTGTGCAGATTCTAGATCACCCGCACCAAAACTAGAGCCAAAAACATTGTACCAAAGGTCTACAATAAAAGCTCAAGATAGATGTTGAGCTTTGAAAAATCCACCAAAGAAGAGTGATGTCACTAAAATGACCCAAGAGTGAAAACAAAAATTCTAATGTGCCACTAGAAACCCCTTCCTTAATTTGGAAAATCTCACACATATCAATTTTGACCATGTGAGAAACCCCACTCGAACAAAAAAGTACGCAAGCCATGTTAATAATCATGCCAAAAAAATGAGGCAATGCCATCAAGGGGACCATCATAAAAGTGAATGAACCATAGTGAAAATGCTAGCAAAACCCACCAGCAAACACCAAGAGATGTCATGGAAGCCATCTTAGCAATGAGCCTTCTAGCAAGAAATTGTGAAGGCCATGTCATCAATACCTTCTTAGATAGATGACCAAGGAAACCAACATCAAGGGGACCATCACAACACCACCTTAGCCATGAAAAATGAAAACAAAGAATAGAGATGTCATGAGGACCATCTCTACCCCCAATATCAACCAAAAATAGATGTCATCGAGACTGTCCAACAGTCACACAAATATAAAAGTTATTAAACCACCAAGTATAAATTGTTGCATGAAAAGGAGAGGGAAACCATCTCAAGGACATGGATTAGTTCATGTAGTAAAATATAACAAAAATAAGATGATGGCTATAAATTATACAAAAAAATCACTTGAGGGAGGATTTATAGCCACCCATCTCTCCTGAGCATCTTGAATAAAAAAATCTATGAGCACATAGTAGGTCTAGGAGGTGGATATATAACACATGTTTAATAGATATAGAGTCAATGCCACCTATTGCAAGAGAATACCACCAAAAATACATATTATTATTATGTCCATGAGGTGATTAGTAGTATGCCCATCAAGTGTTTGAGTCTAAAATCTATTAAAGAGGAGAGGGAGAGAAGTAGTTATAAATTTATGAATGACTCATTCCCATGTTACACAAAGTGGGATTATTATCATGGTTCAAAGACACTCCCTACTATTGATGGGTGTTAATGTACTTCTTCACATAGACAAAACACAAGTGTGATGTCTCTCTTGAAAGGTGAAATCATACAACTAAGTTTCATAAAATCACCCCAAGGTCTCTTAGATGTTACGTAAAACAACTCAGTTGTTTGATGTGTGATTTACTGGTAATCACAAGGGGCCTTTATGGTTGACAGAGCATGGATTTCATGGGTCTGTAACAAAGTTTTAGAATTCTAGAAATAGGTGAGTGGTGACATAAATTTTATGACAAAATTTTGAAACTTAACTGTTCATCAGATTTCGCTATGTAGTGATGCTATGAATCCTAAACTAATTCAGATTTTAAAGAAAATTTAAAATGATGTAAGGGTTGATAGGAGTTATTCTAAATATAAAACTATGATCAATAGTAACAATGGTTGATATTGCAGTAGACAGGCTTCCCAAACTGAGTTTTTCTTAACCAAGGATAGCCTACAGTGTCACAAAACTAATGCAATCTTATAAGGCTCTTTGCATTATTTCAAAATGTAACATTCACCTATTTAGCATGAACATACAATTGAACTTAAGTGCAACATGTGAAATAGCTCAGAATAACATTAAACATCAATTTTTCATCAACAAATTAAAAAAAGTATGAGCTGGAAGTGCATCAAATACTACAACATATAATCACCATTAAAGTTGAACAAGGACTATAAGTTGAAATAAACTTAAACATAAATGAACCAAGCTAAAATAAACTTTTGGAGGTTGAATCATGCACACATAATGAACAATACACAAGAAACCATCAACTTCAATTCTTTTCTTATATATTGTTGCAGAATGCCTTTACACAACTCATCTCCCTTTGAAAATGAGAGGATTCCCCTAATTATAGTTTTCAAAAAGTAGAATCAATGGTCAAGATTACCTTACAATGAATGGCTCAAACTCATTCTAGTTTAGAGCTTTCACATCACCTAATAAGAGTACAAAATTTACAATATAAAAATAGGTTATTTTGTCCTTTCCCTTTTTTGTCTTGTAGCCTATTTTTTCCTCTAGATACCTATTAAAAAATTCATCATCTATTACAAGATTTCTAGCTTCTTTTTGTAATGTAGCATATTCAACAAACTTGCCAATGGTATCCAAGAGCTTCTTTTCTTCAGAGAAGTCAGATTTCAAGATTTGGAAGGTGACCCTCTTGAATCCTTCCACCATTTGGTCATGATGCTTTATACATGTTTCCCCTACCTTGACCATTTGCTCCAACTCTAAGAAGGCTCGCGTAGAAAAATCCATGAAGTCTGTCGACAAAGTGTCACTGGCTTCTTGCTCCATTCTCTTGTGGAATTCATGCTTTAGAGCCTCTCAGTCTAATTACAATATTGGCATCTAATTCCCCATCATTAGTTCTAGGAAAACATCACATTCAACTCGATGATCCACAATTCGCTAATGATTGGCCTCTAATTCCATCAAAGATTTCTCTAGAACTCATCTTTTGTATTCATAATGAAGCAACCATGCTTCGGTTAACCAGTGGTCCATATACCTATGAAAGACCATTACATTCAACAAATTCTATCATTTTGAATTCATTTGTGAATTTTGTAGATTTGCAGGTTTGGAGGTGTGGATTTCCGCCTAGTGGAAGCCATCAAGGTGAATGCTACGAGAAATGGCGCGGGGAAGATAGACTTCTGCAAGCAATGTTCTGATGGTGAATTTCCACAAGATTCAAACAACAAGAAAATCTAGTGTAATATCATTTGGCAGGTGCGTAAATGAGGCTTGGAGCATTTTGGAGTTCTTTCCCCTTGGTCAAAGTAGCTTCCACACTCATGTGAAAATCTATGATGCAGAAGCCATTAATGGGAGTGTCATTTGATTCTCGATGTAAGAAATGGCCTAAGGTAGGCAACATTTCACAAGAGGAGTTCCACAAGGTGGAACTCGCAATGGTGTTTCACCTAATCATTTTTTTTGTAACTTTGTTGGTGCATGTTAGAAATCATGTTCAGTCATCCTGCTTGATAGTTTTATTATTTTGCATGTTGTGGAGAGTGGGCATGCAGAAGTCATGAGCCGAGGCTATGTTAAGTTTTTATCGCTAGAGATCGGCTTAGAGTGGGCAGTGTTCCATAGATAAAGGTTTGCATGTGCAGACCCACAAGGACATTTTAACTTTTTATTTTGGCATTTGTATTCAAGTTCAAGTTTCATAGAGGTGGAAGGTGTGGGGATTGCATGGTGGGCAGTTGTAAGGGTTTTTCCATAAGAGGTGATTGGGGAATGACAACCTTCCAGGACCAGTGGTCTGCAAGGGCAGACCTATGGAGATGTTATGACTTGAGGTTTTTTTTCATTTGAGTTTGAAGTTAACATTAATGAAAGTAAGGCGCACGAGACCCGCATGGCAGAAGGATGCAAAGGTTTCATCATAAGCAATGCCTAAGGGGACACGACGGTCCACATGCAGAGACCCGCAAGGGTGGGCCTACAATGGGACTAGCATTGAATATTTTTGAAGTTCAACATTGGTGAAGGCTAACGACGCAAGAAGCTCAAGGTAGGGGGTTGTGTTGGGTTGGTCGTTAAGGATGACAAATGTGGACTGAAGTTCTGGCCATGGATATCTGCCTGAGGTAAATCGCAAAGACGTTGGACTCAAGGTTTATTTTTATCATATTATTTGGAGATGCATCAAAGAGAAGGTATATGGAACCCAAATGGTGGGAAGATGACGAGGCTCATCCATTAGGACATGACCAAGAGGGGGAAAACCCCTGCACGTAGGTTTTCACCACCCTTTAATGTGCATTAGGTGCCTCTTCACCAGTTTAGGGCATGGATATTCGAGTATGGGGGAATTTATGGAGAGAGGTTTTCCATTGCTTCTTTTGATTTAAACAACATTTCAGGGATGGGTCTCCCAAATTGAGAACCTACGATAGGAGTTTTGAACACTTTGAAACATAACCCAACGCCATGTCGAGCTAGTGTTTATCCAAGTTTAAATTTTGAATGGTCCTAAAACCCTAGATGCATACCCTCATAACAAATTTAGATGCATATAAGTTATTGAGAGCATGGTCATGAACCTTCCAGTTGTGTGGATGGAGGAAGCAACCTTAACTCAAGTCTCCAAATCCTCCTTGCACATGTAGCTACCTCTTTCACTCTCTGAAATTCAAAAATAATCGATGAAAATGATAGGTGGAGGCTTCTATATATAGGCCTGGGAATCATAAATGTGGTCATTAATTATAGGCTCTCATCATACGTGAGGTTGGTAGGAATTGCAAAAACGATGGGTGAATGATGTTGGGCTGAAGTCTATGTGGGAATCTTGAATGCGAAAGCCACGTGCATAAATTCCATTGTTGGAAGGTGTGAGGAAAATTTTGTTAGAAACGGCGGAGCGGACACGAAAGTCCACAGAAGGAAACCCACTTTGAGGGACTTGCCGATAGTACAGGATGACACAACTTCTAACCGAAGGAAACCCGAAAGACAATTTTTGAAAATCCTTGAAACTTCTCAAAACTTGGGTGAATGACCTTGTCAAGATGGATTTGGAAAATTTAAAGCACATTACCATTATAAGCTCAAAAATAGGGGCATAAAAATTGAGGCAAACAAGAACTGACCCAACGGAGGAAAAAAGAAAAGAGGGGGTCCTCGGTTTGAATGGGGTGTGTGTGCAATAGGCAAAACAAATGGCAACTCTATTGAGGAACACTCCTGAGCATTTCAAGGATAAGGATTCATCCATAACCTAGAATCTTAGGTTTCATAGACCAGAAGCAGGCCTCATCAAATGAACTCAAGGCTCAAAAGCAATAAAATCCTTAGGTGAATTAGGTCACAAATACCTCAGAAGCGTGTGTGTAGTGAATTCATTCCCCTCTTTCAAAAAATATAAAGGAAAATGATCAATTAGCCAAGGAAATCTACGTAAGTAATTTGAATCCAAATGTAACTCGGACATTGCTCCACTACCAGTCAGGCATCCATTGCCCCGATGTAGTTGTTGTTGTTATCCCCACGAACATTTCCCTATTTCCAACTAGGCATCTATAGCCCTGTTAGAGTTGTCTACACACCCACACAGTTGTTTCTCTTCATACTGTACCATCACTTGATTGTACCCTAAGTAGTTGTCAAGGAAAGACATCATTTGTGATCCATTGAAAATCTGCAATACTTCGTCCAGTGAGGGTACCAAATCATTATCCTTCTTATAAGCTCGGTTCAAGTTTCTAAAAACCATACATAACCTAATTTATCCATTTTTCTTGCAGACTAGAACTAAGTTAGCCGCCCATGTGGAATCTCAGACCGGGAAGATGATCCATGTGAACAACAAATTTTGCACCTCTTTGAAGATAATGGGTTCTAGTAGTATATTGATTGGACGTTGTCGTTGGCTGAATGGCCTCACATTCAGTTTGAGGGGGATAGCGTGAGTGATGATTGAGGTGTCGTACATCTTAAGATCCTCCCCAAGCTATTACATCATGAAATGTATGTATGGAATCAGTGATCCCCTTCTTTTCTTTTGGGGTGAAGACTTTTCCAATAAAAACATTCTTAACATCTTCTGTGGTACCCAGATTATGAACATCACACTAATTATCTGTGGAGTCCTTCTTAGTTTTTTGATCCTGATATCTTATGTGGTCAAGGTCAAATATTATTTCTAACTAAACCATACCCCTAGGTATTGTGTTTTTCTTCAAGTTAATAACCCCTTCTATATCAATTTTTGCTTCTTCAAGCTCTACTTCGTCTATGATCTGAGAGGCAAACACATCAAAACTAGTGATGAAGTCCATTATATCCTTGTCATCTTCAAACACTTGGAAGTTAGTTACATTGTCAGGTACTGATGGTGTGGGAGTGATTTCCATGGTGAAATTCGTCAAGCTAGTTAATGGTAAAGGCTATAGGGTGTTGGCTACCTAGGCTAATGCATTAGTAGTTTGGTTTTTACCATGGGGAATTAGTTGAATATTAAATAGATCAAAACCTTCTATGAGGTCCCATACTCTATGTCTATAGTTAGCTAACCTCCAATCGTGACATGAGTATAAGTTCCTGACTTGCTTGACAACTAATTCAGAGTCCCCAAATACTTGCAACATTTTGACCCTTTTCCTCAAGGCCATAAGCAATCCATGAACTAGTGCCTCATATTTGGCCACATTATTGGTGCAATAAAGTTGTAATCTATGACCAGCAAAGTAAGTCTTACCCAAAGGACTAATTAGATCGAAGCCTTCTCCCACCCCTTGCTTAGATTTAGATCCATCAAAGTATAACATTCAAAATTTGGAAGGGCACTTTCCTCTAGATTCGAAAGAGCATGCCTCTTGTGTAGGTAGCACATCCTACCCTTCACCTTCGGATTGATTGTATTCCAACCGGTTTTGATCTTGTTGCTCCTTCAAAAATTCCTTCAAATTGATTTGTCTTCTAATATGATCCACGACCATCTAGCATAAGCAACACTCAAATTCAGAATATGATGTGTCATAGATTCGACACCATCTTGGTAGTAGAAGTTCTTTAAAATCCATTCTAGCTCCTAAGTTGAGTTGGTCTTGTACACATTTCCACATGAATTCTTGGAAACCATCAAACAAGCCCAAGCTACCATCCTCTTGAGAATCTTAACTATCAGACTCAACCGATGCCTTCATACTATTAGGAAGGGTGATCAAGTTGGGAGAAGCATGACACAACACGAGGACTTCCTCTTTTTCCTCTTCTTCTAAAACTTCACATGAAACTAGGAGGTAATTTCCTAATTCTATTTCAAAAAATAATACCTCATTCATATTGTTGTACTTTGTTATCATGAACCTCATTCAGGGCTCACGTTCAATTCGAATTTGATTGGGCAGCCCCTTCCAAGGTAGCCACATATATGAGTAATCACTTTCAATTTATATCCATTGAGTGCTTGGGTGAAGTCTCTTCCTAATATGATCTTGTAGGTGTCGGGAATATCTACAACTTGAATATCAATAACTTGTTGCACCCTTGGATCTGCTACGATTTGCATAGGGATTCTATTTACTTCCCCTACCACACTGACCTCGGTCTTTTCCAATTGATTCACCTTACATTTGGATGGGGTTGGGTTTATTCCTAATTCTTGGCATACATATAATGACATGACATTCGTAGATTCTCTTGAATCTAGCAGGCAGTTGTACAGATTTTTTCCAAACATACGGATTGTTAGCACAAAAGGAGGGGTTTCTAACCTTCCTTGGAATAGTCCTATGGAAGCATCATCTTGGGCTACATGAGCCTTATCCTTTTCATTTCTTTTATCTTTTACTTGCACCTTATTTTGTTCCTTAGTTGGTTGCTTATATAATTGTTGATTTTTGTCGGGTGGTTGATCAAGTTTCTTTCCCACAATTTCCCTAACCACTGGCTCACTACTAGAGGTTTCAAATGAGACTCTCTTTGTAGCTATCTCTTGATCATACTTAGATGGGGTAGTATCATTCAATGATCTAAAAAAAAATTACTAATGACAGGTACTCGTAGCAGCTCAAAATTTGACAAACTCACTTTTACTATCTTTAATTCTTCTACCACATATTCTCCCATTTGTTCAATATCTGCCTCAGAGGAACTACTTTGAGTGGGATTAGTGGGTTTATCTTTGGTAGAATTGAGTTTCCTATTCCTATTAAATTACTAAGTAGGGACCCTAAGATGAGGTGGATTGTTGCTAGCATTTGGATCAAGAGGCATATTAAAATTGTTGGGTGATATGGAGGTTGTAAAGGGACCACCAACTTGTCTATTTCTCAAGTTGTAAGGGGTTGTACATTGGTGGGACATATAAACCTCTTCCTCATGTTGTTATTCTTCATATTTAGGTCCATTATCTACTGAATCAAACATTTGAGATAGGTATCCTTGATTACTTATCTCTTTCGTTTCACCTCCCTTTTTGGCAGCCTCCTTCTCGGGCTCGTTCTTGTCACTTTGAGGGAAGGGCACCTGGTTGACAACCAAGACTGAGTCATATGGTTCCGAAGGCACAATTTACCTACAACTCAATCCATTGATGGAATTTTTCACTTCCACTTGAAAGATTGTAGTAGTCGTCTAGAACTTTGAACACTCAAGCTTGGAATGCCTATTGGTTTGATGGATCCTACACCACCCATATAATGTTGCATCAACTAAGTATACACCGCTTTCTGATTTATCTATATCGCAAGGTGGTTCAAGAGGTGTTGGAACCCCACCATTTTTGGTTTTGGTATTCCATGTCCTACTCTATCTTTGGCTCTGCCTTCCTTTGAAGTTCTATCCAGAGTTCTAGCCTCCTTCATAATTTTGTTTTGAAGAGGGTCCTGAATCTCGGTTGTCTCTGTGGAAATTATCTTGAATGCTCCTTTGAGATGCTTGAAGTTAGTTATTTTGGTTCCTTAGGTGAGTTACTTCAGTAGAAATATTCTTTACCAATTTGGCCAATTCATCAATTCACTCGTTTTCTGCATTTCTTTGCATCAATATCAAATTCTAGAGGAAGACCGGATGTGTTGTGGATGGATTTTTTTGGGTAGCTAACACTTCAAATTTCTACAAGTATGAAGGTACTTGGGGCTGTTGTGAATAAGTCTATTGATTAGGGTCCTACAGGTAACTTGGCACTAATTGAGCTTGGTTCAGTGCAGGCCCTAAGTGTGGCACTATGGGTAGTTGTGGGATCAAATTCATCAATGGAGTTTGATGAGCCAAGGCATGAGTGAGTCTGTGAATTTGTCTAGGGTTGGCAATAGGTCCCAATGAAGGAGAAAACCCTGCTACATGTTGTCCCAAATCAGTGCTCGCTTTTACTACTTTTGCATAAGCCTCCACCAAGCTTGTAAGTGGTTGATGCATATGTTTGATGAAGGTGGATGTAAGATTGTCCAAAGCAGCATAATATACCACTTTGGCTGAAGCATCATTAACTACGTAAGGTGGCTATAACTTCATGTATACTTGATGGAATCTGTTATTGAATGAGTTGATTGGCTCATTAATCTCCCTTCTTACTGACATGAAATGTTGACACAAATCCATGGGCCTGACTAGGACTTTAAATTTTTGCAAGAATGTGTTCTTCATGAGATCCCAAGAGGTGATGGAATCTATAGGTAAATCTATATACCAATAGAATGCTTCATCCCCCAATGAATAAGGGAAGATCCTGCATGCAACATATTCATGTCCAATTTACATGTCCTTCAAGGTTGTTTGGAAAATCTTGATATGTTCTTTGAGGATCATTTGGATGGAATTTGGAGCAGAAGCCTTCTAGATTCTTAGGCATGTCATGGTAGTCATTGAAGGATAGTGGTGATGGATTATTGCCCAACCAAGCCATTGGTGGAGGTGGGGGTGGTAATGACTAAGTTGTAACAACTTGTGGATGGGATGTGGCAGTTGTAACAAAATTTTGGATGTGGCTAGTAAATGGAGAAAAAATTGATTGAAGTGAAGGAGAAGATGGAGATGGAGGGGATGTAAGTCAATTAAGTGGTTTTGATGCTAAAGCTTCCCATTTCTTGTCTCTCCTAGCCTTAGTAGGGGTATTTAACTCTTGCAATTCTCCCCTACCTGGTGTGGATTTGGTTACTCTATGAAACCTTTGTGGGGAAAAAGACCCAATTTGATCCAGCGTCATTTGGGTGCCCTCCTTCTAGCACAAATTTTGTTGATGGGTGTTTTTTCACTTCTCAACATAGACAACACACAAGTATGATTTCTCTCTTGAAAGGTGAAATTCTACAACTAAGTTTCAGAAAATCACTCCAAGGTCTCTCGAGTGTCAGGTCATGACTTTGCAAAAATAGCTTAATTGTTTGATGTGTTATTTTTTGGTAATCACAAGGGGCCTTTATGGTTAAAAAATCATTGAATTCATGGGTCTGTAACAAAGTTTTAGAATTGTAGAAATAGGCGAGCAATGACAACAATTTTATGACAATAGTATGGAACTTAACTAATCATCAAATTTAGCTATGTAGTGATGCTAGGAATCCTAAACTAATTTAGATTTTAAAGAAAATTCAAAAGGATGTAAGGGTTGATAGAATTTATTCTAAATCTAAAACTATGATCAACAATAAAAATGGATGATATTACAATAGATAGGCTTCCCAAACTGAGTTTTTCTTAACCAAGGACAACCTACAGTGTCACAAAACTAGTGCAATATTCTAAGGATATTTGCATATTTTTAGATTGTAACATTCACCTATTTAGCATGAACATACAATTGAACTTAAGTGCAACATGTGAAATAGCTCAGACTAACTTTACACAATAAATTTTCATCAAAAAATTACAAAAAGTATGAGCTAGAAGTGCATCAAATACTACAACATACAATCACCATTAAAGTTGAACAAGGACTATAAGCTGAAAATAAACTTAAACTGAAATGAACAATGCTGAAATAAAATTTTGGAGGCTGAACCATGCACACATAATAAAAAATACACAAGAAACCATCAACTTCAATGCTTTTCTTATATATTATTGTAGAATGCCTTTACACAACTCATCTCCCTTTGAAAATGAGAGGATGCCCCTATTTATAGTTTTCAAAAAGTAGAATGAATGGTCAAGATTACCTTACAATGAATGGATCAGATTCATTCTAGTTTAGGGCATTCATATCACCCAATAAGAGTACAAAATTTATAATATAAAAATAGGCTATTGCATCCTTTCCCTATTTTGTCTTGTAGCCTATTTCATCCTCTAGCTACCTATTTTAAAATTCATCATCTATTATAGGATTTCCACCTTCTTTTTGTAATGTAGCATATTCAACAAACTTGACAATGGTAGCCAAGAGCTTCTTTTCTTTAGAGAAGTCAAAATTTGAGATCTGGAAGGTGACCCTCTTGAATCCTTCCACCATTTGGTAACAATGTTTTATACATGTTTCCCCTACCTTGAACATTTTCTCTAACTCTGAGAAGGCGCGTGCAGAATAATCCATGAAGACCATCGACAAAGTGTCATTGGCTCCTTGCTCCATTCCCTTGTGGAATATGTGATTTAAAGCCTCTTGATCTAATTCCAATGTTGCCATCACATACCATACCCCATCATCAGTTCTAGGAAAACATCACATTCAAATCGGTGATCCACAATTTTCTCATGATTGGCCTCTAATTCAATTAGGGATTTCTCTAGAACTCCTTTTCTATATTCACAATTAAGCAGCCATGCTTCAGGCAACCAGTGGTCCTCTTTTAGAAGTGCCAATCCCTTTTCCTAGATTGCCCAAGAGAGCTTGAGAATTCTCTTCAGCTTTGGGTATGTGATTCTATAGAGTTTCAAAAACTCCTTACATACCTCAATCTCCTACTAGACCTCCTTTTGTAAGACCCAATATTCATTATGAAATTTGGCCACATTATGAATGCCCTTGTTGCCCATGTCAATAACTCTTTTGAACCAGTTAAAGGTGGAATCGGTCCAGTTCTTCATCTTCTCCATTTTATTGACTTCTTCTTTAGATAGAAAGGTGGGCATAGGTGATTCTATTGGAGCTTCTTCTCCATATGTTGTCCTTTGTTGTATGTAGGAAGTCAATTTTTCCTCTTGTGCTTTCACTTTCTCCTTTTTTGATAGATCTTTATTCATTTGTTCGAGGATGGTGGAAATGGACCCTTGAAATTCATCATTCTTTTGGGCTTGAGAAGTAGGACCCACGTTGATAGTAGTCACCTGGAAGTCCTCTCCTCGAAGAGTATCTACATCTTTCCCCGTGACAGGAGAAGTCACTTGTAATATTCTGGATCTCGATGCATCTATCATGATATGTGACTTGACCTTTGGCTTCTTCTTTTCTCGGGTCTTCACTTATATTCGTGCCAATATTGCCTCCAAGCAGGCTTTAGGATATGCAAGTATAGGAGCTTTCCTCTTCAATTTTTTCTCCAACCATGAAGGGAATTTTGTTTGATGGTTCGGGGATGTAGTGTTGAATTCATTATTCTCCCCTTCCTCTTGATCCTTTGATAGCTCTTCCTCTTCATGCCTAGGAGTGTCTTTGATGTTTTCCTCTCCTTTATTTTTCTCCTCTTCTGGTGTCATTTTTTCTCCTTATCTTGCTTAGCAGCTTCTTTATTGCTTGCACCAATAGATCTTCTTCTTGTGTTGTCACTTTGATCTCTTCATGTTCAATTTGATATCTTCATGTTCAATCTTAATTTTCTTGTCAGGCTTAGCATCTCTTTTGTCTATATCTTCTCCCTCTCTATCTTTCTCTATTTTGAGAGGTACTTCTTCATTTTGTAAGCCCTCATCTAGACCAATTTTTGGGAGCTCATCGACTTTCTCCACACCAATTAATGTATCAATATTCCCTTCCTTAGAGTGAAGATCCTCTGGGCTCACCCCTCCATCCTTATGTTCCTTGGGTTGCTCACCCTAGGGCTCCTGATTTGAAGTCTCGACATCATAGTAAGTATCAAACTTACTCGTATTTCCATCCTCATACAGTTGTTTCCCTTCTTCATCAAAGGCCATTTCATCCAAATCAATTCTTAAGCCCTCCTCCACATGCTCATAGTAATCATCCTAGTTAGAGCCCTCGAGCTCTTCAACAACATCCTTTGTTGTTTCCTTAGGCTACTCTCCACTTAGCCTCTCCATTTCTTCAAAGATTTGCATTGTAGCCTCCATCTTAGGTGGCTCAATAGGAGGTGGAGGGAGAGGTAAGGCAGCAACAAGTTGGGTCATAAGAATTTTACCTTAAGGGTTTAGAATAACCTCAAAGAACTAAGGTGGCACATTTTTCAAATATGAGGAAAAGGTATTAAGCAAGGTAAGAGGTGCCCATGAGGTTGTAGGAAAATAAGCTGGTAGGGTGGAAATAGTTGGTAATGGGGACGGGAGCAAGGAAGATGATAGCAAGGAAGTAGTAGAGGAAGAAGAGTCAAGCAAAACCACATGAGTAGTCAAAGAAGTGGAGGTGAGGTTGACATAGATGTCCACAGTGGGTGGAGATGAAATAGGTAGTGATTGAGGAGTAAAGGGAGATGGGGCAGTGGTAATAGTTGATAGGATCATGAAGGTAGTGGGTTGCAATGACCATGGTTGTTTAGCCTCTTCCTCTTCTTGAGGTAGAGACCATTTTTCTTGTATGGCCAGAATATCAAGGATGAAGGTCCCATTCTCTTGGGTTTCTTGGCTGGTCTCTGTCCTTCAACTATTTTTCTAATGTACACTTTGTGCTTAGGCTACTGCTTCGATGTGACCTTATTTTTTCTTGATCTTGTAATGGGCAGAGACTTAGGAGCCTCACCCAAAGAGCTTGTGGTGGTGCCACTATCTGTTTCAATTTCTATTTCATCTTTGAGCTCCCCATAGGTTAGTTTTTCACCTTGTTGTTGCAACTGGTTTATTTGGTCATTTAGCCACTCCTTGGTCCTTTGTTTCTATTGGGCGAGTGGCAATATTTAAGTCTACGATCTCTAGCTCAGCCTAGTCAATCAATAGAAAAGTCACATTGATCAAAGCATTGTACCTCTCATCAGGGACATTATCATCTTCAACCACTTGATCAGGGACTGGGTATAAATTAATGTCTTTTATAAATTTAGTAGTCATTCTCATGTAATGTCACCTCTGGACCTCTCGTTCATCATTGCAGTTAGCCTAGAAATCTTTAATGTGTGGCCTATGGGTGTACTACCTTCCAACCTTTCTCTTCAATTTTCCAAGAGGATCTAAGCCTCCTCTATCTGTATGCAACTCAAGGTTGTACTTCACAAGCTCCTTCTTAGATTACTCTACACATGGGGCAGCAGGGCAAGAATACATCCCCTACCAAATGTAATGGGGTATGGGACCCCAACAAGGTGCTTGTTATGTAATAGAGTGTGGGCAGTTTGCAACTATCGGGTGAGTTCCAACAAGATTATTTTGTTGTTGGGTTAGTGAGGTAGTCGGTATGGTAATCCCAAGAATCCCTCGGCTTTTATGTATGTAAACTTGGGGAATTGGATGAACCAATACTCAAAATGCTTCACTACCACCTTGGCACTGTGTGACATTCTTCTATGATAATCTCCTACCAAGGTTCAAATGATGTGCATGATGAAGGCATTATTGACCCTCTTGTAATCCTTCTTGAAATTTTTGTATTGGATTTGTGTGTAGCAGTCATAAACTAAATTTTGTCCCTTCCTAGTTCCCAAGGTGCCAATACAGTCCAATCCTTTGTAGAAGAACTTGACTGCTAGTAGATACACAAGATAGGAGGTCATCTAGAACTCTTGATTTTTCTTTATTGCCATAAATTGGTTGTGTAGATTCTCACTAATAATCTTGGCCTACTGAAACTTTTCCTCTCCCCTAAGGATTTCCTCTACAAAATAAAACATCCACTCCTCAAACAGTGAGGAAGTGGGAAGGCCCATTACTCTTCTCAATAGGGTTATGATGTAATTGGCCTCCTCTACGAAATCACTTTTGTATAATGTCTAGGGTACCTTGTTATCACTGCACCTCTTTTCAATTAGCCACATTTGGTTGATAGTTATTTTGCATCTGGTGGGGTCCGCTTTCTAAACATTCAAAGAATAATCTTTCTTTGTTTCCTCCATTTTATCAAATAGAGGAATGCCAAATGTCTTTCCAATAGACATGGGATTAAGATTGGCTAGTATCATCCCATCTATGTTGATTATCCTCCTGGTCTATGCATAGTAACATTCTCAACATGCGGAGACCAACTCAGGGGAAATTAGGGTACGAGGAAAGCCTGTTGCCTTTGCAATTCCACTCTTTTTAATTCTCAAAGCTTCCTCTATTTTGGGGTTAACCAAGATCCTTTGCTTGAAATCATCAACATTGACATGTCCCAAATCTATGTCAATAAATTTTCCCGAATTGGACGTGATCTTCGAGGTGCACTCGACCCCATGGAATTCATATTTCATTTGTGATTTCTCTTCTTTCCCCCTTGGCGTTCTTGCAATATTCTTGCCTTTGCTATTTTTCTCTATTGTCTTCTTAGTCGGCTCCATAAATCCTGCACACAAAATGTGCAGTAAGTGTTTTGATAAATTAGGAGGGAAAAACATCAGTTAAATCATGTCAATATATCATTAAGTGCATCCATATACCTAAGAAATACCATTACATTCATCAAATTCTATTCTTTTGATTTCATTTGTGAATTTTGTAGATTTACGAATCTAGAGGTGTGAGTTTTTGCCTAGCAGAAGCCGTCAAGGTGAATGATACTAGAAATGATGTAGGGAAGATAGACTTCTGCAAGTGACATTCTGATGGTGAATTTTTGTAAGGTTCAAAAAATAAGGAAATCTGGTGTAAAATCATTAGGCACATGTGTAAATGAGGCTTGGAGCATTTTGGAGTTCTTTCCTCTTGGTCAAAGTACCTTCCACACTCATGCGGAAATCTATGATGCAAAATCTATTAATGGGAGTGTCATTTGACTCCTGCCATAAGAAACAACCTAAGGTAGGAAGCATTCTACAGCAGAGTTCCACAAGGCAGAACTTGCAATGGTGTTTCACCCAATATTTTTATTTTTAAATTTGTTGGAGTGTGTGAAATCATGTTTAGTCATCCTGCTTGAAAGTTGTATCATTTTATGTTTTGTGGATTGGGCATGCAGAAGCTGTGAGGCGGGGCTCCATTAAGTTTTTTCTGCTAGAGAGTGGCTTAGAGTGGACGACGTTTTGTAGATGGTGGTTTACATGTGCAAACCCACTGTGACATTTTAACTTGTGATTTTGGCATTTGTATTCAAGTTTGAGTTTCATGAACGTGGAAGGTGTGGGGATCACATGGGAGGCATCCATAAGAGTTTTTATCAGAAGAGGTGACTAAGAAATGATGGCCTTCCATGGTTGGTTGTCTACAAGGGCAAACCTACAAAGATGTTTTTACTTGAGGTTTTTCGTTGTTTTAGTTTGAAGTTAACATTCATGAAAGTAAGGAGTGCAAGACCCATATGGTAGGACACAAGGGTTTCACCATAAGCAATGACTAAGGGGATGCAGAGGTCCACATGTGAAGACCCGCAAGGGTGGACCCGCAATGGGCCTAGCCCTGAAGATTTTTGAAGTTCAACATTGGTGAAGGCTAATGGCACGAGAAACTCAAGGTGGCGGGTTGTCTTCGGTTGGTCGTTAAGGACGACAAAGGCGAAGTGAAGTTCTGACTATAGATATATGCCTGAGGGAACCCACAAAGACATTGGAATCATGGTTTATTTTGATCATATTATCTAGAGTGACATCAGAGAGAAGGTATGCAAAACTTGAATGATGGGAAGCTGACGAGGCTTAGCTATTAGGACATGACCAAGGAGGAATGGACCTCTACATGCATGGTTTCACCACCCTTTAATGTGCATTAGGTGCCTCTTCGCCAGTTTAGGGAACAAATGTCCAAGTATAGGGGAATTGAAGGAGTGAGGCTTGTTGTTTCTTTTTTTCCTTTAAATGGAAGTTTAGGGACGAGTCTCCCAAATTGAAAACCTATAATAGGAGTTTTGAATGCTTTAAAACATAACCCAATGCCACGTCGAGCTAGGGTTTATCCGATTTTAAATTTTGAATGGTCCTAAAACCCTAGACACATACCCTCCTAATGAATTTAGATGCACAAAAGTGAATGAGAGAACAAACGTGTATCTTCCGGCTATGTGGATGGAGGAAGCAAACTTAACTCGAGTCTCCAAATCCTCCTTGTGTGTGCGGCTACCTCTTTCACTTGCCGAAATTCAAAAATAATCGATGAAAGTGACTTGAGTGGAGACTTCTATAAATAGGATTGGGCATCATCAATTTGGTCATTAAGTGTAGGCTCTTGTTGTACGTGAGGTTGGTAGGAACCACAAAAATCGGATGGGTAGATGACATTGGAACGAAGTTCGTACAGGGATCCTGAATGCAGAAGTTGTGTGTAGAAAGTCCGCTATGGGAAGGCATGAGGAAAATGTCATTAGAAATGACGGAGTGGACAAAAAGGTCTGAAGGAGAAAACCCGCAACAAGGGACCTACCGAAAGTGAAAGATGACATAGCTTCTGACCTAAGGAAACCCACAAGACAATTTCCACAAATCCTTGAAACTTCCCAAAACTTGGGTGAATGACCTAGTCAAGATGGATTTGGAAATTTTTTAAGCACATGACCATTCTAATCTCAAAAATAGGGGCACAAAAATTGAGGAAAACATGAACTAACCCAATGGAGGAAAAATTAAAAGAGGGGATCCCTAGTTCGAACGAGGTGTGTGTGCAATAGGCACAACACCTACTGATTAATAAGGTCTTAGAGGTGTTGAAACTCCAAATCCACTCTTTTCAATATACGACTAGATATAAAAGTAGCAAAGTTGAGCACATGATATTTATTGTTAATAGAAACATCGTACTTGTTAAAGAGATAAGAATTCCTAGATGTCTTAAGATAAAAGGAGTAGTGTATTAAAGAAATACAATATGTTAGTAATAAAATTAAATTACTACAACATATCCTTAAATATTTTAGGAAAGTATAGAAAAGATTCTTCAAAGTCTCAAGTTTATTATAGAATAAATATCTCAAATGAGAAATAATTATGTGAAGAAATAATTTTAATAAAGGGAAACCTTGGTAAACCAAATACCAAATAAAAAGGAAAGTGTCAACCAATTAAATATTATTTGAACCATATTTTGGTTCAAGGTTTCCTTTATATTCTTGATGCACATCAATATGAAGTTTAGTGCATGGTTATAATTTTATCCATATAACATGAATTTTACACATATATCTATCAATATTTTCTTTGTGCTAATTAATATTAAGATTTCTACTTATAGGATGGACTTGTATACCATCTTGAGCACTTCTACATTTCACATGCACAAAAATAGAAAAAATATGAGAGTCTCATTTTAGTAAGGTTGCATGACACTTTAGAATAAAAAGACTCTTATGGTGTTGCTAAAGTATTTCTTTTGACTACAACTTAGATCAAATATTGTCAAATACATTAGATCTCGTATCACATGTGCAATTTCCAAACTAGTCAAAAAGAAAGAAGGATTGTGCACACCTCTACCAATTCCAACAAGACCATGGGAATATATTTCCATGGACTCCCCATTAGGTTTATCTACTACTAAACATGGTAATAATTATAATTTTGTAGTAATTGGTAGATTCTCATAGATGAGAATTTCAATTACTTATAAATCTTAGCTTTGGAAATAAATCAACTATGCATTAACATGTCCAGACCCACTTTGAAATTTTATAAACTATCTTATTTGATAAAGACACAAGTTTATTGAGAAAAAAATTGAAAAGCACTTTGGTCTATGCTAGACAAAAATCTTAACAACTCTATCACATTTCATTTGCAAGTTAATGGATAGACAAAAATGGTAAATAGGATGATAATGTATCTTCTAATATTGTACAATTTGAAGATGCAATACACCTGGGATTAGATTTTCTTTTAACTCAACATGGATATAATAAACATTTGTATAACTTTACCAACATATCCCCTTTAAATTATTCTTTGGATTCCAACCTCTAGCACTTACTGACATAGCCTATCCTATTATTCTATCAATAAAAGTAACTCCTTTATCTCAAAAGGAAGTTGAAAAATTATTTCAATTCATTCAACATATTTAAAAATAAATTTGAGGCAATTTTGTAGCAAGATAACACTAAGTACAATTAGTGTCATGATAAGCATTAGGTACCATATTCCTTTAAGTTTTTGATCAAGTCTAGCTATACCAACATACATAGGAAAAGACTAACAAGATCTTGCCTCAATATTCATCCACTTCAATATAAGACCTACACAATCACCAAGGATCTGGGAGGTAACATCTTTGAGATTTATCTTCCTTCTTACCTTGTGTTACATCTATTCTTCAATACAAAGCCCTTGCACCATTACTTTCAATCTTTTTTAGATACCTTAAATCCTACAAAGACTCTTTGGAAAATAAAGATCAATATAGATTGCAAAATTCTCATCTAATTGGATTGTCATTAATGATATCCATATTAAAAATTATATGTCAATGAGAGATACCTATATTCTATATTATCAAATAAATTAATGTTCCTTCCTATAATTTGTTTAGGTTTCAATTCTTTCCACATCTTTTGTTGTAATTGTATGATATGGGGGCCATTTCTCATCAAGGAGGGGTGACTAATATAGAAGTGTATGGGTCACTTAATCTTACAATAAATCATAGGTGTTGCACAATGAACCTTATAATTGTATCAATAGTTTCTTTATTATATTTGACACCCACTTGTCATATTGCATTTCCTAACTTGAATTCTATATTTGTCAGCCAATATGAGGTGGTTATCAAATAGTATGATCCAATCAACATTTCATCTTCCCTCTTTGCATATCAATGCACATTATTATTCTTTGTAGTCATATATACTAAGATAAAAGTAAGATAAAGAACTAGGATGTAGACATACCATATATTTTCTCACAAATGTTATACAAGCCTTAACATAATACAAATTTATTAATTAGTTCTACACATTTCAAATGTCTTTTATGTTTTCTAGGCTATCCATTTTTACTCTACATAATTTGAACATATATCATAAATAAACCATTACCTCACACAACCTTATTAAATTTTCTTTAGTTAGGCTTTTCCACTAGGTCTTATATCAATTCTAGATAATACACTTTTTAGGATTTAACCTTACTTGGTATTGTCATAATAATTTAAATACTCTCCTTAGCTCTTCTAAATGATATAAACATTATATTTATTTTTCTTCTATTTCGTCCACATATTCCTCTAATACCTTATTTATAAGATAATGGAATTTTACTTTCACGACCCTTTGATATGTCACTCCAATATATTTTTTTCAACCCAAAAGATATGAACACATAGAAAAATCCCTCCATATTGTTGTAAAATGATTCTTATTTTGAGGTTGAGGATTAACTACGATTTGATTATAACATAAAAATTCATCCATAATAATAACTCATGTCCCTAGAGGAATCTACAATCATACCAATATCTCTAAATTTAGTATAAATGTGAATATGAACATCAAGTTTTATAGCAGGTACCATATTAGAGATCTAAGGTGAGTAATCAATTAGTATAATAAATCTATCCTTAAGCATATTGTCTACTTATTTAACCAATTATAAATGTATTATAGTCCTCATTAAATGGTTGAGTGGGTAAAATATCAAAATTACTAGCTAGAGATGGTTTGTCTTCCTAAAAGTATGAAAACACCTCAAATAAATGTGAAAAGCCTCTATCATGATATCTAGCTAAATACTCATAGGCACCCAAGTATTTGGGCAAATATTCACCATTTATAAATGTGTCTAAGGGAGATATGTATGCATAAAACCATCCCAAACAAGATTTAGGTTGACTAGAAGAAAATAAATACCATTACTAATAGCATACGAATACCCAATGCTTTGAGTATCATTATTTTCAAGTATTTTAATAGATTTATAATATATTTTATTGGTTCAAACCTAACCCTTTTCCCTTATAATCATTTTTTTTATCAAATATTGAATCCTTTGTCATAATAACTAGCCAATTTAGATGATCATAAAATTTTCTCATAAGAGTAGTAAGATGTGGATCCATGAGAGGCATGAACTTCACTTGAATGAGTTTTATATGATAATCTAAAGATGATGTACAATGTAAATCAAGATCAATGGGAAAAGAGAAGCTTAGTTACAATTATTTTCTCTAGTTTTCTAAGACTCATTGTGTCAAAATCTAATGTGCCCCAATCATCCTCAATTGGTAAAAAACAAGAGGATTATGGACATGTAACTAATAAAAAATAATAATCCTCATTAACATCATTGAAGAGATTAGTATTTTACTCTATTTGACTATTTACAATGATTATATGGATTATTGTTATTTTTCACCCAATGTCACTTATTTGAAAAATTAAATTAATTTTAGAATGAAGCATGGATGAGACAAAACTCATTGTATGAATCCATGTATGACCCATAAGGATGTTATACGCTAAAATTGAAAGAATCACATGAAAAATAGCCTTAAGAGTAATGGTCCTTGAAGTTATGGATAAAGCAACATAACCAACGGATTATTGTATAAAATTATCAAACCATTTAATCAATACCTTAGATTGTGGAACACTAGAGTAACTAAATTGAATCACATCTATAAATTTTTTATTATATATGTTTAATTCTAATCGATTGTCTATTGATATATTTTTACTCAAATATCTCCATAAGTAAACATAATATATCATGCTACATACTCATGAATTATATGTGGAGGTGGTAAGTCATGGGGTGTAAAATAATTATACTAATGATATAAATAATGACCCAAAGGTTTATTCCTAGGTGTTGGACTAATTTGTGGTACAATTGGAGCATGAAAATTATGAATAGGACTAGGTTGATTATGAGATGAGAAACATGAAGAATCAAAACCTATATAGCACATGAATTCGACATAAGATGTGTTATCCATTGAAAGAATTGTATATCCATAGTTAATTATTTCCACATAAACACAAGAGAACAATATAAAAATAAGTATATCTATAATCCAAATGAATATAAAAACATACCATAAATATGACACAAAATGAACCTTGGGAAAACCCTCATGAGGGAAAAACCTAGCCTCAAAAATCACTCATATACTCAAAATATTATACCATGAACAAAGATTACAATACACTTGTAGAGTTTTCTTGTAAGGCTTATGAAACCTCAAAATCTATAATTATACTCCATTCAAACAAGAAAAGGAGAATTGTGTAACCACACATCCAAATCTGTGCTTCATCTCCTCACATATAAAACTTACAAGAGATAAGAAATCTTAACCAACAAGCCAAAGTTTATTACTACCAACCTCAACAAATACTCATGTGATTTCTTTTATAGAAGAAAGCTTGCATAAAACCATAAAATTTTATTACATAAACCATGTGTCTCTAAACTATGAGCTTACAAAACCTTGTTCCCTTCATTTAGTTTTTGGCACTTTCCCTTTTAATACTCTATTTTCCCAATTGGTACTATATTTTCTCAATATCAAATAGTTTCCCAATGTGTAACATAAATTAAATATATATCCCAATATTACATACAACTTACAAGTGGACCCAATAATGTCTAACCCATTTGATGGATGCGTCCCTATATTCCCTAGAAGCACCACAAATAAATATTAATTTTATATTATAAGCATTATGTAAAGTGCAAAACACACCTTTCCAAAAATTCTCCCACTTGTACACAATGTATAAGGGTTCAAAAGTAAATTCAAAAATCAAGGGAACAATCTCTATTTCCAACACATTTCATCAAGATATCTATTTTCTCCATGTTTTCTATTAATATACTTGTAATAATAACCAAGGTGACCACCATCTCAAGCAAGAATAATCTCATCCTCCATCATACCAATGCACAAAATATAAGATCCAATCTAAAGATAAATTCCACACTAATTTGCATATATAAGAATGAATCTAGTGTCAACTTGATATCCAAACACAAAAACTAAATCTAATGGTAACAAATAGGCCTAATTAACTGCCACTAAATAATCGCCATAGTTGGAAAAGAAACCACAACCAATTGCTAACACATCAAACTAACCATACCTCAAAACCAAGGTATAATCATCAGAATAGGTATACCTTGTACCACCAAAATATCTAACCCAATATAATTCTTGATCACAAGTTCCTTTATATATAGTATCATGCAAAGAGAAGTCCTCCAAGGTAATAACACATAAAAATGAGATAAAAAACCTCAATACGTGCAATACCATAATATAATGTGAACATCCAACAAAGGAGGCATATGTAACCTTGAACTCCCATTATATGGGTAGTTTCAAATCTAAAATCAATAAAGCATATAAAATTACACCAATATAACTTGCATATAAGTTGTAGTGAATTTCATAAATATAATATAATACCAAGGAACAAAAAATATATGTAAACCTGCAAACTAAATCATTGTAACCTAACTCTCTCATCACACTAGTCTACATAGCTCAACCAATTTCTCCACACAATGGAAGATAGATATTAAAGAACATCCATGTTATTTCCCAAAAGTAAGGAATGGGGTAAACTAATGACACATGACCATAAACATAGTGATCATAATAGCTCCATGCAAACCTTAACTCCAATGTCATATGAGCATGGACCCTCAAGAAGAAGCACAAGAACATCTAGAGGGAACCTACAAATCAAAACCATGTAAAATTTCCATCCACCAACACCTCCAATTGCTTAAGTTATGAAAATTAATTTCTCCTTCACAAATTCCAAATAGAGAATTTATGTCAATATTCAACCATTCAACTAAAAAATTAAACATAGAATGTGAATCAATAGACTAACCAGGGTGTAATACTCCCAAACCAAACTAATACCACCAAAATATTTTTTCCTCAAACAAGGGAATAAGCCCAAAACCATCCTCTACATTCCTTAAAATTGTCCATAGCAAAAGCATATACATAAGGAGACAAAGGAAAAAAATATATACCAATAAATCCTCAAATAAGCCCTCTAGAATAAAAAACCATATCTCAATATTCATTCCCATGAGAAAATAGAGATGAAATAACTCATTATAAATACAACATGGGAAATACCTATCAAATGATCCACTTTGGAGAGGATCAAGAATGGAGAATAAGATATCTCATCCAAGATATACCAATACACAATGACTCTATCCAAGAATAATCTACACAATAATTTCATGTTGAACTCACATCCAACCTAGGTGTAGGATCCTTGGTCTTACAAGTGAAACCTCTTTAAAGAGTAACCATCACAAAAATGACCTCCAAGATAGAGATATTTGTAGCCTCACCCAAATCTAAAAATAGGTGTACAATTGATTGTCTCATTCCAACAAAACTTGAATGCAACACTACAATAACTAAAATCTCACAATCACAATTATCACATAACTAATCAATTAATTTATCACAAATTACCACAAAAGATCTAAATACATAATCAAGAACTCAATTGAACATCATAATCTATATCTCCTCAAAATAAGATCATATATCCCAAATGAATATATTTTCTCATATGAGCACATGTATCATGCCAAAAATATTTAATGTGCAATCAAGAGTACACCATGGTGCAATAATATCCATTTCTAAACAAATGATTATTTATCAAACTGACAAATAATAAACAATACCTCAACCAAGGAATCCAAGAGTCCTTCATGGTACCAAGATGTGAAAATTTCCAAATCACATGAAAATAACCATATTATATCAATTGAACTCAAAATATCAAATAAATTTCACTGCATACATGAAATAGTATCGAAGATATCCTCCATGACACTAAAAACCATTGTAGAATATTATCCATCATCAAGTGATGAATCCTCATCACCACCAAAGTTCCTACTAAATCGTGATATCAAATACCCATGTCATTGTGATAACCATATCATAAATTAAGATCACCCATGGTCCACACACACTCAACTACAACACTAGTAGCTCTAGGGGATAAATTAGAGCTATGATGTCCAAACCAAGAAGATACACCACCACCTTCAATCAAGAATTAATACAACACTGGTCACTAACAATTCATCTACATAAATAGCCATGTCATGCCAAATATCTGAGCATACAAGGTGTCAGAGAACCTCCATGTAACCATGATTACCACCCAACACACCTACATAAAAACCATGTCATGCCAAAGATCCAAGCATACAAGGAACTTTAATGAAACCATGATCATCATGTAAAGTACATGCATAAAAAACTACATCATGCCAAATCTCAAAGCATAAAAGGAACCTCCATGACACCATTATCACCACCCAACTAAGTCACACAAATTACACCATAGCAAATAATTGTAAGTACCATAACATAGCTCTATCAAGTAACACCATCTCTCTCCTCATAATGATATCCAAACTAATGAGGCAGGTGACAAAACTAGGCCAAAAAAATAGAAACTACATCCATAATAAAATGTCTATGGGTATAGATAGCCCACATCTAAGTTATCCATGCAACCTATAAGTATAGACAACCTATAAAAATTCATAACTCATAGATCACATAATTCAATATGTAGATTAAACATCATACCAATAATGATGTCAAACAAAGAAGACCACAGATGAACATGTAAGTTTTAGCATGACTCAAACACCAAATTGCCTCTAGATTAATTTTTTCTACAAACACATAAAGTACCATAGTCAAAGGAACAAAAAACAATTAAAATAGAAATATAAGTAGAAAATTCATATATTAACATTATAAATCTAATCCATTGTGAAGTGTTTATAAAATGTTCTATGTCACCTATACGAATTCCAAAATTGGATAGTGTGGGCACTAGATATGACCTACGAAAATAAGAAAATAAAAACTAGCTTGTGATTAGCATTCTCTATTCAAAATATAAAAAGTTAAGAAGCCACTAATGCACAACATAGTCCTCAAAAATATTTTTTATTAACTATAGAAACATCAAATTTTGAATCCTTGGGAAAATTTTATGTTTTCTAAAAAAAGTACTCCATTATGACTATAAAAAAAATCACTAGTATTTGTTGGGTGGTTGGTGGGTGGCCCATAGGTGGTTCCCCTAATGGTGGTGGTGGTAATGTGGATATGTGCTCATATGGCCAATTGATCATTGGTAGAACAATGAGGTTGGGTGAGTAGGTAGAAAGCACTATTGAAGTGATGAATTATACCTCTATTGCCATTGGTTGTGCTGCCACTCTTGGCCAAAATCTAGACCTCGTTGATTGGACACTAGGGCACCTACATGTCTTGGGATTTGAATCAAATATTTAAGTTATGTGGACTCTTCCATCTCCCCATACATTTGTATAGTTGACACTAGCACTCAAATGTACCCATAAGAATCTTCTAATTTTAATTTTTGTTGATAATTTGTACCTTGCACAACCAAATATTCTCAAGAATATACCAAAAATATATATAACTGGAACCTACCATGGTGACTACATACAAAATGTATGAACCATACAAATTCCATATAGTTGTACATATTTCAATCTCTATAGATTTATGTATGCCCCTAAAAATGGTTATTATTTCTACAAACATATTCATGTTTTATATGGTTCCATTGGTTTTTAGGACTCGCAGACTCAATGGTGGGGTTAATTTTTTTTCTAAGAGGTCTCTAAAATAATTACCACAAAAACCCTCACAAGAAGAGCCTTAAAAGAAAACTCACTTTCCAAATCTTCATCAAACCCAATAATTACAACATCCCAAGTCTATAAAAACACATGCAATATTGAAAATACATTCACACTTTTATTGAGAGGCTGTAGATTAAAATATGCACACAATTCCACTCCTACCAAGGGTTAACAATTTCAAGAATACATTTCCTCCTACAACTTGGCAACTAGGCTCCAATAGAAAATGAAAGGAAATTTAAGCCATAATAAGTTATATCCACATAACCTTAAGAGATCAAATATGTAAACAAGTATTTCAAATTGATAATGCAAAATAATAGAAAAACATACCATCAAGATTACACAAGATTTCCCTTGGGAAAACCCTCATGAGAAAAGAAATCCAACATCCAAAATCACTCTCACACTTTTTTTTTGATAACTCGGAGGAGCTGTCCCTACGACCGGCTGGGCTTCTCTTAATTTTTTGCTACCAGGTGAGACTAGTCCACCTCTGGGGTATAACTATGGATCCTACAACCATGTTACACCATTTTAAACCCAAGAGTGAGTCGAACCTGAGACCTTGGGGAGAAAACCCAAGACTCAAGCCAACTGAGCTACCCGTTCGAGCTAAAATCACTCTCACACTTTATGTACTATCTCATAAATATAGATTAGAATGAACTTGCAAAGTCTCCATGTAAGGCTTCCAAAATATCAGGCTCCCTAATTTCACTCCATGTGAGCAAGAAAAAAAGAATCATGTAAATACACATGTCCTAATCCATGCTTCTTCTCCTCACATATGCAACTTACAAGAGATTCTTAGTCAATCTTAGCCAAAAAGAAAAAGGTTATCACAACCAACCTCAACAAATACAAAAAATCTTGGAAAAACTACCAAATAGTAAATTACATAAACCATGTTCCTCTAAACCATGAGCTTACAAAACCATGTCTCGTTCATTTACTTTTTGGTACTAGTTTTTCCAAATTGGTACTATTTTTTTGTAATATTAATTATTTTTTCAATGTGCAACCCACATAGATGTGTATTATGATGTTACATACAACATACAAGTGACTCCAAGAATGTCTAACCAATGTGATGCATGCCTTCTTAGATTTTCTAGGTGCACCACAAATAAATATTATTTTTACTATACAAGTGTTATGCAAGGTGTACAACACACCTTTCTCAACGTGCATAGAAATATAAGGTACACATAATTTATGTATATTTGTTACAGTGCATGTGTCGTAATATTAAGCATTTCAAACTACAAGTGCTCAAAGTTAGAATGCAACTAGAATCATGAATACTATTAGTTCTATAGATATATAGAAGAAATATACAACATATGGTAATCATGTACAACTGAATTATGAATATCTATAAGAATGTGTATATCATGTACATGCATAGTACTGATGATAAAATAAAAAATATCAATATAAGGCTTGTCACTAGGATCATTATTAGAAAGAATAAATCCTAAATCAATATACGTATCACTAGGCATGTTAACATATGTACCCTCATTACTATGTAAAGATCTATATAAAGAAGCACATGGATGAGGGTCCATTTATGTAAAAGAAAAAGTATTAAATTTATACATGGATGAAGTAGCACAAATACTATCATAGATCACAAAAATAAATATCACCATAGAGTATAGTGACACATGTGACTTTGGTAAGAAACGATGAAATATTATCCATGATGAGACAATGTATATTAGAATGAAAATATCAAATAAATGTGAAAATGAAATGTATAATAAGATCTAAAAATAAACTCACAAAATGTAAGGCCTAAAGTCAATCGAAGGGTGGGAAGGTCACCAAACCATAAGAAAAATATAAGTTAATGAAGCACAAGAGTACAAAAGGAGGATTAGACATAGAAAGAAATTGTAAATTAACAAAACACATATCTCAAAAATATAATGAGAGTTTAGAAAACCTAAGGGTTGGTTGTATGAGATTGATCATGTTCACCAAAATGTAAAGGTAAATAATATTTCCTTAAGCTTTGTATAGGCTAATCCAATCAAATACATATAAATAATCACAAATCAACCATTTAAATAAATGATAGCTGGATAATTGTATTCTAATAATTTAAAACTAATAAATAGAAATAGGAATAAGTGTAATTAATCAATAACAAATGAATGCATAAATATTGATGAAGATATGAATTTGACAAACCTCAAGATTGAGAATAGTTGGTAACAAACTCGCAATCACCATGGGATCAAAATATTTTGTTGACTCTACATAAGGATGAATTTGGTGCTTTAAGACTAATTCATAACTATGAATTCATCTTGTATCTACAAATACCTCATGCATTATGTTGATATTTGTCCTTTAGTTCACCTAATCACCTTTGATTCTTCTCTATGATTCTTGCATATTTGGGGACTTGGAAGTACTTAAAAATATCTTAAGGGATGTTAATTAGTTAGAGTCAAACTCTTCTTAATCAACCCCTAGAAATTGAATAATGATGGAAAATAATAATCTTTAGTCATGCAAATACTCCTAAATTCATTTTAGTGTACCATTTAAAGTGTGTAAAGTGAATGGTATGCAAATATAGCTATTAAGTCATCGACTAATTAGAATATATGCATTCAATGTCTTAAAAGTCAAGGACATAGCAACATATCATGCAAAACCTGTGTGTATTTGGTTGAGGAAGAAAAGTTAAAGGTGGAAAGTCGGCCACATCTAAATTCCAAAATTTTAATTTGGATGTGATGATTTTGTGACTATAAGGATGACCTCACAACCATGAACTAGTCTCAAGAAAAAAAGAGGGGGCTAAATTTAGATCTCAATGGATAACATGTATATAGAAATAAGTGCAAGCATAGTTGTGACAACGTACAAGATAATAAGACAAGCATGTAAAATGAGATAGATGATAGATAATAGGAACATAAAAATATGTGTATTAGAATAGATTAATATTCTAATAAAAAAATCTGATATTACATAAAAGACAAGGACCCAATTTTACATATAAGAAAAGAACCCAAATTTACATATAATAAAAAGCCCAACTTTTAACAATATTAAACATTTTATATGTATCTATATATATCAAAACAACAACATTAAACATATAAATTCATTAGCTCACAAATAAGCAACATAACTTTTAGGTAAATCATGCTTTTGGTGGCAAAAGTGTAAATCAAGGCAATAAAGCAAATGAGTAAAAGAAGACACATTTTTGGTAGTCACATGGGAAGGAGAAAAATAATATTTGGCATGAGTAGAGCACTCCCAACATCATTTAAGCACCATCTTCCACGCAAAGGCAAATAATTACTCTAAAAAGAATCATATCAATCAAATGTCAAGTAATGACATTTGTGGGTCATGTTTGTTATAATTTCAGTAGGTAAAGTTTTTGATCTTATCCTATCTTTATCAATGAATATTTTATGGTTCAAATTTAACATTAAGAACAAACAAAAAGCCAGCAATGAGGAAAACATATATGAACATGTTGGGAAGCTTGTCAACCATATTCTAAATGTTTGAATATTTTAGAATATAATATCTATACAAAACAAAATGGTTTTGTAATTTTGAAAAGACCTTCCCACTAATAATAATAACCAGTATTTATGGTTGTCAAGTCATATACCTAGATAAAACCTTTTATTATTTTTTTTAAGGGAATTAAATTAGAGTTCACACAACTATTAAAAAAATTGATTTGTTGAAACTATATGAATTAATTGAAATATTAGAAAGAACAATTTTAATTGCATGCTTTTATAAATGAAAGATAAAATTTAGAGGTTGGAGTTGATATTTTAAGTATATGTTTGAAATGTAAAGGAATTTAAAGTTTTAAAACATTATTTTATAACTAATAAATATGATTATGATTATAAAAAATATTATTTATTATTATTTTTAAATAGTTATTTTTTATATAATGATAAATGTATAAATGGTATAATTTATGTTGAAAGTTTGTATATAAGTTAAGTTATATTTTTATTTGCACTTACTTTCAAAAATCTATTTTTTACTTCAATTTTATTCATTTTACATTTAAGATCAAAATTATGATTTGGAAAAGTGACTTAGATTAGTTGTATAATTTGTCAAAATGACTTAATATTTTTTATTTTAAATTCAATTTCAGGGTCAAACTAACCCTTCCAACTGGTTGTTACACATCTCAAAGAGTGAAACATTGTGTTTGTTTCCTTTAGAGTTGGATTTAATGACTAACCTTAGTTCACTTTTAGACACCTAGAGATCATTTGACAGAAGTATTCAAGATATACTTACTTGCATACTTAGAGAATCTATTAGTGCACTACTCATGCATCAACATCTAGAACATCTAATGCATGTTTCTTGTTGCTTTCAATCATTTCTAAAAGTCATTGACTTGTTATACTAATAGTTTGATCAAGGGGATACATATTTCCTATCTTTGGAAAACTCTTAACCATACAACCATGTTTATTATGTAAAAATAAGAACATACATTCAAGACAATTTATAGATGAACAATCAATGATTTATAAAGATAGAATATTTGTAACTATATTAGATCTATATTTGCATAGGTTGGATCCATGAGTGCACAATCGACTCCATAATTTTAGAGGTCACTCATAGTGAAGAACAATGAGTTGACAATTTCCAAGTCATTCAACTAATTATTCTTGATTTTTTCACATGCTTATAAATCAGTTACATCCATCTATCATAAAAAAACTAAGTGTACCTCTATTTTATTTATTTAATATTTATATTTAGTTAGCCCTTTACTCCAAGTATTTATAAAAACTAGCTTTTTAATCGTATGGTAGTTTATTCATTGTATTTGGTAAACCCCTCCACTCTTACACACCCTTAGTTTTATTTTATGCTTATTATTACTAAATTTCTAGTTTGAGAGTAATTGTGTTTTTAAATATTTATATTCATATCTATACTTGCTCCATCATTTATTATCTTTGTATTTTTTGTTTATGAAGAGAGCAAGTTGAAACCTAAATTTACTTTCGTGAATAATTACTAGATTAAATCCTCGTATGGCTTATCATTATACTAATAAAAAAGCCTTAATTGAAGTTAATAATAATGAGAAACTGTATTTTATCATGATACAAATATATATAAACACGATATATCCCTCATTGGATAATCATGTTTTCAAGATCTTGCTAATGCTACTTCTCTTTCATTATTAGTTTCATATCCTCATAATTTATTGATTACACCTTTTGGTACAAATATCTTCATGGTGTTAGTGATATGATGGATTCCTCTAACACTTTTCATGATGCATATTTCCCCCTTACCCACTCACCCTCCATCCTCTAGTGGTCAATTCCCTTATCATCTTGAGGTAGATCCCCTCATTGTGCTTACCTCCCATGTTTCCAATTCTAGTGTGAATCTCACTTCTCATTATTCTTATTTAAGCATCCTAACCACCTCTTCTTCCATTAGTGTTCCACTTAATCCTCATCCCACTAATTAAATTCATTCATATCACCTTGTTATCATCACACCTTTTTCCTTACCTTCTAGTGTCACCTTTCATTCTCGTATTTTTATATCCTTGGATCTTGTTTCCCACCCCTTTTATACTCCCTCTACTATTGCACATGTATTTACTACCATCATTATCATTAGATCCACACTCCCTCTACCATTACACATGTTATTACTATCACCATTATCCCCACCTCCACTCTCATTACACATTGAATAATTTAGTTAATTTATGAAGAAATTTGATTCCATGCCTAGTGGGATGAAATTGTTGTCACAGGGATTGCACCCTAGTTAAGTGTAAAACTTAGCTATCCTATGAAACATGGGATCATCTTCATGCAGTGAGTTGCCTATAGTGAAGATGAACCTCCAGAGAGGGCTAGTTCCCTCAATGAACCTTCTAAAAACTATTGCCTTGATGAGAAAAGGGGTAGAAGAATTCAAACTAAAAGATTGTTGACCCTAGGAGGTGATGCACTGAACTTTAAAATGACCTATACCTACTATTATCTCACAATTTCTCTCAAAAGTTGTTTTATTCTATGCACAACTCAATTTTCAATAAATTCATACAATTTTTTTTCAAAGGAAGGTTATGTTTCAGGTTTTTTTGAAGGAAAACTATGTGTTCTCACAACTAAAAACTCTAAAAAGTAGTTAACATGGCCTATGACCTGTATGGATTTTTCTTATTCTGTAAAGAAATATTTGCAATGAGACATAATTCAAGGATTTTGTATTTATAATCACAAAAATCAGATCAAATCATATACAAAGACATTCAACACAAGAATTTTGAGTTTGAGAGTGGCGACGGGCAGGAAACGAGTAGGAGATAGCAATTTGAGTTTTGTAGACGATGATGGTAGTATTGAGCACAAAGATCCAGATGGAGGCTTCTCAATTGCTGCAAGGCTTGAGGGTCCTTTGTTCCCTTGGGCAGTCACGTTTTGGCTCATTTGTTTTGCTTCTATCTTTGGATTGCGAGGTGGGATTGGCCATGGAGGAGGAACTTTGTTCTCTACGAAAGATTTTGGAGGTGCAACTATGGTCAGTTATGTTGATGGGTTCTGGCCTGCAAAATAGCTACCTCATGTGCTATCACAATCCCTTGTTGTGAGGGGTGAGCTTGTTGCCTTGTCTGGTGTGACCAATTTTGTATGGGGTTTGCCTGGTGCTTAGTCTATTACCATTGTGCCTATTGATGTTTCGGTTTCAAAATTTTCTATTGGTATTTGGAGGCACTTGTGGGGTAAAAATTTATATGTTTTGGTGCAGCCTCTTGGGTGCTTTCCTGTTGTTGGTTTTTTGGCTTTGGGTTGTGTTTTTTGTTGTGTGGTATCTTTTGTGGTGCAATGGTTGTTTGCTTTTAGGGGCTCATGGCTTCCTATGTTCCTCTGTTTGTTTAAGTGCCCTTTCTCTTGGAAGATTTGTGCTGATGGACCCTCTGGAGTTTAGAGGGTTTTGTCCTTTTTGGGTCAAGTTTGGGCTCTCTTATTTATTTCTCTTGTTGTTGGGGAGGGGTTTTGTAGGCTTGAAGAGGGCAGGGCTTTTGCTTTCTCTATGATGAAGTTGTTTCTAGGTTACCTTTGGGTCGTGGTCCTCCTAAAGTTAGTTTTGGGTATTTATCTGCTGAGGGCTAAGTTGATTTTTGGGCTGAAGGCCCCTATGTTCCTGGGCTCTTTTTTGAGTATGTTATGTGTTTATAGGAGTGTTGGCTTCTATCTTTTTGTTTTGAGGAGCATGGGGATCTTGTGGGCTGAGTTGTTTCATTTTCTTAAATCTTAGTTATTTTGGTTCTTTCCTCTAGTCGATGAAATGCATTCTCCCTCTTTGGTGGTTCGGTACCTTGCCTTCCCAAAGGGGGTTGTGACAACCCTTCTTTATGAAGCTTGTCCTCTAAATCTATAACTGATGTCTTCTATGGAGGTGGATACTACTCCAATTGAGGTGGATCCATCTTCTATTGAGGTGGAGGTGGTGTTGTTGGTTTGGTGGGGAGTTCTCTCTTCTGTTGGTTCCTATCGAGGTGGAGAAGGTGTGGGAACAAGAGTGATGGCTTTGGAGGGTCGGGCTCTCATTTCCTATGCTCCTATAGAGAGGAGCTCCCTCCTATTAAGGTGGATTTGGGGTTGGTGACTTTGGTAAGGTGCTACTACAATTTGGTTGATGTGCTCTAGTGGTCCATTGTGCTCTCTAACACCCCTATCGAGGTGGGGTTTGTTGGATTTGTTGGCATTTTTGGTAAGGGGTTTGATAGTGTTCTTCACCATCATGGTGGTTATCTCTCTTGGCGCAGTAGTGTCATCCATGAGTGACAGGTTTGTTGTTGTCTAGAAGTTGTAGGTGATGTCTTTGTGTTTCTAAGGGTTTCTAGTCTCGGTTAAAACCGGGTTGTAAATGGGTTTTGGTCCCTTACTTTTTTTTCGATGCAGCCTATGTAATCATGTTTATTTTGTAGTGGCTATTGTTGGGTTACTTTTGGTATGCACTTTATTTTCTTTGCAGTATATTCTTTGACAAGGTTATGTGTCCCTTCAAAATTGTTTGTACTGGGTTTTGGGTCCCATCAAAACTTGCTTTACCCCTACTAAAAAACACAAGAATTTTGAGAAGGAAAATATGTTTCTTTTATTAAAAATAGGAATATTTCTTGTACAAATCTCAAATATTACTTGAAACTACGTGAACTTGTTGTTGTAAATTGAAAATCTCTCTAAAAAATGAGTTACAATATTATTCTTTTGCATAAGGCAAAAATAAGAAAGGAAGAACTAACTCTACCAAGAGTTGAATGCTTGGCTTTATGGAAAACCTCTTCAGCTTAATTGAACTTGAACCTCATGGAAGATGTTGATTTTTCATGACGATTTGAGAGCTAACTAGTGTGGAACTCCCTCTGAACTAGTATAAAATCATCCAAGGTTTGGTGAAGAAGTGTTGAATTGATCTATTTACCTCTCGACTTTTGTATGCTCCTTGAAGTATGCCCCCAATTAAACTTGAACCGATCTTCACAAATATGTATGAAACTGATTGGAATTTATGTCTTCAATCAATTTGCATGAAACTATAGGTTGTTGGGCATATAAGGAAAAAAAATATCTATTTTAGAGCCCCAAGTTGTTTCAATATACATGCATATGGTTTCAAAATCCTCTCAACTTTAGTTGTAACCATGTGGGCTTCTTAAACATACCTAAACTAACTAAAAAAACCTCCAAACTTAATGTTTAGGCTACTCAATGTGCTATTATCTTATGAATTTTCTTGCATGATGATAGGTGATATGGAGTTACTTGAAGATGACTAGTCCTTCAAGGTGGTGTAAGAGAAGCTTCAGACCATTGAATGAGAAATGTTTTCACAACCTTGTTTAACAACATCACCATTGCACTTCACCTGTAGCTATCCTCAACATGACTATCATGACTCGTTTCCTCCACTGTTCTTGAAAATTCATGGTTTGCACTCTTTTCTATCACTCATACCTCTCATCAATGTCAATGTCATAAGGTTTCACGGTTATAGAGACTTATTATCACTTTCACAAAGATTTATTAGATACCAATCATTGATCAAAGGTCTTCAATACTTACCATGAATCACAGTCAATGATTCACAATTCTAAACCATTGTCTTGACTATCCTAAACATTATCATAAATACATTGCACAATCCTTTGGTATTAATTATAGTCACTAGGATAAATCACAATCCTAAATTCTTTTGACAAGGTCAAGGTCACTACCCTTACTGATTCATCTTGCATAGTCTTTCTATGAAATTTTATTATCCATTAGTCCATTGTCGACTGTCATGTTTCAATGAAGTCACTACCCTTAAAAAAATGTTGCCTCACCAAAACCTTGTCACTAGTCTTGATCAAAGTCATAGGGACTTATTGAGCACAAACCATATTCATAAAATTATAAAAATTAATTACACTATCCCAAGGCACTATATAACTATCTTTTGTGAATTTATGACTATGTATCTTTAAAAAACTTCCCTTTTCCATTTATATATTGGTTGTTCTTTATTGTCACTACTCTTTGCATAGTTGGATCCATTTTGAGTACTGTCATTAAGGATAAACCACTATTATAAAGATATTGGCAATCATAATCATAGTTGAAGTCCTTAATCTCAAAGTCGTAAAGTCACTGTCCTATCTTACTATTACTCTATTATAGCAATTATCATTTTTGATTAGCATAATTATGCCACTACTATCCATGTCTGCTTATTGTCATGTGACCTTACCTTTGATATATTCCCTTCTCATGGTGGACTATCCTTCCCATAATTTATTGTCCTCCTTAACTATCAATTGTGACTCTTTATATGGTGATTGTCTTCTAGGTCCATGTCTTTCCACTTCATGTGATTGATTTTGTTATCTAGCACTTAATTGCACAGTCCTTTAGTCTTAATTATAGTCACTAGGTTTATCATAAGATCTTATTCATTGTCATAAACTATTGAGTTGACTGATAACTCTGCCACCTTTATCTTTTATCTTTTGAAAATTCTTAATGCATTGAAAACCCTATATTGCCATCAATGAAATGACCTCTCAAAGCCCTAGCATCTTAGATAATGTACTACCCCTTTGTTAGGGCTAACATAGCTCACTATGAATATGGATTGTCCTTTATGGATAAGACATTTACATAGGGTTGTCTTTTATCCTTCTTTATTTCATAGTATTTGAAACTTTTCATTTATTGTCTTGACTTCACAAAGTCATACATCATTTTCATGACATTTTTACCTTGACTGTGCCTCATCATATCAAAACCTAATACATGATTCCCTTGAAAGTTACCATTCTTCACTTGATAGAACACTATGCTAAGGACACAATTCAGTCATATCACATTGATTAACCAGGAGGTCATTGTATGATTGTCATAAACCACTGTCGATTATTTATGTCCTTTATAGTCCTAAACCAATGTCCATTTCAGTCATTGATTTTTATAAGTTACACTTGAGACTACATTAGCTATTATTGATTGCCAATAATGTCACACAATCATTGAGACTCCATTTTCATAATCCATAGTCATTAAATACTGATCATTGTCACCTTCATGGCATAAATCATACAGTTCATAGATCATGATCCTTGATCACAGACATTGAGGATAGATTAAAATACAAAAAGTCTCCAACAAGGTCATAGTTGTAAACATAAATCCTTCTCATGAAGAGTGATTTATCCATATTGTCTTCCCTTGATTTTCCCTTGAAATCCATACTATCATATATTCGCCTCTTATTGATATAAACCTTTTATCACAGTGATTTTCCTTAGGGAAAAACTTCACTAAGGTTTATATTTTGACACCTTCATTCCTCTCAAAATCCATTGTACTCTCCTAGATCATTCTTCTACCAAACTTGTGTCTAACACTATGGTTATGAGCATTGTATTAAGTCTAAAACTTGAGAGTTTTTCAAGATTTTAACAATGGAAAATTGAAGGGAGGGAAATATGTTGAGATCAACCCTTGAGGGAGCCATATTTTTATCCACATACAACAAATTCTAAGGAGGGTTTGGATTTTTGTTTCTCTATTATGATTTGTAAAGTATACTGGTCTGAGCAATCATTTTCTATGTCTATCACCACTTGCATTCAACTTTTTCTTGCATTCATTACTTCAAAAAATTGAAAAAGATTAAAGGAAAGGGTTTCAAACCTACATACTTGTGCATTAAAAGCTCCATCTTGAACTTTACATGGCTAGGCGTGATTGAAAAAACCCATGATCCAGTTGCAACTCCCTTTAACTCCTCTTCATGGCGAGATCAATTTGAAACCTCTCCAAATCTTCGTGCAACTCCTTCAAAATTCACTTCCAACAGAAGAAAACCCTAAACGTCTCCTCAATGTGATGCCTTGTTTCAATTTTTCTCCTTTTCCACTAATTTTAATGCTTAACCTTAGAGTTATCTATTCCCTTTTCATGAAATTTCAAGCTTCTCTTGTTTTGGCATAGAAACTTCCTCTTTTCTTTTTTTGGCATGGGAAGATGATATTTGAGGAATAAAAATTAAGTCTCAATTTTTAGTAATCTTTTAACAAGACTTTCAATAAAAGATTAACATCCTCCTTTATCTTTAAAATGACTCAAGATAAAAATATTAAAATAAAAATGTTATAAAATAATTGCTTAGGACTTATAAAAATATAGACTACATTCGTGTTGACCTCTGAGGATGTTTTACTTGCAAAAACAAAAAGACTAGTAGCCTTGCATATCCATTGGGTAAAAGAGTCATTTAGGCTTGAAAAGAACTCAGAAAACTCAAAGCATAACTGAGAGAGACATGGAACAACAACCTAAGACTAATCATCCTAAAACAAGACCCAACCAATCTTCCAAAATGACAAAACTAACTATGCATCAACACTTGGAGGAAAACAAAAGACTCAAAAATTCTTTAAACGACAACAAATTGTGCCTCAACTCTTATTGGAAAAGAAAGATTCAAAGAAAATGTGCTACAACACTTATTTGACACAAAAACCCTATCCTAATATATTACAATTGTAGATCAATACCTCAATAGTAATGCTTGAGGTGAATCCCATTAATAGGGATTGCTAGTTATTCTCCATCAAGTTTGGATAGCTAGAAAGCATTGTGCATCTTGCAACTTGTGATCACGAAAGGACCACTCTATATGGCATAAAATTTAGTATGTTTTTTGGGCCTGCTTTTACACTCATTCCATTTTAGGACCACATCTCCTTCATTGAAAACTCTCTCAATTTCTCTCTTGTCAAAATTCTTCTTCATTTGCGCTTGATGAAAATCCAAATTTTGTATTTCTTTCTTCCTTGTTTCTTCTAGCTCAATAAGCTCAGCAAGTCTAATTTCCATTAGATATTCCTCCATCAATTCTAGTTCCTTGACGAGGCTAAGTGTTTGAAGCTCAACAAAAATAGGTAGTCTTGCCTGTTTTCCATGCACAAGTACATGAGCTAAATTATTTGTAGACCTTTTTGGAGTGATCCTATCAGCACATAAGGCTAATTTCAATTTTCTATGCCAAATTCTCTTATTGTATTCTATTATTCTTTTGATGATCCTAATTAGGTTTTTATTTGTGGATTCAGCTTAAGCATTACCCTATGGGTAATAGCTAGATGAAGCACTCAAAATATGTCATTTTTAATACCCCAGTTAGTTATTTTGTGCCAATGAAAGCTAATACATTATCTAGAATAATAAATTTGGGAGTTCCAAACCTTGCAAATAAATCTCCATAGAAGTTTAGGACTGAAATTTTTATTTTCTTCTTTCAATGCTACTCCTTTTATCCATTTGGTAAAGTAGTGTTTTGTTGTTAGCATCCACTTGTGTCCTAAACTAGATGGTGGATTAATGAGCCCAATAAAATCAATATCCCACTTCATGAAAGGCTATTCTACTTGAATTGGATGCAATGGTAAGGCTGCTAACTTTTGTTTTCTTGCAAATAAAACACACTTTCTTACACATGCATGTGCATACTTATACAAATCAAGCACTACAACAAAATAGGCAATTAGCGCCAACTTTAGTGCCAGATTTTAGTGTATTTGAAACCATCAATTGGAATCATCTCATGGCATGAAATTCGATGCAAAAGAATTTTTCCGTTTCTTCGCCAGATTTAGCATCGTCTTTAACATCCCGTTTAGCGCCAAAAATTTGGTACCAATTATACCATCCTCTTTTGTGCCAGATTTAATGCTAGAAATTTGATACTGGTTATGCCATCCTCTTTAGCACTGAAAATAGCGCCGAAAAATGGTGTCGGAAATAGCACCTATATTGGCATCGAAATCGGCTTACGATTTTGCTTCCATGTCTGCTCCCACTTTTTCTCCCACTTTTGCTTCCGATTTTTCTTCCACTTTTGTTTCCAATTTTGCTTCCACTTTTGCTCCCACTTTTGCTTCTGGTTTTGCTTCCAGTTTTGCTTCCACTTTTGCTTCCAGATTTGCTTCCAATCCTACTTCCAATTTTTCTTCTAGTTTTGCTTCCACTCGTGCTTCCAATTTTTCTTCTAGTTTGGCTTCTAGGCTTGCTTCCAGTTTTGCTTCCAGTTTTTCTTCCAATTTTGCTTCTGGTTTTTCTTCCGATTTCGCTTCCAATTTTGCTTCCAATTTTGCTTCTAGTTTTACTTCCAGTTTTGCTTCAAATTTTGCTTCCAATTTTGCTTCCAGGTTTGCTTCCAGTTTTGCTTCTAGTTTTGCTTGTGATTTTGCTTCCAAAATTGTTTCCAGTTTTGCTTCCTACATTCCTTCCAATTTTGCTTCCATTTTTTCTTTTGGTTTTGCTTCCAATTTTGCTTCCAAGATTTCTTCTGCTTTGCTTCTAGTTTGGCTTCCATTGTTGCTTCCTTTTTTGCTTTTAAAAATGCTTCTTGTTTTGCTTCCATTTATTAATTTAGTATGTTTAATTCAATTTAATTAGTTAAATATATGATGCCTCTTAAATAACTCATATGATTATAGAGTAAGTAATTTAATTATTTAACTCATATAATTAAATAACAAGATAATTACGTATAAAAAAAACAAGATAATTATTTTATTTTTTTGCTAGTTATATCACTACTAAGGGGTAGTACCATGTATTTCTTCACAAAATATTTTACATGAGTTCTTGACCAAAATTTACTTGTAGGCCTTTGACAAAATGGCCATGTGTTTCAGAAACCTTTACCCTACCTACCCATACTGATACATTTTCAGTTACAAAATGGCTTGGTTCTAGACTCAAGCAATGCCAACCGAGACTGACTCCTATCTGCCACTGCTTTCCCCTATTTCTACTATATCATATGTATACCAAAATATAACTTTTACCAGGCTAGGAATTTTTCAATCTTCATCATCTGTCTCTATCCGCTTCCTGTAGGCAATGTAGTCTGCAATCACTAAGCAGTCAACACCACAATTCTAGTGGGCCAAACCTTTGGCTTTTTCCCCTAGGTCCCCATCGTCATCCTTGCACCACTCTTCTCCTGAACCAAAGTCCCAATTGTCATTGTCCCCTGCCACAATATTGTCTACCAGCCCTTCATCGTCGACATACCGGATTGCCCAGCCTCTTGGATGATTTTTCACCAGATTGGTTGCTCTGAGCAGGAAGAAGACATTTCGGTCATGCTTGTCCCACAACTTCTCAAAACCCTCTGGGTCAATGGTTTGAATCAGAGGGAATTTCATGACATCCCTACCATGCATCCAAAGCATGTAGCAATTCTAGGGCATTGGTATTTGTTTATTCTCATCTACATTGTTGAGGGTTGCGTTGATATCCCCCAACCAAGCATGGACAAAGACCATTTGTGTGAGCTTCTTCCTCATCTCTTTCGACACACCCATATGCAGTAACACTTCCATGAACATGCCCAAGATTTATGAGTTCAACTTGAACCTATGATAGGCCCTCATGAATTCTGGCCCCAGAATTTTCTTGGTCACCCAGAGAATCAGTGGATGAGATGACTCCAACAAAGCCTGCAGTCTTTTGTTTGTCATCTCACCTTTGAAATATTGATGTTGCTTCTCAGTGTTCAAGAATAATGGAGTCTCCATTATTCTTGCTGCTATGGCTTCCCATGCATTTCCGCTGCTCGGACTTGCACTAGTTCCTTTTCCTTCGGCTCCACCACCTTCTTTTTCTCACACCAGCTTCTAGAATGCTCCTTTGCGTTTGTCAAAAATAACATCAACCGATACCTTTTATAGACGGTGACCTAATTACTTCATTTTTATGTGTTTTTCATGCCTTTGAGGTGTGTTTGCTGGAAATAACAAGAAAATTATTATAACAATTGAGTCAAATATCTATAATTTAATTGAATTTGACAACATCCATCTTGAGCAGTAAATTAAAATCATCATACATAAGAAATATCCATCCAAAATTAATCATCGACCACTTTTAATATATATAAATTGACAAGTCAATACTGATAAGATCATCATCATGTATAACTAAAACACGTGAAAGTCAAATATTCTAGTAGATCAATAACATGTCAAAATGATACATGTCCAATAGTCGACATAAGTCAAAATGATACATGTACAAATGATATAAGTAAAAATGATAAATTATGTAACTCAAATTGATCCAAGTCAAGATGATACATGTCCAAATGATATAAGTGAAAATGATAAATTTGAATATGATACAACTCAATAATTGGTACTATAGGCTGTGAAAATGATACATATGATAGTAACCATGAAAAGAGGCATCATAACAATATACCAGCAATGATCCATGATGCAGTGTATATGATCATGAATGTCACTAGGTACTACCAGCAACTATCTCATCATCATCATAATGATATACCAGCAATGATCCATGATGCAGCCTATATGATCATGAATGTTGTTGGGTACTAGCAACAACTGCCCTATCATCATCATCACCATGGTGATCATCATCATCATCGTCATCGTCGTCGTCATCGTCATCGTCGTCATTGTCGTCGTTGTCATCGTCATTGTCGTCGTCGTCATCGTCATTGTCGTCGTCGTCATCGTCATCGTCGTCATCGTCATCATCATTGTCATTGGCCTCATGTCTTATGTATCTGCATCATCATCATCCTCTGCCATGTGATCTATACTGATAGAACCAATAATTTTTGGATCTATATCATGATGATGATCATCTTGATCTTCTGGAAGACCTGCGTTCTCAAAAAAAAACATTTAAAATGAAAAGTTATTATTTATTTCATGCAATAATTTATTTTTTTGTTATATATCTAATATTGAAACATATGAGATGAAACCATAATCAAATTACATCATATCAAAGTGCACATACCACAATAAAAATTCAAAAAAATTAAAGCTAATATGTGATTCTAATTATGTAAAACATGCAACAATTCTAATCAATGTTAGTAAAGATCATAAAAAAAATTGTTATACAATTTAACTATCAACTATAAATTCTATTACATAACCTTAAGTGCCAACCCTCTGCAAAAGAATGAGGAGACTACAAGAAGATTGGTTGCAAGAGGCATTGGTATAGGAGATGGCCATGGCTCTTCCAAGCCATCCACTGAGATGGTTTCATACACAAATGTGGAAGATATCCTCGTTTCTAGAGAGCTCATGATTCAGGTTGATACGAAAAATGATGTTGTTCTGGTACCCATATATGGCATCATCGTTCCATTTCATGTAGCCACCATCAAGAGTGTTAGAATCCAACAAGATGGAGGGAATTCTTATATAAGGATAATTTTCAATTTTCCAAGTACTGGCTTTAATTCCAACTACATGCCAACATTGAAATTCCCTAGCAATATTTATGTCAAGGAAATTTCCTTTAGATCCAAGGATTCAAAGCACATTAACCATGTGGTACAAATGATTAAATCCCACAGATGATTTGTAGCAATGAAAGAGTCTGAAAAGGAAAAGAGAGCTACACTGGTGACTCAAGAGAAATTTCACCTTTCAAAAACAAAGGCAATTAGGCTGGCAGACTTGTGGATCAAGCCAACATTTGGTGGAAGAGGAAGAAAGATGACTGGAACTCTGGAGGGTCACCATAATGGATTTCAGTATTCAACCATGAGAGCAAAAGAGAGAGTTGATATCATGTATCAAAACATTAAGCATGCATTCTTCCAGCCAGCGGAGAAGGAGATGATTACTTTGCTTCATTTTCATTTGCATAACCATATCATGGCATGGGAACCAAGAAGACCAAGGATGTCTAGTTTTATGTGGAGGTAATGGATGTGGTCCAAAATTTAGGAGGGGAAAGAAGTTCAATGTATGATCCTGATGAAATTGAGGAAGAACAACAAGAGAGTGACATGAAAAATAAAATCAATGCAGAGTTTCAAGGATTTTTCAAGCAAGTAAGAGAGCTATGGAAACAACCTCATCTAAAATATTTTGAACTAGATTTTGATATACCATTTAGAGATCTTGGTTTTCATGGAAGAGGAAGAAAGATTATTAGTTTTCTTCATTTTCATTTGCATAACCATATCATGGCGTGGGAACCAAGAAGACCAAGGATGTCCAATTTTATGTGGAGGTAATGGATGTGGTCCAAACTTTAGGAGGGGCAAGAAGGTCAATGTATGATCCTGATGAAATTGAGGAAGAACAACAAGAGAGGGATAGGAAAAATAAAATCAATGCAGAGTTTCAAGTATTTGTCAAGCGAGTAAAAGAGCTATGGGAGCAACCGCATCTAAAATATTTTGAACTAGAGTTTGATATACAATTTAGAGAGCTTGGTTTTCATGGAAGAGCAAGAAAGATGATTACTTTTTTTCATTTTCATTTGCATAACCATATCATGGCGTGGGAACCAAGAAGACCAAGGATCTCCAGTTTTATGTGGAGTGATGAGCCCATTTTTTGGCATATTTAGACTATGTTTTAAAAACACTTTTCTACTTTTTATTATGCTGAGACAAACATTTAGTGGTAATTATGGGAACAAGACATAGACTTTTATGATTAAATACAATAATTTTATTATGATAAGTCTTTCCATGATTATTGCCTGAATGTTTTATTAGTTTGATAGAATAGGTATGCCTTGTGACTTTTTGTGATGACATGCCTTTCCTGCAACCTCTACTGTTGAACTTCCTGCAGCCATATCTGAAATATTCTTTGCTCTAGATTAATGCTTAATGAATGTATAAATGAGGTGATGGATCATCTTAAAGTTTGAATGTGTCGAGCTAAATTTCTGCCACAGGAGTAGCTGTTAAGTTATTTACAAGTACCATGTCTTAAGGAGAAAATTCAGTTTCTACTTGATTGCTGAAAAGACTAATTCAGCAGCAAAGAGTAAGGAGGTAGCTTCAAGTCGTCCACCATGCAAAGAAAGTGTTCCAAGGATCTAGCTTAGGCATCTTAATGACACATAAATCTAGGATGGTGGTGCGTTAAATCTTCAGAATTGATTTGACTTAGTTCTTCCTTTTTGTATCCACCTCTTCACTTAGTTATGATGTAATAAAGACTTCCCATTTTATGAGGGAAGGGTTAGTTAGTCGTTAGATTCAATTTTTAATAAATAGCCCATTCTCCTTCAAAGAAAGGGCTAAAAGATTAATGTTGTAATACATTTTAGTTTTTAGAAATACAGTTGAAGATTGTGAGTCATGTACTTGTTAATCTCAAATCAATAAAGGTGTTTATGAAGTTTATAGTCTAATCTAATGTTTATCTTTGGCACTACCTAAGAGGGCCCACTTAGGGAGCTGTCCATCTTTTTATTCTTCAAGTTATAATAGTTGCACAACCTTTTATAGAGTTTAGTGTGACTGTTCCTGCAGCTGGCAAAAATACAGAACTATCAACTGTTCCTGCAGCCACTAGATGCAGAATAGTTTTGTCTTTTAGTTTTCATTCCAAGCAAGTTTATCCAGTTAAAGTTGTTTCCAGTAACTTCAAATTCTAGTATAGCATCTTTAGGAAGTTATACATGTCTGAAAGAGGTGAATAGTGAATATATTGTGCTGACCCATTTCAAGTCTACGTCCCTGGGTTGATAATTAAATGAGGTCCTTTAGCAGGTTATGACTGTCGGTTGTGATGTTCAATCCCTGAGTAGAGGAATTCATGTTCCTAGTTATTAAGATGATTAAAGGACACTACATGGAGGTAATGGATGTGGTCCAAACTTTAGGAGGGGAAAGAAGGTCAATGTATGATCTTGATGAAATTGAGGAAGAACAGAAAGAGAGGGACAAGAAAAATAAAATCAATGTAGATTTTCAAGGATTTGTTAAGCGAGTAAGAGAAATGGCTGAACTCCATTGACTCCATTCCTCAATCTTCGTTTGATGGCATCAAGGAATGGTTGAACTCCATGGATATAAAGTATTATGAAAGAAGAATGAACTTGAACTGACATCCAATTTTGAAGACTATTACTAATGATCCAGATAAATTTATTGAAGATGGTGGTTGGGAATTTTTGAATATGGAAGCTAGTGATTCTGATTTTGATAATTCAGAAGAGTCAAATCAAGGATATGAACCCTCTGATGTAGAAGAGGAATCATAATCATATTTCATGTAGCCACCATCAAGAGTGTTAGAAGCTAACAAGATGGAGGGAATTCTTATATAAGGATAATTTTCAATGTTCCAGGTACCAGATTTAATGCCAACTACATGCCAACATTGAAATTCCCTAGCAGTAATTATTTTAAGGAAATTTCCTTTAGATCCAAGGATTCAAAGCACATCAACCATGTGGTACAAATGATTAAATCCCACAAACGATCTATAGCAATGAAATAAACTGAAAAGGCAAAGAGAGCTACACTTGTGACTCAGGAGAAACTTCAGCTTTCAAAAACAAAGGCAATTAGGCTGGCAGACTTGTGGATCAAGCCAGCATTTGGTGGAAGAGGAAGAAATATGACTGGAACTCTGGAGGGCCACCATAATGGATTTCGGTAGTCAACCATGAGAGTAAATATAGAGCTGCTACCATGTATCAAAACATTAAGCATACATTCTTCCAGCCAACAAAGAAGGAGATGATTAATTTGCTTCACTTTCATTTGCATAACCATATAATGGCGTGGGAACCAAGAAGACCAAGGATGTCCAATTTTATGTGGAGGTAATGGATGTGGTTGAAACCTTAGAAGGGGAAAGAAGCTCAATGTATGATCCTGATGAAATTGAGGAAGAAAAGGAAGAGAGGGACAGGAAAAATAAAATCAATGCAGAGTTTCAAGGTGTTGGGACTAGAAAAATCTACCATTTTCCACTAGCCTCTACCTCACCTACCTTCCATATACCACATAAATACACCACACTTTAATTTTATGATCAATACAAATTGTATAAATTTGTTTGACCAGATCCATATTATAGCCTCCATTGCACCCATAAAATAAAAATCTCGTAGTCATTCCCCCATTCCTAGTGAAATTCAATATCATCGGCCTCACAATGCTTAATCGATGGAACCCCCATCATAGCCTCGTCGATGGCCCGATGAAAATAGCTCACAACCTAGTATTGGAGTAACAATACCCTATCAGGCTGACTCCTAAGGTGCTCTCCCCGATATACCCGATAGAGTCAACAAAAGTAAACACATCATTGTAACAGATAAACATCAGTAGAACGAATTATGGCATTCCCTCGATGGGCTGATATAACCATGAATAGTTCTTCAGGACATTTTGTACTTTGATTATACTATTTTTAAGTGACCTTTTCATGTATATAATCATATCATGTTCATGTATGTTAATATAAGGCAACTATGGAGGTAGTTCAAAGAGATGGCCCTTAACTTTTTCCTTATCTTACAAAGTTTGCAGGAATAGGAATAGGGATCGAATTTTGAGAGTCTGGTTTAAGTTTGAATTCAAGAAATGAAAAAATTGTGAAGGCTAGAAAGGCTTCTAATGTATCACTTGTGTTTCATAATTTTCAGTTGCAAACCGGTAACCCCAAAACACACAATTATTCATTGCTCCTTGCTAACACTATGGTTGCATAACCATATAATGGCATGGGAACCAAGAAGACCAAGGATGTCCAGTTTTATGTAGAGGTAATGGATGTGGTCCAAACTTTAGGAGGGGCAAGAAGTTCAATGTATGATCTTGATGAAATTGAGGAAGAACAGCAAGAGAGGGACAGGAAAAATAAAATCAATGAAAAATTTCAAGGATTTGTCAACCGAGTAAGAGAGCTATGGAAGTAGCCTCATCTAAAAGATTTTGAACTAGAGTTTGATAGACCATTTAGAGATCTTGGTTTTCATGGAAGAGGAAGAAAGATGATTACTTTGCTTCATTTTCATTTGCATAACCATATCATGTTATGGGAACCAAGAAGACCAAGGATGTTCAATTTTATGTGGAGGTAATGGTTGTGGTCCAAACATTAGGAGGGGCAAGAAGGTCTATGTATGATCTTGATGAAATTGAGGAAGAACAACAAGAGAGGGATAGGAAAAATAAAATAAATCCAGATTTACAAGGATTTTTCAAGTGAGTAAGAGAGCTATGGGAACAACCTCATCTAAAATATTTTGAACTAGAGTTTGATATACCATTTAGAGAGCTTGGTTTTTGTGGAAGAGGAAGAAAGATGACTACTTTGCTTCATTTTCATTTGCATAACCATATCATGGCATGGGAACCAAGAAGACCAAGGATTTCCAGTTTTATGTGGAGGTAATGGGTGTGGTCCAAACTTTAGGAGGGGTAAGAAGGTCAATGTATGATCCTGATGAAATTAAGGAAGAACAGAAAGAGAGGGATGGGAAAAATAAAATCAATGTAGATTTTCAAGGATTTTTCAAGCGAGTAAGAGAGCTATGGGAGCAACCTCATCTAAAATATTTTGAACTAGAGTTTGATATACCATTTAGAGAGCTTGGTTTTCATGGAAGAGGAAGAAAGATGATTACTTTGCTTCATTTTCATTTGCATAACCATATCATGGTGTGGGAACCAAGAAGACCAAGGATGTCCAGTTTTATGTGGAGGTAATGGATGTGGTCCAAAATTTAGGAGGGGCAAGAAGGTCAATGTATGATCCTGATGAAATTGAGGAAGAACAACAAGAGAGGGACAAGAAAAATAAAATCAATGCAGATTTTCAAGGATTTTTCAAGTGAATAAGAGAGCTATGGGAGCAACCTCATCTAAATTATTTTGAACTAGAGTTTGATATACCATTTAGAGAGCTTGGTTTTCATGGAAGAGGAAGAAAGATGATTACTTTGCTTTGTTTTCATTTGCATAACCATATCATGGTGTGGAAACCAAGAAGACCAAGGATGTCCAGTTTTATGTGGTCCAAACTTTAGGAGGGGCAAGAAGGTCAATGTATGATCCTAATGAAATTGAGGAAGAACAACGAGGGACAAGAAAAATAAAATCAATGCATATTTTCAAGGATTTGTCAAGCGAGTAAGAGATCTATGGGAGCAGCCTCATCTAAAAGATTTTGAACTAGATTTTGATATACCATTTAGAGAGCTTGGTTTTTGTGGAAGAGGAAGAAATATGATTACTTTGCTTCATTTTCATTTGCATAACCATATCATGGTGTGGGAACCAAGAAGACCAAGGATGTCCAATTTTATGTGGAGGTAATGGATGTGGTCCAAAATTTAGGAGGGGCAAGAAGGTCAATGTATGATCCTGATGAAATTGAGGAAGAACAGCAAGAGAGGGATAAGAAAAAATAAAATCAATGCAGATTTTCAAGGATTTGTCAAGCGAGTAAGAGAGCTATGGGAGCAGCCTCATCTAAAATATTTTGAACTAGAGTTTGATATACCATTTAGAGAGCTTGGTTTTCGTGGAAGAGGAAGAAAGATTATTACTTTGCTTCATTTTCATTTGCATAACCATATCATGGCGTGGGAACCAAGAAGACCAAGTATGTCTAGTTTTATGTGGATGTAATGGATGTTGTCCAAACTTTAGGAGGGGCAAGAAGGTCAATGTATGATCCTGATGAAATCAAGGAAGAATAGCAAGAGAGGGATAGGAAAAATAAAATCAATGCAAAGTTCAAGGATTTGTCAAGCGAGTGAGAGAGCTATGGGAGCAGCCTCATCTAAAAGATTTTGAACTAGAGTTTGATATACCATTTAGAGAGCTTGGTTTTCATGGAAGAGGAAGAAAGATGATTACTTTGCTTCATTTTCATTTACATAACCATATCATGGTGTGGGAACCAAGAAGACCAAGGATGTCCAGTTTTATGTGGAGGTAATGGATGTGATCCAAACTTTAGGAGGGGAAAGAATGTCAATGTATGATCCTGATGAAATTGAGGAAGAACAACAAGAGAGAGATAGGAAAAATAAAATCAATTTATATTTTCAAGGATTTGTCAAGCGAGTAAGAGAGCTATGGGAGCAGCCTCATCTAAAATATTTTGAACTAGAGTTTGATATACCATTTAGAGAGCTTGGTTTTCGTGGAAGAGGAAGAAAGATGATTACTTTGCTTCATTTTCATTTGCATAACCATATCAAGGCATGGGAACAAAGAAGACCAAGGTTGTCCAGTTTTATGTGGAGGTAATGGATGTGGTCCAAACTTTAGGAGGGGCAAGAAGGTCAATGTATGATCTTGATGAAATTGAGGAAGAACAACAAGAGAGGGACAAGAAAAATAAAATCAATGCAAATTTTCAAGGATTTGTCAAGCGAGTAAGAGAGATATGGGAGCAGCCTCATCTAAAATATTTTGAACTAGAGTTTCATATGCCATTTAGAGAGCTTGGTTTTCATGGAAGAGGAAGAAAGATGATTACTCTACTTCATTTTCATTTGCATAACCATATCATGGCATGGGAACCAAGAAGACCAAGGATGTCCAGTTTTATGTGGAGGTAATGGATGTGGTCCAAACTTTAGGAGGGGCAAGAAGGTCAATGTATGATCCTAATGAAATTGAGGAAGAACAACAAGAGAGGGACAAGAAAAATAAAATCAATGCAAATTTTCAAGGATTTTTCAAGCGAGTAAGAGAAATGGTTGAACTCCATTGATGTCATTCCTCAATCTTCACTTGATGGCATCAAGGAATGGATGAACTCCATGAATATAAAGTATTATGAAAGCAGAATGAACTTGAACTAGCGGCCAATTTTGAAGACTATTATTGATGATCTTGACAAATTTATTAAAGATGGTGATTGGGAAATTTTTAATATGGAAGCTAGTGATTTTGATTATGATAATTCAGAAGAGTCAAATCAAGGATATGAACCCTCTGATGTAGAAGAGGAATCAGAATCAGATGAGGAAGGTTCAGAAGATGAATCTCTTGTGGAGTTAGATGAGGTTGAAGAAGAAGATTCTTAAGGGGAGGAAGGTAAAACATGGGATGAATTAGAAGCCAAAGCCAGAAATGCAGATAAGGAAAAAGGAGATGAGTCTAACAGTGAAGAGGAAAGGTGGTGACGAAAGGTTAAAGCTACAGGGATGTCTCAAGCACCTAATATTAGAGATTCAAGAGGAATGCTTGCCAAGAGGCATAAAGTCAGATGAATTGAGTTCATCTACATCCTTGTAATATTTATTCATGCCCATAAATAGTTTAGTTGTTTATGCAAATGATGCATATATGTTAGCTCGATCGGTGTTGTTAGTTCGGTAGTTTGACTTCTATGACAACCAACCATTAGGCCATTCTGTATGGGAGCACGTTTGTGTTTTTAGTTAGCTTTTTTGGATAGCTCTACTTGGTGTTAAGGACATTCCATTTATCTTTTGAATGTTAAGAAATCTAGTATTACATGCTTCTCTATGTTGATCATATCAGGTTGTAGGTTTTTTACTACTGATTTCTTTATTTATGGAGTTTTTTTAACTTGGAAGACAGGAATTTACTGCCTTTTTTTAATTAGATGGACAAATTAAGTGGCTGGTTAGCTACACCAAGTGATGTAGACTACAAGGATGTGTTAGATCTATAGGATGCCTACCAAGATGCATCAAAACATTCTTACATATTAAAAGAATGGCAGCATCGTGAGGAAGGATGGCCAAGATGCATGTGGATCACTTAGTAGAATGGGAACATGAATTCAAGGAAACACTCCTTGAGATACCATGTTTGAGAGAAAAGAAGATAAATCAAATCAAAATGGGACTAAGTTTCTCAAATGATACAACTCATAACTTAAATGAGGACACTTAAGAGATATTAAAAGACAATGGTCATTAATTAAAAGATGCAATGAAAATAAGGCATGAATGTCACCCACTAGCCTTTAAGGGAAACAATATTTTTTTCATCAACATGAAATAATGGGACAATTGAGTGGGATATAGGGCCAATAGAGAAGCACTTTAGAACTCATCCTACGCATCAATAAAAAAATCAACACAAGAAATGCAAATTGGCATATTAACACAACAATATCCAGCTAAGTTATTGAAATTGAAAGTCAACTATTGATACCTCGTTCTCCATCCAGATTAAAAAATCGGCCCACTTTTTGCTTTGTAACTTTTCCTTTTCAAATTGCTTTGGATGTCGGCCATATTTCTCCTCCTGTCAAAACATGGCACATGGACTAGTTAAACTAATTGATATACAATCATTTAATTTTTCCTAGGGAATTAAAAAATATATCATTTAACATATTAAATATACTTACAAATTTATAGATCAAGGCATGTAAACCTTTCTGGCCATTTTAATGTGTGGCACGAAGTTTTTGAAGCCTGGCCTTGGAGGCCTTGTCCTGAAACATACACTAATTCAATTTAACTATGCACAAATAAAATTTAAAAATCATTTAATAAATTTGATATAATCTGATGAGAAAATTCAAATACCTGCGTACTCTCCTCATCGGACTTCCTTTGTGCTTCAGACTTCTCATATGCTTTTACAAGCTCTTTCCATACTTTGACACTTACATCAAGTGGCCCTTTTTTGAGCCCTAGCTCAGGAGGGATATTTTTTATCTTCTTTGTTTGGTTGCACCGAAATCTCTTGCAATTTTGAGACATCCATAGCTTTACCTTCTTCACAGACCAACCTGTGCCATATTCAGTCTCCATGTCATTGATAACTGATTTTTGCAGGTGTATGGGTATCTTTGAGAATGGAAAATGTAGATGGTCTTTGAACTATTGAAGGCATGATTCCTTCAACCTATGAACAAACCCTTTTCCAACAACTTTCATTCGAATTTCCCTTGATACCACATCGTATTCTATCTTGCTATTGAAGGTTACAATGCAAGATTGAAAAATTGTCATGGTGGAAGAAATCTATGTCCCAGGACTGGGTGGGACAGTGGAAGCCTCTGCTCCCTATTCTACATTCCTAGAGTTTACTGTTACTGATTTCCTCCTAGCTCTTTTGCTCGATCCAGGACTGCTTGGGCAATCAATTGATTCCCTTTGACATGGTTGATTTGGTTGCAATGTTTCAGGGGCTTCACTAGATCAATTTTCTATGTATCTAGCAAGCATTGTCCAGTGCACATCATCCAATTTGTTCACTGCCTTTGCCCCCAATATGAAGCCAATGCCTCTTTATCTTTGTCAGTCACATGTCCCTATATATATATATAATAAATAAATTCTTTTAAATTTAAAAATAAAAAACTAAAAAGGTAAAAATGAATGAAACAAGGGAAACATTTACAAATCTATAAATTGACAATGAATTACCTCATTGTGGCCAGAGTCTGCTCCTTTTGTTCTCTTCCCTCTATCGCTTGACATTTTGAGGCAACCTAGGGCAAATTATTTTCATCTAGTCTATGGAGGCAAACGAAGTACACACTGTCAGGTATGAAATTTTTCATCCAGTTTGTGGTATGAAAGTTTTACCTTGAATGATTCTCTTTATGGATTTAAATTCCTATGAAATAATTTATTATGCACCTGTATAGAATATAAATATATTTGAAAGGATATAAATATATGCAAAATGAAACAAATGTATTGTAAAAAAATCAATGCTTGGGCACCTGTATAGAATGGTAATCTTTCGGGGATAAAAATGGTGTGGAGTGTGGTTTTATTGAGAGTTAACACATATAGGTCCCATGCTCGAGTCTCATCCATTGATTAGAAAAAAATGAATGTGTGCGCACAATCAATTCAAAACCATGAGCTCATTGTTCTGTTAAATATTTGTGGGAACGAGAAAAACAATTGAAAGGATATAAATATATGCAAAATGAAATAAATATATTGTAAAAAAATCAATGCTTGTGCACCTGTATATAATGGTAACCTTTGGGGGATAAAAAGGGCACAGAGTGTGGTTTTATTGAGAGTTAACACATATAGGTCCCATGCTCGAGTCGCATCCACTAATTAGAAAGAAAATGAATGTGTGCACACAAGCACTTCGAAACCACAAGCTCATTGTTATGTTGAATATTTGTGGGAACGAGAAAAAAAAAAATTGTAACCTTACCTATGGTGTTGCAAACTAAACCGAATTTCTAATCTACTTGCTTGTAGCCCTCCTTCGCATCATTTTTCCCTTTTTTGTCCTCTCTTCCTTCGCATGGCTTTTTTCTCTTGTCATTTCTTCCTTTGTACAGCTATTTTCTTTTGTCATCTCTTCCTTCTTGACGTAGGAAGTTTTAAATTTTTGTTCTTGGTTCAGTAGTCAGCACCATAGTCAATGTAGAAAATTGTGCCTAATTTAGCACTGCCTTTTAGCCAAAAAATGTAATTTGTTTGGGATGCAAAAGGCAGCACAAATTGCGCCTAATTTAGCATCACCTTTCAGCCAAAAATGTAATGTGCCTAATTTAGCATCGTCTTTCAGCTAAAAAATGTAATATGTTTGGGATGCAAAAGGTGGCGCAAAGTGCACCTAATTTAACGCCTAGCAGTACAAAATGATGTATTTTGCTTGGAAGTTCATAAATAAATTGATCCTAAATGACTTCATCTTCATATGTTCCAAGGGAACAATCATGGTTCCCTATTTTATCTATTCCTTATCCCATGTCAATTTTGTGGGTGCAAAACTAATAAACTATGTTGTGTATTATAGGGGCGAGACGAGGCAATGGAAACAGATCGTGTCATGTCAAATGAGGAGTACACAACGGCTGAAGTGGGACATCAAGTACTCAAATTTTGACTTAACTTATGAAAAAATGATTTGATGGCATTTTGTGATATGTCCATCTTTTTTCATAGTATTATTGAAATTTATAATGTATTATCCAATCTTGACATAAATTAATGCGAGTTGTTGATTATTTTAGATGGAGATTGGAGCAAATGCAGAGCCTGAGCATTCAAATAGCAAAAGAGAAAGATATGCACCTGGACATGGACCTAAAACTATTAAATCACCTAGACGACAGTGGGTGTTTGAGGATATGACAACGGATCTTACAGACACAATAAATGACTGCACTGAACAAGAGGTTGGTCAGGACTATAGTACATGGGATGAATACTTTGAGAAACTATATGACTAAAGTGAGGTTTTGTGTTGGATAGTATATTCGTTGAAATGATATAATTGGTGTAGTAAACATTATTTAATATGTTGTGTATTATAGGGGCAAGACGAGGCCATGGAAAAAAATCATGTCATATCAAATGAGGACAAAACGGATGAAGCGGGACATCAGGTACTCAAATTTTGACTTAACTTAGGAAAAAATGATCTGATGGCATTTTGTGATACGTCCATCTTTTTCCACAGTATTATTGAAATTTATAGTATTATCCAATCTTGACATAAATTAATGCATGTTGTTGATTATTTTAGATGGAGATTGGAGCAAATGCAAAGCCTGAGCATTCAACTAGCAAAAGAAGAAGATATGTATGTGGGCGTGGACCTAAAACTATTAAATCATGTAAACGACAGTGGGTGGAAGAGGATATGACAATGGATCTTCCAGACATGATAGATGATTGCATTGAACAAGAGGTTGGTTAGGACTATAGTACATGGGATGAATACTTTGAGAAAATTGTTGTTTGTGGATGCTTTGTATGTCATGGAAAGAAATAATTCAAACGAGCAATTGTACAAAGAAATTACATATATGATGAGCGTCTAGTCGGTAGTATGCCTCCTACAATCGATTCAAATCCAATAGGAATTGTGGTAAGGAATTTTCCAATTTGATATAAATAACATGTATACTAATTCATTTAAACATTGTTTTATATTATTTAAATAACTATTTTTTTTCTCAATGGATACTTGCAGGATAAAGTTCTTGGTTTAAAGTTTCCTGGATCACTGACTTCCAGCCTAGAGGGCAATTATCATTTATCAAATGATACATCTAACAAAAATATGTGCCAATATATCAGCTCGAAAGATGAGGAATTGATGAAAAGAAGTCACAGAACAAGAATTGGTTTAAAGATGCATAATTTGCTTAAAGACAGGGGGAAGGTGGACTGCATACCCTATGAGAATGAATGTGATGGAGATGATCACTTTCCCTTGATTTTGAGATCAATTTATAAAGATACGTTTGATCGTCAACTATTTTGTGTTTGGCCTAGTGATCAACAACTACCTAGAGTGTACGAGGTATTTCAATTTTGGGGATACAACTACATGATACGACCCTCCAATATACATGGAGCAAATCTAGGCCTCTTTATTGTCCAAAATGTATATGTGGGATCTAAACATAGAAACAATTCAGAATAAACCAGTAGGAGATTAATGTCATATTATGGTCCATCATATTACAGTGATGAATGGAGAAGGCTAACAGAATATAAGCCTAGCATGTCAGCATATGGTCTAAATTTGAATATGTATACACATCGTCTCCAATGGGAAAGTGGAAAATAAACTAATAGAGTTCACCTTATGTATATAGATGGACGTGCATACACACACAAAAATATTGTAGGATTTATAAATATTAGTAAGGGAAGGGACCCTAATGTAAGACCGAATTGTCAATTTGTTGAGGTTACAAATGATAAAGATGGACATATGGAAAGAGAGGTTGATAGATTGATAATGGTTGAGGCTATTAAGGACCTTACCGTTGGGGATGAGTTATTGATTGATTACCCCTTTTTAAAATGCACTCGTGCACGAAAGAAAAGGGAAGAACAAGGTCTCCCTAAGGATGTTCCTAAGGGCAGAAAACCAAAGAATAATAAATGAGTGTGGACTGATGTTTTATAAACTATGTTGTCAAAATTGTGTTTTATTTAAATTATTATATAAAAAGGGTAGTCTATAAAATAATGTTCCATTATTCAATTGATGTATATATGTTCATACAATTTTTATTTTTAAAGCCATATTTGATTATATTTCTTTGAAATTGATACATTTATCATTTATCCAATTGTTGCCAAACATTAAATAATGCTTACATTTGTTGATAGGTAGAAGATGTTGATGAAACACATACTAATACCCATGATCCAACTAGGTTATTAAGATTTGGACAGGATGATCCAAACCATCCTTTAAACCATACCAAGGTGAAAAGAGCAAGTTTGAAAAGATTACTACCACCTAAGAAATTTGAAGAGCTGATGAGATATGCATACACTGATGAGATGCCACCTAGCCTTAATGATGTTGATCATGATAGTGAAAATGCAGTGCATGAAGAAGGATTGAATGAAATGCTTGCAGGTTTCTTTGGGAATGGAAACAATGATGACAATAATGATCATATGGCTAACAGTAACGATGACAAAAAGGGTAATTACCACCAACATAATGTTGATGATAACAACCTGAAAGAATCCATCAAGGAAGCAATGAAGACACACATGTTCAAATCAGGTGCAAGTAGAACCTCACAATTGGAATGGACATTAATATTATTAGAAATCAAGTCACTATTCGGTTGGTCAGACAAAGGATTCACTACCCTAATGAAGTGAGTTGAAATCTATTTCTTACTTTCCATTGTCAATTGGTGTACACAATTCGTAAACATTCATCGACTTCGTTTATATTTCTTTAAGGGGATTTTAAAACCATATATTGTATATAAACAGTCCTAGTATAGCTTGACATATCAAACATGTTCATCATAAGTCAAACATTCAATTGATTTAATCTCTAGTAATCTTACAGGGCACTAAAAACTAAAATATTCCCTGAAGAGAATGTGTTGCCATCAACTTGCAGAGAGGCACCTTTGTTGTTGGTTGAGTTGGGGATTGAATATAAGCAAATTCATTCATGTAAAAATGATTGCATTTTATACAAAGATGAATATCAGAACAAGGTAGAATTCCATGTATGTAAAGAGAAGAGATATCGTACAGATGTACAAGGTCCTACAGTTCCAAAGAAGGTTTTACGTCACATGCCAATTATACCTAGACTTTAACAAATGTTTCGTTGCAAGTCACTTGCACAATTGATGGACTGGCATGCAAAGAATAGGATTAAATATGGATTCATGTGAATTTCGACTGACTCCAAAGCAATAAAACATATAGAGGAAAAATGGCCAAGAAAATTCAAAGATGAACCCCGTAGTATCAGGTTTGGTCTTGCAATTGGTGGAGTGTGCACATTCTCTTTCCTGAGCTCAAATTATAGTGTTTGGCCAGTCAGATTGATAGTATACAATATTCCCCCATGGATGAGTGTTAGAAAGGAGCACCTTATGCTGACTCTCATTGTTCTGGGAAAACATCAAGTTAAAAACATGGATGTTTATCTTGCACCTTTTATTCATGAGATGCAACTGTTATGGAAATGCATAAGAATGTATGACATATCACATCCTCCATCAAATAGGTCCTCCATGTTGTATGGTGTGCTATGTTGGACTATTCATGATTTCCCATGACTTGGTGTTTGTTCTGATAAGATAAAATACTTACGTATTTACACTCATAATTTATTTTAATCCCAACTTTCATACTTAGTTTTATACTATTTTTTTGATGTTATTAAGATTACTTGTTGAGTTGCAAGGCTTCAAACAAAGGGGATATTTGCATGTACAAGATGTGCAAAACAATTTCAAGGGTGGTATTCTAAAGATCTACATAAATTTATTTACGCAAACAACAGGGTTTTTCTACCACTAGACCATAGATTTAGAAATCTCCTGAAGAATCAATTTGATGGAAAAGTTGAAAATAGAGGCCCTCCCATGATTATGGGTCTAGGTGATTGGATTAAGAAGAATGAAGATGTTTAATTGAAAGCTTGGGAGGATTTTTTTGATCAGGGTGATTCAATTCAAGAACCAAAACAAGTTCTAGTAAATATGCCAGAAGGAATGAAAAGGAAATCCATATTTTATGACCTCCCTTATTGGAAGGATCTATTAATATCTCACCTATTAGATCCTATGCATGTCTTCAAAAATGTCCAAGATTCAATATTTTTACATATATCATGCAAAGAGGACACCTTGTCTTTGAGGAGAGATATTGCTCTTTCGCGTACCAAAATTGATAAAAAATATTTGTGGCCAAACAGGGAAAATGAAACATATGCAGAAGCTCCATGGATTTTGAAAAAAAAAGAGCTAAGCCAACTAAAAAATGTCATTCATTGAATAAGGACACCTACTGGTTATGGGTCATCATTGGCTAAAGATTTTATAGTTGATGGAAATATCACACGATTTAAAACACATGATTTTCATAATTTTATGAAGGTACTATATATCATCATTTAACATTTACTAGTAACATTGATTAAGTACTAAATATATTTTGATATTTTGTTGTGTGAGAAAAAACTACTAATGACCTTTTCATAAATGTGTTTGATAGCATATCATGACATTGACAATTAGGGGGGATTCTTCTCTTACAGTTGACTTAAGGAATGCCATAAGTCGATTGTCATCATTTACAAGGTATGTGGTTATATGAAATGTTCATGTGTGAGAGGCATAGAGATATTATATTGCATTTTAATTTTTGACTAAAGGTTCATACTAATTTACTATTCTTATATTAGGTGGGTGACCTCCAAGGAGATCCATGAATATGAAGTGCCAAAGTGGAAGAAGGAAATTGTAGAAATTGTATGTGTATTTAAGAAGGAGCTCCCTACAAGTTGCATGGACCTACAAGTCCATTTACTTATACACCTAGTCGATGACATTGAATTGGTGGGTTTTGTATCAACAAGGTGGATTTTTTTCTTTGAGAGGTATATGAAAACTCTTGAAAGATATGTCTGACAAAAGGAACATCCAAAGGGTTGCATGGTTGAAGGGTATGTATTGAATGAAGCATTTTTCTTCCTGTGTGAATTCCTTGGTAAGGATTTTGAAGATGGGCCACACACCTAGGATGAAGAACGAGCATCAGATATTATTGATGGAGAAAAATCACAATCTAATGGTGTTGAAGTACCAATTAGTAAGTAAATTCATGATCAGTGTGGTTATTTTTCTTGCAATCATTAATTTACTCTGTAATTTATTTGTCAAATTAACAGCATGACATTTGGAGTTTGAAATAAGCATGTTGACATTTAATAGGAGTAGATGAAATTTCTATACTAAACAAGTTCATTTTGTACCGCATGGACTTTATGAACAAATGGATTGATTTGTATGATAAAAAGAGAGAAGAAGTGTTAGAAGCAAGGAGACAGTTTAAGAGATCGAACCCAAGGAATAATCCACTTCCCACTGATCTGCTTGGGGAATGGGGCAAAGATTACACACTAGAATGGGTTACTGAACAAATTCAAAATCAAAAAGAAGATGCAGGTATAGATTCAAACATAACAGAAGATGAAATCAACATGTCTAGAGGATGTGAAAGAAAGGTACAGTTGGAATTTTACAAAATTTTGTTTCCTTACAGTTTTGACACTATTAACTATTTTAATATTCATCATTATATTTGTTTTCACTAAAATAAATGGTCATTCACAAGCGAGGAAATATCCAGCAATGTGGGCATATGGTCGATATTATCGTGTAGAAAGTGTAGATGTAAAGAGACGATCCTTCAATTGTGGCATCATGGTTGACTTCAATAAATCTAGTTGATCAAGCTCAAAAGATAAGAATATAATTGAAGGGAATCTACAATATGTTGGGAAAATACAAGAAATTATTGAGTTGGATTACCGCTCTTTTAAATGTTGTATTTTTAAGTGTAGATGGTATGAAGCATTTGAGAGGACACGAAGACATGATACCCATAGTGGATTGTTTTATATAGATTCCTCATGCTTCCTACTGGAGGATAGGGGGCCTTATGTTCTACCAATTCATTGTGAGCAAGTATTTCTTTAACTCAAACAAGAAGCGGTAGTGATCATTTATCTATTAATTCATAGTTTATTGCGAATATATACATGTGTTTATTAATCAGTAAAATTGTTATAACATACGTCTAATATATGTTTTTCGTTCATGTGCAGGTATTTTTGTATGAAGATATTTTGGACCCGAAATGGATGTTTGTCATACATTATGATCCAAGATTAAGGCATGTATTTGATGATGCATTAGCGGATACTGAGCAAAACAATGATGGCCAACAAAATGAGAGAGAGGGATTAGAGAACATCAAAGAATTTGTAATCCATGATGATTTTGAAGATGGTAATGTTCAGGCACAAGAAGACAACAATCCAGAGTTAGATGATGTTATGGAAGACAACAATATGGATGGTATAGAAAATGATGATCCAAATATATCTGGTAACAATATAGATGGTCTACAGTCAAATTTCAATGATGATGAAGATGAGGATGATGATAATATTAATTACTTGAAAGAACATATGAACATTAACAATCATACACTGGATGAAATTGTAGCAAACAATAATGTTAATGACCATGACTTCTAAATTTTCAGAATTATTTGCAATCCATGTTTAAAAAAGGATGATTCTTATGGCCTAAACTTTGAAATGATTCAGTAATATTATTTGTGTCGATACAAATCACCTATTGCAATATTCTTAAATTGTTAAATCTTTGGTATGAATTTTTGGCAGAAAAAATTAGAATTACTTGAATGCTTCTTCTATTCATTTTGTATCAACATATGTTCGTGAAGACACAAAATTTAATAAAATATTAATGCACATAACTTACAATTATTTAAATAAGCAACTTTGCTAACTTGATTATTTTTAAATAGTCTCCATTTTTATGTTGAACATGTAACAAGGAAAAATAAGCTCAAATTTTCAAAACAAATAGCAACTCTACCAACATCCACAATAAATGATTTACTGTATCAACACATTCATTCACATAAGCACAGTATTGAGGATCAATAACTGATATTCATTCAAATATAAGAAGAAATAAGTATGGAAAACATAAGAAAATACAGAATGATGACACAGTCATGGAGAATCTCTAATAATAAGATGTTCTCCATTATATTGCTTCAATTGATATTGTAGTGCTCTTCTTTAATAATACCAGTGTTATCCCCTCAAGTTATTGTGGAAGTATGAAAGGAATTTTAATTCTTAAGTTGATGGAAACCAATCAAAACAATTTCTCTAAAAGGACTTTTAATCCTTAATAGGATCCAATTAAAGTAAATTATTTGAAAGGACTTTAATTCACACCTAAACATAAACCAATCAAAGCATCCACACAATAACAAAAAATGTGCCCTGATAAATCTTCCAGACTTAAATAACTTGAAAAGATCACTTTGGAGACATCAAAGCAATAAATAAGCATGAAAATTTGACACAACAATTGAACAGTGAAAATGGATTACAAGTTATAATTAGTCATCTCCATTATATTTTCTTTTAAATAATATGCATTATAACAAATAGTTATGATGTTTGATGAAAAATAGTTAATTAACATAAATGAAAAAATAACACTTCAACACATGAATGCATTGATCCATTAATCTTCCAATAGGTGTCTGTGACCACTTAAGATCTGTTCAAGGCTCCTACTCCATGATAATGTACCACCTGTAGAGTGTATCTTCCTTATGATGTTGGTTGGTCTTTAAGCTCCAATGGTTGCCCCTATGTATTTGTTGCATCTCTGGTTTGGTTGATGAACAAGTTGATGGTGGAGAGATGACGAGTGTATTCCTCCTTAGCATAAGTTTCCACGTTGGAAATTGCACCCTTCATATCATATTCCACATACATCATCTTTTCAAGTTGTTTATGTGTATTTTGTAACACCATCTCTTTGTCGTTTATTTCTTGCGATGCAGTATGTAATACATGGCGAGCTCATCCTTCCAATCATCTTTCTCCCTAGGATTGCCAAGGCTATCATGGACTACAGGATGAAAATAGAAATAGTCAAGGTCCTCTTTGATCCTAATGTCGTACTTGTTGTGTGATTCCACTAGCTTATTGTATGTCTGCAATGTCTCACCTTTCATGGCTTTCTCATTTTGGAGCTCCTCCCTTTTGTCAATCATCTATCTTTGCAATCTTTCATTCTCCACAAATGTTGAGTGTGTGTCTTTAAACAATTTCCAATATTCATCAGCATGATCCATCATCATGTTGAATATTTCTTTGATTATCTCAAACACAACATTAAATTTAGTGGTTTTTATTCCTGTTTCCAGCTCCTTGCATTTCTCTTGAGACTTCTAATGACAGTGTTTCTAGCTACATCTGCTAATGCATCCAATATTCTTTTGTCACTCTCTAACCATGGGGAATATAATTCTGATCTGGAAGAGGGAGATGTTTTATCTCTGTGATTAGCCACTTCCTTCCTTAATTTATCATTTTCTTTTACCAGTTTTCCAATCTGTGACTTACTGAATTTTGCAACATTTATGTTTAGCTTAGTTGTTTCAATGGGGTTAGTGTCCCCTACCCTGTGGACCAAAATATGTCCAAACACTTGGTTTGGATTACTGATGAGAGTAGTCATTTTATCTTGAGGATACAATTCCCAAATTAGTAGGGTTCCTTCATTTGGGTTGTACCCTGATCCTGAGTACATTTTATCACTTGCCTCTTCTGTTAGATGCATTGTTTGGTCTCCTCTTTTCCTAAAACTGTCGAACACTATTGCAGATCTGATATCCCATCCTGGTAAGAATAGTACCCCAACCTCTTGAAGTAATTCTTTTCCCCTTTTAGAGGTGATAGATTCTAACTCCTTGTTTATTTCTTTTCTCAACTCTTCCAAGGCAGTTGCCTCCTGCTCAGGAGTGATATCCTTCATCCTCTATCTTAGCATTCTACCTTTATGCTCATAAAAAAATTATTTCAATTCAAAAGTCTTGACAAAATCATTATTAGAAATAAATTCTTGTACGACCTTGACTCTCACGTCATCACAGAGTTCATCTGATGCTTAAAATTTGACAATGTTTTATTCTGGAGGTGGCTCATATTCTGTAACTATAGGGGTGCTTATTTGTTCGACCTCCTCATCACTCTCTTCTTCATCTTCTTCACTCATGGTTGTCTCTACAGAGAAGTACATTTCTGGAGTGGGTTGTGAGGGTATGTAATCAAGAGGCTCTATGTCCTCAGCCTGCATTCCTAAATAAGTTGTCTGAGGTGCTTCAAAGACATCTGGGGGTACATCTTTTATTAGCTCATCCACATGAGTGATGAGCTGCTCAATTCTTTCCCGAGGATCATGTACTTCATCAAATGCCCCTGAATAGGATGGGACATTTCCTTTCTTCCAGGTCTCAGCAAGAACAACTTTGACAGAGAATTGGTGTTCATACCCTAATATTCCTTGTGACAATTTTTCCTTGCAAATAAAAGCCTCTGTATCAAAATTATTTCTTTCATTACCCAACAGTATATTGTATTTTGCCAATTTTGTATCAATTTCTTCATACCCTTCATTGGTGACTACTGTAAAATATCCAAAGCACAAAGTGCTAGGCATGATAGACTGCTTACTATATCTCTTAAGATGTTTTGCATCAGATTTAGCCAATTGTTGCACAATTTCCAAATAGGCTATTCTGTCTGGAATTATTTTTGGCAATAGATTTGGGGCTCCTTCAAACCCATAGACTCTAATCATAGTGCAATCAGGAAATGCATACCAATCCCCCCATTTATGATTTACCTTTTTCCTAGGGTCCTTTTCCTTTGGTCTCAAGAATTTATGTATTTTAGGGGATAGGTTATAATTACATGTATGTCCCAAAAATTTCAACAATGGCTTGACAAAATATTCCTCAAAGTACAGATAGTGTGATCTGCCATATCTACTATCCCATATGGAAGTCCACATTTGTATAGGTTTACAATTCCCACATTCATCTACATCTCTTATCCTTAATTCTTCTCCCTAGAACCTTCTAACATGTCCTTCATGTAGAAGAAAATGCATAAACAAAGAGTAATGTTTAAAATCATGAATGTTATCACTATTTCTTTTGATCCTTGCCAACCCCTAGTTCAGAGCATTGGCTAAATAACCGGCATAGTCAAATGGTCTAGTATATTTTCTTTGTATGTCTACAGGCAGGACCATTGGGGAAATTGACATAAGGGGTGGGACCTCTACTCCTAACATTTGTCTAGCTGAATAATATGTATATTAAAAATATTCTTCAAATAAATCCTCATGAAATGGAGGGTTATCATTACTAGAAAACCTTTTGAGATGGCTACCTTCATCCCTAGGCTTGTGTAGTGGTAGCTTCCATATTTTATAGCTCATGTCCATGTGACGGTACTCAGTTAGAAGGTATTTGATTGTAAATGGTAAATTCAGAGAGCATTCCAATTGAAAAACATTAGAAATGAGATCTTTGGAGATAATGAGAATGTCAACCCATCATGTGATTGAATAGCTCTTCTTTTAGGGTCATATTTTTTGGCTAGAGCTTTCACCAGCTCTGTATTAACAAACACATTGGGTACCACTAATCTTCCTAGGTTCAATCTCCATGGGTTGCAAACTGGTTGAAACCTATACTGTTTCCTATAATGGTATATGAATAGGTCATATCCCCACCATGGTGTCCACGCATCTCCTAAACCTTTGTGCTTGTCCCATAACTTATCCATGGAAGGATTTCTTAATGCACTCCTTTTAGGTCTCAGCCCTAACCCTGGGCATTGGTCAATTAAGTCTTGGTTTAGAAGTCTTTGCTCTTTTTTTTGTTTCTTAATTTTTGGCATTTCTGAGCTTTCATTTAAGACTTGGTTTAGAAGTCTTTTCTCTTTTCTTTTGTTTCTTATTTTTCGGCATTTCTGAGCTTTCTTCCATTGTTCAATTTTCTTATAAGTCTTTATAGAAGCAACTTCTTCGTCGATTTTGTATACTTACTTGGATTGGCTTTCACTAGTTCTAATATGTGCAGTAATGGTGAATTCCCAACCTCAATTACTTTGCTCCCACGTCCAGCGAATCCTTTTCAAGTCTTTATGAAAATATGTGATCAAATTGAGGTATAATTCACTCATCTCTAGCTCATAAATGGTCCACTTGCTATCAATCTTGTCATCGGGTAGATCATTTATTTTAAATATCTCAATGATATAAATGAGACATCACATCAATCGAAAATAATCATCACCGTTGCATCGATGAAACCATGATTCCATTTTCACCAATAACCACCTTCTTCATCGATGAAATCCTTCCTTTCGGGGTATCGGTGAGACGCCGGATAATGTCTCCCCGATGTGCCCTAGTTTCTCTTATATCCTTCCTTAACATGTACTTGATGGTTCATGGTATTATCGGGTCATCAGGGAGACTCTTGTTAGCCTTCCACCGATAAGTGTCACTTCCTTTGATGCCTTCAGCCTTTTATCGTTGCATCGGGGAAACCAAACTTTATGTTGGCCCGATAGCCTTCTGTTCCCTCGATATACTTTCACCACATGTTGAACTTTGTTCATGTTGAACTTTGTTACTGTATAATGTATCGCTCCATCAGTGGGACGCTGTGTTCCCTTTTGTCAATATGTTCTAGTGTTGCAAATATTATTTATTTAATATGTTCTAATCCCTAAGATATGCACATAGAACCAATCAATCATGAATTCAGCCAAAAAATAGGGCACTACACTCGGCGCTAAAGTACGCTCCAAAGTAAGCGGCTAACTAGGCGCTATTATTAGTGCTAGACTCAGGAGCTAAACTTGGTGAAAAATTGATGCTACGATTGGTGCTAGGCTCAGCACTGAACTTGGCGTTGAACCCGACGTTAAACACAACATAAAATTCGACGCTAATTTTCACCGAATTTAGCATCTACTTGTTCTCATCAGTGCAATAAATGCCAAAAATAGCGCCAACCCGACAAATAGCACTGACTTTTTCAAAAAATTGGAGAAAAATACATTGAAACAGTGGGTGGAAGCAAAAAAGGGAGCTAATCACAAGGATTTGTTTTAGTGAAGCCAAAAGTAATTAGATTTCATTATTTTAAGGGTTGTTGTTCTTGGTGCAAAATGACCACCAATTGCCCCATCATGGAATTCTTCAATAACTCTCTTGATTTGATCAGCTTCAATGCATCTTAGCAATACACCATTGAAATCTCTTCTAAACAAGATGCCATCTACAATCACAAAAGGAATTGCTTGCGATCTGAAATGCCTTATTTTTGGATTGTTTAAGCCTTTAGGACACTCACCTATTTGAAGATAATGCATCATTTAATATACCCAACTTGAATAAATTGGGACAACAACTTGATCTTCATTATTAAGTAGTTGGGCAACCTCTTCTTCATTCTCTTCATTGTTTTCTAAATTACCAACCAACTTTTCACATAATCCTTTACCTCTTACCAACATAGTGATGTTTATTTCCATGTCATGTACAATGACTTTGGTTATCCAACCAGCTCTCTTATCATTTAAATCTTTGTTTAGCAAAAAATCTTTGACACTTAGGTGAGCAACCACCAAATTTATATTGTTATTTGTGTTGGTGTAGGTTTTTATTTTCTTAGTGGGTTAGTTTATTTTCCCTTAATCCTAGGTTTTCCCTACACTTAATTAAATTTTTTTAGGATAATTAACTGAGTTTATTACTAGGAGATAAGTGTGGTGTCCCCTTCCTTAAAGGGTGGAACCACTTTCCACTTTTGGTGGTCCATCTCCACACTTTTTGTGGTTGATTCCTATTGGTTGGATTTTCCACCTGCCTCCTCTCCTAACTTCTATATAAACTCACTACCTAGCTTGTATTGCATACTCTTGCATCTTTGATTCATGCATATTTGCAATGTATCTTTTTAACTTGGAATCTCTTAATTCAATATTGTCACATCGGCATTGCATAATCTCTTAGAGTCCTGTTTTGCATTCTTATGTTTTTCCAGTTTATGTGACTTTGATTTTCTCTTAAAAATTTCCTTGGGTTATTCAATCTATTTCAGATTTCTAACAATTTGAAACCAAGTGCCAAATTTTTTTTAAGATTCTAATCACAACTAAGACATGCTTTTCAATTAAATAATTTACCTTTCTTCGTACTGTTACAATCCTGGGTTGAAGAAAGCAATTGGTTGCTCTAAACCTTCCTCATTTTGTTGCAATAGCATAACTAAGATTGTGTCTATACTTCCAAAAGCATACAAAATTTAATCTTAAGAGAAGTTAGGATTCATAAGTGTAGGTGCAAATGCTAATGCTTCCTTGATATTCTCAAAACTTCTCTTCCCTTCTTTTTTCCAACTGAAACAAACATTTTTCTTCAACATGGTTGTTAATGGCTTCAAAAGATATGTTATATCAAGGATAAATCTCCTCAAAAAATTTATCCTACAAAGAAAAACTTACAAACCTTTCTTGTGACTGGCAAAGGAAAATCTAGTATAGAACTTATCCTTTCAGGATAAATGGAAATTCCATCTTTTGACACTACATGGCCAAGAATTTTACCTTCATGAACAACAAAAATACTCTTCTTGTAAAAGTTGTCAAAACCAACTTCAAAGTCCAAGAACACCTACATGCAAATGGATACCTATCACAAGGAAGAGAATGGATGAAAAAGCAAACGAGGTTTTGAGGCTCTAAAATATTGAGAGATTATATTATCAGAACAATCGAATGAAAAATATGCAATGGATCAATCCTTAAGAAAGGAGATCATGCAAAACCTAAAAGTAACCCTAATAGGAAGACATTTAATAATTAATATAATTATTAAATATCACATTATGCAAACTAAAGTGAAATCTTAAGAGAGGAATAAAGGTAACTTGATTAACATAATTAAGTTAAAACCTTTACTCTAACACCCCCCCCTTAAGATGAGCAAGAGTGCGGCTACAAACAAGTGCAAGAAATCAAAAGTAACTACAATGCATGAAATTAAACATGGGTCCCGACAACTAGGCCTGATCAGGTACCCATTTACAAAAGAAATGCAAACTAAAGGAAACAGGGTAAAGGAGAAAACTCAGTAGGAACAAAACTCCTCCCCAAAATAGAATGCAAAGAAGGAATGCAATGCACTAATGAAAGAGGGATAGGAGGTGGATTACATGATACCCCCCATAGATAACTTCTATCATATAAGTACATGTACAATGGTCTCCATTGGAGAGATAGAAAGAGAGAAGAAGGCCCCCCCACAATGAAGAAACTCTTGTCACAATGGTAGATGCCTGATGTAGAATCCAAAAAGAGATCCTGAAGCGTAAAATGATATTCCTCCCCTTGGGAAGAAACGGATCCAAAGGACGATGACGAAGAAACCCTGTGAAGAGTGATGAACCAATCTGTCTCAAGATGTGTGCCATGATAAGATGTTGAAGAATCTCTCTATCTGAACTGAAACAAATGATGCCAAATCCAAACTAAAGTGGAGAATCCTGAAATGCAACCTCTGAATACACTGATAATGGTGGGCGTACAGTGATAACCTAACTGTCAAGGTAGAGGATATGTATGTCCTCGTAAGAATCCTCCAAATCTGCAATATAGGACTCAACAAACAAGAAAGATATGTCTACAACATAAGAGTCCAAAGTAGCTATGTTTGGAAGATGTATGATTCCCTGTTGCACTAAATCAGGAACAACATAAGATGTTGATGAAGTCTCAGTCTAAAGAGTAGGAACTATGAGACAAACCTCTGATCCATCAGAACATGTAAGGGTGTCTAAATACTCAAGCTCCTCTAAAGTATCATGATCAAAAGGTGTATTCTCTCTCCGAGCAATGGGTAAGAGACAATCTGAGGCAGGATCCTCTGGGAATGGAGAGAGATTGGGGTCTCCATAGATCTCCCAAAGACGTGTCCAAAGTGGGTGAGGACAATCAATGTCCGATATAACCAACATAGTGTCATGATCAACACTAGACAATATAAGTCCTACTATGTGATCTCTAATGATATCCCATGCTAATTTTCCCTCTGAAGTGGCTGGTTCAAGTATGAGATCATACAAAAAAGGAAAAATATTAAGCCACCTACAATGTGTAAGTATGCCCTTTGCCCATGACTCATAATTACCCCGTTCCAGAATTACAACTGAAGGGTGAGTAGAAAAACCCATGATAGCTCTTCAAATGAAAAATTTTGAGAAAAATGACCTTACTACATGTAGATCAAATGAAATAGAGCCTAATGACACAAACATGAGGTTCCCAAGTGCCAAAACGTCCAAGTAATTAAGAAAACTATGAAAACATAAAAGGCTGAATAAAATATACCTGGGAAAAAATATGGGAAAATAAGTCTAATCATTGTGCAGAGCATTGAACCAGCTTTCCGACGCCTATTCGTTTGCACAAAATGGAACTCGGACGCAAAAGATATGTCTCCCGGAGTGCAAAAATCAACGTTTGTCTTTGAATGAGAAAAAATGCATGCAAATTGAAAATTTTTGAAAAAATTCATGCATCATCAGAACGATCTCAGAACCAGCTTTCCAACATCTATTTTCGTTCGAAAATTCGAGAAAAAAATCCTATTTTATGCCCGTTTAGTGAAGATAGGTCAAAAGGCAAAAAAGAAATTTTACATAGCCCTCATGGGCTAAGATCTTCGGCCCCTGGTCACATGGCCGACCAGGGGACTGGCGCGCAAGAGGTCGGGCGCAGCCCTTGGTTCCTCATAGGACCTTGGCTTAGGGCTTGGGTGGCTGGCAGGGTTGGGACTGGCTCTTGTTCCCCACGTGACCACAACCTGGGGCAGCGAAGCTGATGCCTAGAGCGGCGACGGACGGGTTCACCATCGGTGGCAGGTTCTTGTGGTGGTGCGATAGTGGTGAGGGCCGGTGGCCACCACCTAAACTAGCGGCGCTACCATTTGAATTGGCAATGATGAATTTTCATCGAAAATTTTGATGTTTTTAATTTTTTGTGAATTTTCTGCCTCGTAAACTATGCCTTGAGGTTGTACGGCCTTGGGGCCATAAAAATTTTTGCCTTTTCAGTTGACAGAGGTCAAAATAGACAAATTTTATATGAAAATAGGGGTTTTTGGATGCTCCGGACTCAATGGCGAGGTCTGTTTTATCCAAAAATGCCCAAAAAATTAGGGGACCCCCAGATCCACAAAAAATCAACTTGTAAAACTGTGAAAGCCCGATCCAACCCTCATAGCTCCAAATTCTTCAAACAAGAACAAGCTGCAGCAGGTCTGCTTTGATACCATGTAGAAGTTGTCAAAACCAACTTCAAAGTCCAAGAACACCTTCATGCAAATGGATACCTGTCATAGGGAAGAGAATGGATGGCAAACAAGGGTTTGAAGCTCTAAAATATTGAGAGATTATATTATCAGAACAATCGAATGAAAAATATAAAATGGATCAATCCTTAAGAGAGGAGATCATGCAAAACCTAAAAGTAACCCTAATAGGAAGAAATTTAATAATTAATATAATTATTAAATGTCACATTATGCAAACTAAAGTGAAATCTTAAGAGAGGAATAAAGGTAACTTAATTAACATAATTAAGTTAAAACCTTTACTCTAACACTTCTTTCGATTCTTTTTTGTCCTTCCACATTTTGCATACATGCCTGCATCAATGCAAGGACAAATGGCTTTGGTTCTATTAACATAATAAACACCATATTCTCTGCACCTGTCAAATACTTTTCTAAGATGAACAATTTTTTTGTTAGCATCCTTGGAAAAAATAGTGATATATCAAGATATCAACACAAATTTGTTTATCAACCCCTAAAAATCCATATCCATTTCCCTTTGGAAGGTTTATCCAATATTGGACAATCCAAAGGGCATCCTTTTGTAAGCTATTGTACCCCATTTAGTCATAAAATCAGTCTTACTCGTTGCCTAAAACTTGATTATAACCAAAAAAACCATCCAATAATGAAAATCTCTCTGAACTTGATACAACAACAAGATTTTCTCCATAGAAGGCAACAAGTAGTGAGCTTTGAGAGATGCTCAATTTAGGTATTTGAAATCAACACATAGTCCTATTTTTCCATTGTTCTTCCTAATAAGAACTAGATTGGAGACCAAAGAGGTGTGTTTGATAGGAAAGATAATGTTGCCCTCTATCAATTTGCTCAACTCCATTTTCATAAATGGCTCTAATTTTGGATTCAATGGCCTTTGCTTTTGCCTTATAGGTTTGACATTAGCTTCAAGCTCAATAGTGTTTTGGGAAAGATTGGGATCAAACCCCTTTAAATCACTATACTTCCATACAAAATATCATCATACTCTTGACATAACTGAATAAAAGCAACCTTTTCTTCTGTTGTACATACTTTACCCAATTTCAAAAGCTTGTATTTGAAAATGCTTACCTATTCATAGTGATCTTGTTTGATTTGCATGTTAACTTTATTCTCTTTTGCTTGATCATTAGAACTGAAAAATGATTCTAGTGAGACCAAACCTTTTGGAAACTTGTTAGTTTTCAGCTATATAATTTTCTCACCATACTTCTGCTGCAATTTCCTTGATTAGTAGCCAAAAACTCAGCCTCTTCAATCAAAAAAATTATAATTTGATTGTCACTATCAAACACTTTTCAATGTGTCTGATTATTAGGTATTGAAGGTCTCACTACCACTTTGACATAATATTGCACTTTACCATTGTTGATATCATTTGGAATATCATATTTTGCTCCTATGGAAACCAATCTATCAACCATTTTGTTCGCATTTCTAGGTATGGACAACAAATTAAAATCATAACATTCTTCAATAATATCCTAAATTCTATGTCTATAGGACTTGAGAAAATTGTTTTTGGAGACATTCAAACCTCTCACCTGATTCACAATAAGTTCACTATCACCAAATACCTACAAACACTTGATTTTTCTCTTCCTTGCCCATTCCAAACCATGAACTATTGCTTCATACTTTGTTGTATTATTAGTGCAACTGAAAGTAAACCTAAAAGCTTAGTAATACCTCTCACTTGCTAGAGAGAGAAGCATTACTCCTCCACCAACACCACTTTTACTCCTTGACCCATCAAAATAGAGCTACCATAACTCATTCAACTGTTATTCATACTATTATTTTTCATCTTTTAAAAAGGTAGAGACAACAATGTCTTGTTCATGAATCAAATAGATACCCAACCCTGCTTCATCCATATGCTTGAATGGATTGGCTTCAAAATTCTTAGTTGCCCACTTGTCTAAAAAAAATAAAAAAATGCCCTCTATCAGAATAGTAAGCTTTTGGACAATAGGTTGTTCCTCTTTCTTGTGAATGGTAAAATTTGCATTCACAACACTAGGGACATAAGGCTCTATTGGTCTTTTTTAAAAGGATTTAATTTTATTGTCATCATGGTTCCATACCTTGTTCTAAAACACATGTGTGACCAATCAATAGATATATAACAACCCAACTTTGTAGTGAAGTCTCTGGAAAGGCATATGGAAAAATATGATGGTAGATCTATGAGATAAATGTCTTGAGGTATAGAAAAATTTGGACAAGCATACAAAGTAAGGATCAAATTCTTAATGATTCCAATAGTATTGATGGTTGTCCCATCTAGTTGTACTACTCTTTTGGCAAGAGGCTCATATGATAAACCGAGTTTGTCAATTATTTGTTTGGGCATTATGGAACTACTTGCACCTAAGTTAATCATGTAATTAAGGACAACGTGCTAGCCAATAATCAAGATGTGTAAAATGGAGGTGGTTTTTTCTTTAGTTTTAATTGGTGGAGTACTATCAAGTGCAACTCTAGGTTTCTCTTTGGAAGGCTCACTTGAAAAAGTAATATTAGACAAATCTTTTTGCAACAAATATTTTTTCCCAAGAAGTGATATTGAATCCCAGATCTACATACTAGTACTCAATATCTAAATTATGTGTGGACTATTAAGCATGCTTCAAAATGCTTTACAAGTTGTTATCCCTCCTAGTGTGTAACCCAATGATGTGGAAGCTTTGATTGAGAATATGAATTCACCTAATTTAGACATTGTCTTTCATTAAAGTGAATTACCTCCCTCTTTTTCCTCCCTACTTTGGTTTTCCCCCCAAATCTCCCTTAATAACATCCACGTTCAATTTTTATTTTCTCTCTTCCTTCTTCTATGCCAAAATGATACATGCCACTTCTATCTTCTCATACTCCACTTTATTGTAGTAATGACTCTACTCAAATTTAAGTTACCTTTACCTCCTTTCTAGGGATTTAGATGGAGTGATGGGGGATCTAAAAAGGTGGTGTAATAAATTTTTTAGGTCAGTAATTTATTATTTGAATTTATTTATTTTATGCATTTTTTAAAAAATTTAAATATTATCATTTATAATATTTTTATAATATTCCATCTTAATAAAATATATTTCTTTTCATTTTAAAATAAATAACCTAGACAAAAGAATGAACTCTCCTTTCCAACCTTTTTACCTACTTAACTTAAAACCAAAATAGAATAACCATGAAACAAC